>JAWZYU010000030.1:36573006-37173006 GCA_038380435.1 Ryuthela nishihirai
TACTACTTTAATAATACATTGTATCTGGAGCTAGTAGACAGGTCGAAATCTGTTTTCAACTCCGTGATATGAATGAATATTAAAAAAAACTAAAAAAAAAGTAACTAAGTTTGAAAGCAAATTTGGATCAGGAGACTCACTATGCTTAGGGTTACTAGATACTATGTTCTAAAAGGAAGACAAGAGCTAAAAAAATTTTAAGTTTTTTTTTTAAATACCTATCTTCCTATAGGGCCCTAAGAAGTAGAAAATAAATCTAAAGCATATCGGTGGTGCAATCAGTCACTGAGTTCGTATTCACTTCAAATGAAGATAGGGCGACGGTAATCTTCTCGAAGAGGTAAATCAGTGCCTTTCTGCCTTTGAAGTGAATACGAACTCAGTGACTGATTGCACATCGATATGCTTTAGGTGTATTTTCTACTTTTCTGGGCGCATATAGGAAGAGTTTTTTTTTAATTTATGTCACAAACGCCTACGTTCAAAAATCTTGATATATGATTCTTAAGCATCGAGCACATTTTCCCCCCTTTTGGAGTCATGTTTGAGGTAGCCCATGACATTAGAGACGTCACAAGCTTTAATTTGAGACCGTTAAAGTCGGACCTTTCGAAAATCCGCCCCCCTTTTATAAGAGGGGAGGGAAAATACTGGGGTCAAAATTCGAAATAGTTTACGACCGTAATTATATGAACTTTTTCATTTGACACCTAACTCCCGGGGCGGGGGGGGGGGGCTCAGTCGGTAGCGCGCCAGGCTCGTAATCTGTAGTTCCCAGGTTCGAGTCCCAGCTGGGTCAGTGTTGAGATTTATCTCCGCAAAATCCCCCACCCTGCCCACGGTCAGTAGGGGATACCAATGGGCTTGGAAAGGCCGCCGTCCGTCGGCCTTTGTGGTCCTTGTGACCTGGCCATTTAGCCCATGGTGTGCAAAAAAGTGCCGCTCAGAGGTAAAACAACCCAAAACACCTAACTCGTTACTGTAGGCCCTTGTGTTCGGAAGATATAGTAGAACGACTTTCATATTTCTTGTTTTTTAGAAGGGAAGAAAGCATGGGAGGTAAATTTTTCACAGCTTATGACACTCCCCACGTCACAAACTTTTATTTGATACATAGCTTGTTGCTTTCCGCACTCGTGTTGAGATATAGGGGAATAATCATTTTCATATTCTTCCTTTTTTGGGGGGGAAAGCATGAGAGAGTCATTTTTTCATAGCCTATGAGACTCCCCTCGTCACAAGCTTTTATTTGACACATAGCTTGTTACTTCCGCACTCGCGTTCAGGAGATATAGAGGAACCATCATTTTCATATTCCCCCCCCCCCTCTTTTTTTTAGGGAGGAAGAAAGCATGAGGGGTCAATTTTTCATAACCTACGATATTTCTCGCGGCAGAAGCTTTCATTTGCATATAGCTTGTTACTTTAGGCATTCGCGTTCTGAAGATATATCTTAAGAATAGTTTTCATATTTCTCCTTTTTTATGACGGAAGAAAGCATGAGGGGAGGGTCAATTTTTTTATAGCCCATGACACTCCCCGCGTCACAAACTTTCATTTGGCACATAAATCATTTAATTTCTCCATCGCTTTGGAAATATATGGTGGAATGTTTTGTCAAATCAACAAAGCGACAAATGTCAAAATCCAAAAGCCATAAAATGGAGTCAAACGAGGGCATGTTTTCAATTTGTTCGTGAAAAAAGTTTGTTTTAACAAGTTTCTTTAAAATATATGAATGAGCAAATTTTTATTCGTGCTTGATAAGCAATCAAGATTTATTTAGCCTTAATTGGCATAATGGTTAGCGAAAATCATTTAATTAATTTCCATGAGCAGTGGTTAGCGAGCTTGGCTATTGATCTAAGGGACCTGGGTTCGAGCCCCGGGTAAGGCATGGATGAATGTGTCGTTTTTCGACTGAGGTCCTGCCATTCTCTCAGACCTACTATGGTATATAAACTAACAGGCTCCTATCAGACCTCTGAGGCAAGCAGCTGCTTGAAGGGGTATTTATTATTATTACATTCAGAAGCACAGGAAATCTCTTCTATGGGAAAGCATCGATAAAAATCAATGTCATCAAAGACTCAACAAATGATTTGGTGAAAACCCATCTTGATGAAACCGAAAAACTGGAGGCGAAAGAAAATTTCAATTTTATAAATGAATTTGAGAGAGAGCATAAAGAAAAAAAATGTTGCAATAATTGTTCTAAGAATACCTGCAGTTTCTTTCTATGCTCTGACAAAACAAATAATTTAGGTTCAAAATTATTAGAAGACATTTTGCTTATAGTGAAAGCAAATATTATTATAGTGAAAGCAAATATATTTATTGCATTATATCAGTATTTTTGAATGAATTTCGGTTTTTAAATTTTCCCTGATTATGTGTTATATTAATATTTCTGAAAGAAATTTCACTTTTAAAAAAAATTTTCTCGAGTATTTTAGCGAATAGTTTTAGAAATATTAATTTGTGCACAAAAATCATCAGGAACGCGTACTTATGCTGAGAAATGTTTATTAATAATGCTCCATTTCGTTGCATAAAAATCTTATTACTAAGAACCAAGAAGAATAAAGTTTTAAAACGACCCTTTGGAATTATAAACAATTCCAACCAAATTCAAACAATGTGCTGAACAATTCCTAGAAATTTGGTGTAAATCTCTTCAGTAGTTTTGGATTGTATGGCTTACGTCGTCATCATCATCCTCAAGCAGCCATGGTAGATGCTTTTGATTCCAGATGCTTACGCAGTATCTTGGGCAGTAGGTGGTTCAACTTTGTAACTAATGATGAGGTTTGGCAAAGGAGTTTGCAACCTCCTTTAAGCAGCATATCTCCGTTGGCTTGGCCACGTTGCCCGTATGAATAATTATAGATTGGCGAATAGGGTTATGAACAGTGTGCCTAAAGGCCTCAGAAAGATGGGGAGACCTAGGATGCGGTGGGCTTACGTACATACTAGAATACATACAGTGGTGTCATCCTATTTATTCATAACTGGGTCTCCTAAATTGCTATTTTTATATCATTATTATTTTTAAACCACAATTTTTAACAATTAGTAACTTAAAAAGCAAGTGCAACAATTCTATTTGCATGCATTCGTTATTGATAATTGTATTAATATAGATATTTCCTTTTTCCAGTTTTTTTATTTGTTTTTTAACAAGTGAATTGATTGAACAGGTGTGTTCCGTTGGACTAAGCTATTGCATATATTACATAATAAAAATGAAAAAATATATTTTATTATTTTCTATTTGCACTAAAAATATTTATAACGAGAAACGTAACAAAAAACGATGTTAAATTTTTGGCTGTAACGAAAAACATAACGAAACGTTTTTCATTTCGTTTGCCAACACTGGCATATATATACATAGTCTTTTTTTTTAACCAGGGGGTATGGAAGTTCAACTAGACTGTAATTTAGCCCTCCAAAACACATCTAGCCTGAGCTACAGCTTTGCATTTGGCTATTGCAGGCCAGTTCTAACAATATTGTCTTCCCACCACTTTCTAGATTCTTCTTCTCTTTTTTTGTGAGACCAGGCTCATTATTCATAACTATATTCCCCAATCTGTGGTTCTGCAGCAGAAACCATGGACAAACCTTTTGCAGTCTCAACTACATAAGATTCTGACTGAAGGTAGTTGTTGACTCCTTTATAACCTTATTTTACATACTCAAACCACATAAGATACTGAGTAAGCATATAGAATCAAAGCATGAAGTTTCCTGTTATCTTGCTTGTGAAGGGCATAAATATAGCTATCACAGCAAAATTCAGAGAGGACCAAACAGTAATACGACATAATTTTAGTCTTTAGATGTTTGCAAATTGTTTCCAAAATCTCCACAGATTATTATAAGCCCAGAAGCAATTCTTATTTTTATCTCATGTCATACATTACAGTTTCTATTATACACACTTGAATAAACTAAGAAATTAGCTCAAAAGCCTGTCTGACCTATTTTCATCACTTTCATTTTCTATTTGTCATCAAAAACCCACCCTATTTCCAATCTCATTAAATACCCTAATGAAAGAGTTCATCTCATCAACATCATTAACCAAACTGACAAAACCATTAGCATAATCTAAATGATATTATCAAGGATTCAAATCTTATCCTTGTACTGAATTCCTCATAACATAATAACCAAAGAGAAAAGATAAAATTTCAGTAGTAAGGTTAAATCAAACAGTATATGGCTCACCTGTGTCAAAACTAGATTGTCATGGGCCCCTGGTGCAAAATATATTTGTGGGCCCCATCATATAGTATAAAATGAAAAATGAACTAATATCAACCCCCTAACATGGATTCCCCCCTTCCCATCATCATGGGGGCCCTGGTTCATCGCACCTGGCACCAACAGTAGTTTTGTCCTGTGCTTTACGAACTCTCAGAGAAGACAATGTTATGACAAAAAGCCATCATTGGAAGTTGGATTATTTAACCTCTGGGCACTTCTTTGTACACAATGGACTAAAAGGCCAGGTCACAAAGACCCCAAGGGCTCAGAGAAGGTTGGTGGGAGAGGACCGCTGGACAGCTGTTGAAGACATCGTAACATCCCGTCAAGGCCATCAAGCATGTTTCTTAACGTGCACAAGGTACCACAGCTAGGTGCACACGGGGACCACAGCTTAACGTTCCATCAGACGGACGGCAGCCTTTTCAAGCCCATCGGTGTTCCCTACTGACCGTGGGCAGGGCGGAGAGTTTTACGGAGATAAATATCAACGCTTACTCAGCTGGGACTCGAACCTGGGAACTATAGATCGAGCCTAGTAAGTTACCGACTGAGCCGCCCTCCATCATCATAAAGGAGTAGGAAATTTGGGGGGGGGATTACCCATCAGCAGCTTTTTCCACAAGCCAGAGTAAAGTCTTTACTTACACAGAAAGGAGAGTGAAAAGAAAAGTGCCCCCCTTTTATGTGTATTCAAAACAGATCATGAAACAAAATCAATGATACTGTATTCAAAGGTGAAAACTGATGTTCTTTCCCCTGAAAATATTTTACTGTTTTCAATTTTCCTAGCTGTGACAGTAACATGCCAGAAAATTCACTCATTATTGATGAGTGGATTTCTCCAGCCTTGATCATTATGTTAGCTCATTAGAGATGACATACAATCTCATAATCAACCACAAAATACAACAAGCAACAGAGTCAAAAACATTTTCTGATATCAAATGAAGCCAATAATTTCTCTAACCAGGCATTCAAGTTTCAGGGGGGAGAGGTCCTTGAATTTAGTTTCGGGGGTCTGAAAATAAGACTAGAGTAGGGTTTCCCAATTACCAAAATATTCCATCAGACACGAATAGTTAAAATGGTATTCAATATGTAAAAAAGATATAGTTGTTTTTTAAATTTATTTTTAGTGTTGGATATATACTACGGCTAAAACAAAATTATACAAAGACCTGTTTTGGATTTCAACGCAGATATACAAGTTTAAGATTTCGTATTATGACAACGGTGTTTTTTTAGGGGTGGGGGGAAGGACGTCCCTCTCCTTAGAAGTTTTTGAAACTATCTATTACTCAAGAATCTTGGGGATGCATTTATATATGCTAGCAATATAGTATAATCTGAGCTTAAAATCTGGAGAGAAAAAAGTGCAAACTAGAAGGATAACATATCGCCTCTGACGAATATAGGATTCTTGTTTTCAGAGAAAATGAAGTTTATCTTTTTCCAAATTTTTTTACTTTTTAACAGTAATACTTTGTACTAATGGGTGATTGGAAAATGTAAATAGTAATATATTTTTATTCCTATACAGTGCAAAAAGCATATCTCATTCATCCCTTAAAATGAAAATGCTGGATTTTCTTATCCTCTAGAGTTAAAAAAATAAATACCCCCTCAAGCAGCTGCTTGTCACAGAGGTCTGACAGGAGCCTGTCAGTTTATATGCCATAGTAGAAGGTCTGAGAAGATGGCAGGACCTCAGCAGAAAAACGACACAAACAGCCATGCCTTACCAGGGGCTCGAACCCAGATCCCTTAGATCAGTAGCCAAGCGCGCTAACCACTCGGCCATAAATCAATCAATGTACATAAATATTATTGATTTTAAAATTAAGTACGAACTTTAAAAAAATAACAAGCAATCACTCGAATTTTAACCCATAGCAATTTAATGAAAATATATATATATCTGTCTCTTTGGTTATATATAAAAGTCGAAATACATATTATTATGAATGAAGGGAACACTAAAAAATAAACAGGAAATTGAGGTTGTGAAATAATTATTCTAGCAATGGTGAGTTAAGATGAAGAATGTTTACACAACAGATAAAATATAAAAAAATTTTCGTAATAGTAAAACGAAATGCATTTCTTTCAAACCCCTCATATTGCGAGGCCCTAAGCTATAGCTTAGTTCAGCTTATGAGTAAGTCCCTCCCTGGAGGGGCGGGGGTGGCTCAGTCGGTAGCGCGCCAGGCTCGTAATCTGTAGTTCCCAGGTTCGAGTCCCAGTTGGGTCAGCGTTGAGATTTATCTCCGCAAAATTCCCCGCCCTGCCCACGGTCAGTAGGGGACACCGATGGGCTTGGAAAGGCCGCCGTCCGTCGGATGGGACGTTAAGCCGTGGCCCCGTGTGTGGGAGAGCCATACCCTGTGCACGTTAAAGAACACGCTGGATGGCCTTGACGGGAGGCTACCATCTGTCTCCCAACAGCTATTCCAGTGGGTCCCCTCCCCCAACCTTCTCTGAGCCTTCGGGGTTCATGTGACCTGGCCATTTAGCCCATGGTGTGCAAAAAAGTGCCGCTCAGAGGTAAAACAACCCAACCCAACCCTCCCTGGAGTGGAGTGGTTGGCATATTCAAGTCTCATTTGATGTATTTAAGTCTCTGTTTTGGAAAATATATATTGAAGCCCTTGGGTACACTATTCAATTTCAGAATCGGTTTTGAAGCCATAAACCATCAAAATTAGAGACATGGAAGTTGGTGGAACAATTTTGAGTTCAGTTGTTTTACTTCTGAAGACACTTCTGCACACACATGTTCCCGTGTGTGGGAGAGCCATACCCTGTGCACGTTAAAGAACACGCTGGATGGCCTTGACGGGAGGCTACCATCTGTCTCCCAACAGCTATTCCAGTGGGTCCCCTCCCCCAACCTTCTCTGAGCCTTCGGGGTTCATGTGACCTGGCCATTTAGCCCATGGTGTGCAAAAAAGTGCCGCTCAGAGGTAAAACAACCCAACCCAACCCTCCCTGGAGTGGAGTGGTTGGCATATTCAAGTCTCATTTGATGTATTTAAGTCTCTGTTTTGGAAAATATATATTGAAGCCCTTGGGTACACTATTCAATTTCAGAATCGGTTTTGAAGCCATAAACCATCAAAATTAGAGACATGGAAGTTGGTGGAACAATTTTGAGTTCAGTTGTTTTACTTCTGAAGACACTTCTGCACACAATGGAATAAATGGCCTAGTCACAAAGACTCGGAGATGGGTGTGGATGGGGAATCACTGAACAGCTATTAGGAGACAGATGGAAGCCTCCCGTGTAGGCCATCCAGCATGTTCTTTATAGTGCACAGAGTATGGCTCTTCTGGACATGGGGTTGCAGCTTTACGTCCCATCCAACGGATGGTGGCCATTCAAAGCCAATCGGTGTGCCCTACTGGCCAGTACAGTTCCCAGGTTCGAACACCACTTGGCGGATATATATCTAAGTGGCTGAGAAGTGTAGAGTACGAGCCTGCTGCGCTACCTACTGAGCCATCCCTCACCCCAAAACAAATGGGTAATGTCAAAATGAAATACACATGGGCATCATACAGACGTTCTTACTTCAGAAAAGGTGTAATTAAGTTCGCAAGTATTGGAATAAAGCTCAAATAGATTATGTTGAATGGTACTTCTGTACACACAATGGACAAAATTATTAAAAAGGGCTCAGAGTTGGGTTGGGAAAGGAGACCCACTGATCAACTGCTAGGAGACACTAGTCTCCCATTAAGGCCATCCAGTGTGTTCTTTAATATATATGCGTATGTTTCTCCTGCACATGAGCTATAGCTCAAAGTTTCACCAGTGGACGGTGGCCTTTTTACACCCACTTGGCGCATCAGTATATCATAAAGTTTGATGGTGATTAAAAAGTATCTTAGAGTACAGAACACAAATTTTTTTCCCTACACTAAGAAACTCATATTGATAAAATAACGAAGACAGTCATGAACACAATTCTTAATTTTCACCAAGCATTTGTGCAACTATTTTATGGAGCATAAACTTTCGACATATCGATGCGCCTTTCTATACCAAGTTGGTCTTTAAATTTAATTATTTTCAAAGGTCTCGAATGAAAAAAATGCACTCTGTTAAAAACGAGCCAGCTATTTGTTTACAAAATCGCAAAAAAAAATTGGTCAAGTCAAACAAATAACAAGATGCTCTCCGCATGCTATTTTCCCCCTGCAATCCTACTTTTGTATTTCAGATCAGCCATTGGCTATAATTTTGGGTTCTACCTGCAGATTCTTAATCATATCGTTCAGCGCAAAGTGCAGCAAGCAAATGAAGTGTGTTAGGAATGCAGAACGCTGTGGGAGATGATCGCTGAGATATGACAAATTGTTTTGATTTTTCATTCATTGCATCACTTCGCCAATTCCACACTAGATCAGTGGTTCTCAACCTTTTATGCTTCACGTACCCCCTGGAAATGTGTATGTAACCCTTGTATATATATAAATAACTATAGTTATAGTATAACAATAGGAATAAAATATATATAACATAAATCTAGCGACTTTTGAGCTCTCACGGCGTACCCCAAAAAATTTTACCGCGTACCCCACGTTGCGAACTCCTACACTAAAGGAACGTTTTATGGCATCACTAACGGGGAGAATGAAAGTGACAATCAGTATGCAGAAGCATTTCGAACGTACAGGTTCCACAGGATGGTGAATAACATTCCCAGCATATGACCCGGTTTAATGATAAAATGTTTGATGGTTAATTTTAATATCAAGTTTCTCCCCCACCCGCTCCCCCCCAAAAAAAAAGGGCGGGAGAAAAGTTAGTGACTTCGATAATGGAAATATCCCAAAATTTCTCAAACATGACTTGCGAATTAACGCAGTTTTGCACATCATAGGCTAAACGGCCAAGTCACAAAATCACCAAGGGCTTAGATGAGGTTGGGGAAGGAAATCCACTGGATCTCTGTTAGGAGACAGGTGGGAGTCTCCCGTAAACGCCATTCAGCATGTTCTTTAAAGCGCCAGGATGTGATTCTCTCTCTCCTACACACGGGACAGCGATCTTTCCAAGCCCATCGGTGTACGGTGGGCAGAACGGGGTTTAGAGGAGATAAATCTCAAAGTAGGCCCCATTAAGACTAACCAGGGGAATATAGATTAGTTGCTGGCGCGCTACTGACTGAGCCAATCCCCGCCCCCTTTTAAAAAAGTAGTTCCGATCATCAGAATTTACCTCAGAAGTAAAATGTGATGTACTATATTATTTGAAGCCATTTGATAAGTCATATATAAGTTTCGTAAATGATTCTTTCGGTTTCTATCAATTTCGTATAAATTTCTGACTATGTTAAGTATTGCAGCTTCCATAACCCTTTAAATGACAAAAAAATATGATTTAACAACCGAAATTTAGATTGATTTCAGTGTGTGTATGTGTTTTTTTTATCTTCTGTCAGATTTTTCTATAAAATGTTTAATTATTGTATCAACTTTATCTTTATATGTTTCACTTCATCTATGTATCTTAAATGTTATAGAGCTTCGAAGTGCTTTCTCATTGACATGAGGTTGTAAGAACTTTTGAACACCAATGTAGACAAGGGCCGTAACTAGCTAATTTTGCACCTGAGATTAATATATAAATTTTACTAACCTTTACATAATTTCGAGAAAAATTATAAATTGAAATCATGGCTGAGCCGAAACTGATCTCTATTGCTCCCGAAATTAAATAGCAAAAAAATATCATCCCACTTTTGATAGAATATTGAACAATTTGACTAACTTTCCCCTATTTTTTCCACCTCTTTTTTTAGTTTCATTTACTGTGTTGTTCGCAATTCTTTTCTCATCTCGTCCAATAGTTTTATTAATTTCCTGTTGTTCCTAAGGTAATAAATTCCCCAAAAATGTATAGTATCTCATATACTTTTCAACACATTCAGCTTTAGATGTTTGACTTCGTCTAAGTATCTTTATGTCATTTTATTTATGCATCAATTATTTTTGTCTTCTGCTGAGGGGTTAACTGCTGACGTTTCTTTTTTTTTGTCGTCTTTTTGCTCAGGCCTTCCTCCCAAGTCTTCTCTATGGCGTATTATACTGAAAGGCTTCTGTCAGACCTCTGTAACAAGCAGCTGCTTAAGGAGTAATTTATTTCTTGTGTATCTTTAATGTACAAAAAAAAATCACCTCAAGCAGCTGCTTGACACAGAGGACTAACAGGAGTGTCAGTTTCTACTCGTAGTAGAAGGTCTGTGAAGATGACGGTGCCTCAGAAGAAAAACAACACAAACATCCATGCCTTACCCGAAGCCCAGTGATTCTAATTTTTCCCAATTGTACTGGAGCATCAAGTCATTCGCATATTAACTGATTACCTCAAGAACATATTAACAGACTTTAAAAAAATTACCTTACTTGGCTTTAACGTAATCTCATGGCGCAAAATAAATTACATTCGTACGCAAATTCTGCTGAGCTAGTAGGCAGTCAGCTACATAGTTTCACCGATTGTTTTCCTAATATAAATACTTTTATCTGCAGCTGCCATTGCGTGCAATCGTTTACAAATATCTACCCTATCATTCCAACAACTGATGATCAGTGTCTAAGCATTGTCGATGTTCCACATTTGTTTTGCTTTCAATGTCAGTCTCCTAGCAAGAGGTAAATGTGACACCACGAAGACTGGAGAAACTTGTTCTGTGTTTTCTAGTTTTCCGAATCTAGGATGAACACGTTGCAGCGCGTGTTTGCTCCCATTCCATGCCGCCATTCGTTAATTTTGTATTCGCTTCAGATTCTTATTGCAGATGCCAAATTCTTGTTTACTTTCTTATTTTCAGTCCCACGTAAAAGCAGTTTTTAGTTGTTATTTTGTTAAAACTGCATTCCACGAGTTTAAAATATATGATCCATAATTTGCTAAAATTAGGTTAAGTGAAACTGCATTCATCGTTTTTATACGTACTTATTTCCTTGTAGTTATTCAGTGACCCATTATTTCATGCGTGTTTTTGTTTTGAGCAGTATCAAGAAAGATCTTTTCACACATTAGTGTAAAAAAAAATGGCCACTGTTAAAATTAAAAAGGCTATTATATTTTTTTCATTTTTATATCTATAACATATGCATTACATTTCAACTGCTTCACCTACTGTTTCTTCCGTTAATTTTTCTGTATCCGGTATATTTGCAACTGATCTTCACATAATAATCTCTTAGAATTGGTGCACACACTTTTTGTTTTCAAAATTTTGCACATTCTTTTTTAAATTTTGTAGTGCATTTCGTCTAGTTTTTGAGAAATTGTTTTATTGTTGTAAGATCAGTTGTTTAACTTCTAAGTGACCTGCTGTACATGAATGGACATGACAAGAAACAAAAGCCTCCTGTCAAGGCCATCCAGAGCAGTAGTTCTCAACATTTTATGCTTCACGTACCCCCTGGAAATGTGTATGTAACTGGCGTACCCCTTGTATAGATAGATAAAACTATAGTTATAGTATAACAATGAGAATAAAATAAAACATATATATCAGTGGTTCTCAACCTTTTATGCTTCACGTACCCCTTGGAAATGTGTATGTAACTGGCGTACCCCTTGTATAGATAGATAAAACTATAGTTATAGTATAACAATGGGAATAAAATAAAACATATATATCAGTGGTTCTCAACCTTTTATGCTTCACGTACCCCCTGGAAATGTGTATGTAACTGGCGTACCCCTTGTATAGATAGATAAAACTATAGTTATAGTATAACAATGGGAATAAAATAAAACATATATATCAGTGGTTCTCAACCTTTTATGCTTCACGTACCCCATGGAAATGTGTATGTAACTGGCGTACCTCTTGTATAGATAGATAAAACTATAGTTATAGTATAACAACGGGAATAAAATAAAACATATATATCAGTGGTTCTCAACCTTTTATGCTTCACGTACCCCCTGGAAATGTGTATGTAACTGGCGTACTCCTTGTATAGATAGATAAAACTGCAGTTATAGTATAACGATGGGAATAATATATAACATATATCTAGCGACTGTTGAGCTCTCACGGTGTACCCCAAAAAATTTTACCGCGTACCCCACGTTGAGAACCCCTAATCCAGAGTGTTCTTTAACGGGCACAGGTATGATTTTCCTGCACACATATCCACGTTTTAGCATCCCATCCGACTGACGGCCTTTGTAAGTCCTTGTGTCCCCTTTCTCACCGAGAATTGAACTTGCTCTTCTGGTAGGAAACATTCCTCTGCGATTTGAATGGTTTGAGAAAAAAAGTTTCAATTGATTCACTCAGTGGATTGTTTTTCCTATGAGCAGCAGCGAGTTTTTGCACGCAATGGCCAGGTCAATAGGTAAAGCTCCAGACTTGTAATCTGTAGTTTCCAGGTTGGAATCCCACCGGTGCCAGCGATGAGATTTATCTCCAGGAAACATCCACGCCCTGCCTCGATCAGAAAGGGGACACGGATGGGAAGACCACCATCCGTCGGATAAGAGTAAAGCTGTGGCTACGTGTGCAGGAGAGCCACACTAGATGGATGGCCTTGATGAGAGGCTTCCATCTGTCTCCTAACAGCTGTCTAGTGACTCCTCTTCCTAACTTTCTCTAAGCCTTTGGAGTCTTGTGAATTGGTTATTTAGCTGATTTAGAGCAAAAAAAAAAGTGCCACTCAGAGGTAAAATAACCCGGCCTTTCAAAATCTTTAACGTGCTTATGTTATAACTATCATATAAAAGGGCTACGACTTATATCCTTTCTTAAAAACAGCATCTTGTACATCGGCATACCCTTTCACACCGAAAGCAAAACGGGTTGGGTTGTTTTACCTCTGAGCGGCACTTTTTTGCACACCAAGGGCTAAATGGCCAGGTCACAAGGACCCCGAAGGCTCAGAGAAGGTTGGGGGAGGGGACCCACTGGAACAGCTGTTGGGAGACAGATGGTAGCCTCCCGTCAAGGCCATCCAGCGTGTTCTTTAACGTGCACAGGGTATGGCTCTCCCATACACGGGGCCACGGCTTAACGTCCCATCCGACGGACGGCGACCTTTCCAAGCCCATCGGTGTCCCCTACTGACCGTGGGCAGGGCGGGGAATTTTGCGGAGATAAATCTCAACGCTGACCCAGCTGGGACTCGAACCTGGGAACTACAGATTACGAGACTGGCGCGCTACCGACTGAGCCACCCCCGCCCCGAAAGCAAAACGGGAGTTATCGGAGAGTGAATAACTGAAAAGTTTTAAACAGATTGATGCGAAAGGATTGGATTGGGTTGGGTTGTTTTACCTCTGAGCGGCACTTTTTTGCCCACCATGGGCTAAATGGCCAGGTCACATGGACCCCGAAGGCTCAGAGAAGGTTGGGAGAGGGGACCCACTGGGACAGCTGTTGGGAGACAGATGGTAGCCTCCCGTCAAGGCCATCCAGCGTGTTCTTTAACTTGCACAGGGTATGGCTCTCCCGCACACGGGCCACGGCTTAACGTCACATCAGACGGACGGCGGCCTTTCCAAGCCCATCGGTGTCCCCTGATGCGAAAGGAGGAACAAATAATTGTCCTGAAATTTTTAAATTGTTATTAGTGCATATGCCGAACGAAATTCATTAGTGCCAAAGCAAAGAGATTGACAAAAATAATCGAAGATAGATACGAGAAATTGGGGGAATATTGATTTATTTATTTCCATTCTCTCCAGACACTTTAACGATAACTACGTATACATGAAAATGTACGTATTCGATTATATCGCGTTGAAGAACAAAAACTATTTCACTTTATGTATTATATTCTAATTAAACTATGGATGATTGGGGGAAAATGCGAATTTTCTCCTATCATCCATAGTTCGGATTTCTACTATTAAAGAGTGCTAAAGAAGAAAATAAGTTTCAAAAGTGCCCTCTAAGAGTGGAAAATGCCAAAACATTTTAAACGACTACTGCAAAACATCTATTTAACCTAAAAAGTTTTAAACTTTAAGTGTGATGGTCAAGACTACTGAGTGGCAACTACTTCCCCACCCCCTTAGCATTTATAGCTACTAACAAAATATTACTCTTTGTATTCTCTCAATGATCCAATAATTCAAATTTCCAAAAAAAAAAACCTTTATTCTCTTTGAAGATGAGAATTCGATATTCGCTAGAGGAGCTATGTTATTCTTCTAGTTATAAAATACAGACACTTTTACAACAGTTCTTACCTCTGGTAAAAAAGTACTGTACTTCTTTCTACTACACTTGCATCCGAATGCAATTCCTATGTGCCAAAAGATCCAAAATAATGATTGCGACTGCCAATATCAACAGAATGGCAAATGATTAACAGATCGACCAATAGTAAAAACAAGATAACATAACAATGCCGAAGATCCTTCTGCGGCGCATTCCTTCGGCTAGGCCCGCCGCTTCCACGTGACTGACCAGGGAGCATTAGGTACGAAAAGAGAGGGCGGCACCAGGTGGCCACCTAAGGAATGTCCGGAACGTTAGTCACCGTAGTGCGACCTTTGCTAAGTGTTATCTGTTGCTCGAGGCCAGTCGTATGAAGGAGGAGATACAACCAAACTGTGTTTATCAGACACAAATGGTTTCAAGGAATGAAGTTGCTACATGAACAAAAGCAGACACAGTAGGAATCGTTACTATGTCGTTGAGCAGAGTAATAACAGCATTACTCGATGGTTGCAGAATTTCTTTAAAAAATTAGTTCTGGTGTATAAAAAAATTAACACGAATTCTTTCCCTATATACAGAGTGACAAATCAGAACTAAATAAATGGCCGACAAAAAATTTGGTAAGATATATATGTTACCGCTAAAGTGCAGAAATCAGTTATTCTACAGATTATCTAGGTATTGTGCAGATTAACTAGGGTGATCCGTTAACGTGCGGAAAATTGTTTCATTTCTCAAATTACTTACGTAATCTGCAAATTACCTGGATAATCTGCACATTACCTACTAGGCACTCGTTAAAGTGAAAATAAGATCTTTGCTGGAACAACAGGAACGTTTCTGTACGCTTAAATTAACATGTTATTTATCTAGTGTCCGAGAGTAGAGTTGAAACCAGGGTCATCCCTCTGTCAACATGAATCAGTCGTCCGAATTATAAAAAACGCCCCCAAAGTGAGCAGGCCAAGTGAGAACGAATCATTTTAGTGATTCGTTATCAAGAATGAATCACTTGACCGATTCGTTCTCACTTGGCCTCCGCTCATCCAGGGCGTTTTTTATAATGCGGACGAGTGAATCACGTGACACGAAGATTCATATTCAAGAGATTCACCACTATGAGAGAAACAAACTTTTGAACTTTAACGATACGGAAGCCGTTAAAGTGCCCATTACCTAGGTAAAATGCGGAAAACTCTTGATTCCGCACGTTAACGGAGCAAATCAGTTAATCTGCAGATTAGCTAGGTAATGTGCACATTAACGGCTTTCGAGCTTTAGCGGTAACATATGCAATAAAATGTTAATAAGATTTTCCACGAAGTTTGTTGCAACTATCGCTTATCATTCATTTACATTATTACCCTTGTAGTTCGAGTATGATAAGCCCCTATATTTTTAATAATGTTAAAAAAAATAAAATTTCAATAAAAAAATTTGCTCTTGTTGTATCTTGACAGTATAAAATTTTTAACAGTATAAAAATAAACAAATAAATATCCCCTCTAGCAGCTGCTTGCCACAGAGGTCTGACAGGAGCCTGTCAGTTAATATGCCATAGTAGAAGGTCTGAGAGGATGGCAGGCCCTCAGCTGAAAAAGACACAAACAGCCATGCCTTACCCGGGGCTCGAACCCAGGTCCCTTATATCAGTAGCCAAGCGCGCTAACCACTATACAATATCATTAATTATTTTTAGCATTTCATAAATATTGATAAAATTAAATCTCTGATCGTGCGGGCCCCATATACTAGAAACCCTGAAAGAATGTACCGCTTGCTCGGTGTGTGAGCCGGAGTGATATTCATGCGCGGACTGGCAAGGGGCGCTGAGAGCTGTAGCCTCCCGGGCCCCTGGGGCCTCATAAATATATTATTATTTCAAAAATATTATTATTTTGCAGAAATTCCACGGAATTGGGAAAAAACTATTTTAATCTTCACGTACGAACTCTCTAAAAATAAATCTTGAAAAAGAAACAGATTTTTTTTTTATCGTAGTCCGGGCCCCTCTGTAGCAGAGTTGCGTTCCTGAAAAAAGGGCAAGTCCTCCCCTGGCGATATTAATATCCCATTAACAACCAGTGGAGGGACTAGTCTGGGTTACTGCCTCAGGGCACGGTCAGCTGTCCATTTAGTCCGAATTACTAGCAGCCGGACCTCTTTGCAATCGCAATTTCAATAAACTGATTATTCTCTAATTGATTCTCTCTGTTAACGTGGGGCGGGGGTGGCTCAGTCGGTAGCGCGCCAGGCTCGTAATCTGTAGTTCCCAGGTTCGAGTCCCAGCTGGGTCAGCGTTGAAATTTATCTCTGCAAAATTCCCCGCCCTGCCCACGGTCAGTAGGGGACACCGATGGGCTTGGAAAGGCCGCCGTCCGTCGGATGGGACGTTAAGCCGTGGCCCCGTGTGTGGGAGAGCCATACCCTGTGCGCGTTAAAGAACACGCTGGATGGCCTTGACGTGAGGCTACCATCTGTCTCCCAACAGCTGTTCCAGTGGGTCCCCTCCCCCAACCTTCTCTGAACCTTCGGGGTCCATGTGACCTGGCCATTTAGCCCATGGTGTGCAAAAAAGTGCCGCTCAGAGGTAAAACAACCCAACCCTCTGTTAACGTCCTAAATTTTAATACAACAAATGAACTGATGTTTAATATATACTTATGTGGAAAAATTTATTGCCGACGATGCAAGATCACGCACCGTCCGGCAATATTTTTTTCCACACAAGTATTTATTGAATTATATATCTGTAGGTAATCTGTATATTTAACTACGGATCGAATCGGGGTTTAATTTCACATTAAAGCATATTCGAAGCGTGTTTTAGAAATTAGTGATCTGGCAACCTTCGTGTCACGTGACACGAAGGTTGCCAGATCACCAATTTCTAAAAAAAATCGTTGCCAGATATTTTTTCTGAATTCTGTAATCAACCATAGTGTTCGGATGCTTTTCTGAGCGACTGTAGGTGGTCATATTTTGATACTAGATCGTGTGGGCTCACTCACGGAAATACAAACGTCCATGCTTATCCGGGGCTCGAACCCAGGTCCCGTAGATCAGTAACCAAGCACGCTAACCACTCGGTCACGGGACGGCCTCACTAAACTAATTTTAATAAAATTGTTTAGGTTTCACTTAATTTTTTTGCGTTGGTTATATTAAGTACGTTATTGATTACAGTCGCTCAAAAAATATCTGAACACTATGGTTGATTACAGAATTCAGAAAAAATAACCTGAGAACGATATTTTTTTAGAAATTAGTGACCAACCTTCGTGTCACGTGACACGAAGGTTGCTAGATCACTAATTTCTAAAAAAAATCGTTGCCAGATATTTTTTCTGAATTCTGTAATCAACCATAGTGTTCGGATACTTTTTTGAGCGACTGTAGGTGGTCATATTATTTTGATACTAGATCGTGTGGGCTCACTCACGGAAATATTGAGCGTGTGCAGTTACCGTTCACAGCAAACTGTTGCGGTTAATGTTCACAGCACATTGGATCGTGTGAGCTCACAAAGACCTGGATCGTGTGGGCTCACTCACGGAAATATTGAGCGTGTGCAGTTACCGTTCACAGCAAACTGGAGCGTGTGCAGTAACTGCACACGCTCCAGTTTGCTGTGAACGGTAACTGGAGCGTGTACAGTTGCTGTACACGCTCCAGATATTTTTCCTGAATTATGTAATCACGTGACACGAAGGTTGCCAGATCGCTAATTTCTAAAATAAATCGTTGCCAGATATTTTTTCTGAATTCTGTAATCAACCATAGTGTTCGGATACTTTTCTGAGCGACTGTACAAGTATATATTAATTGGCTTTGAATCAGAAGGATGTCCCTTCAGCGCGAGGTTTGAACAGTGCATAGAGGCTGTTAAGAGCCTTTTTTCGCAATGTGTTGCCATCGACAGGCACACATTTACAGTTCATGTCTTCCAGCAATATGTTCAATGCCTTTTCGGTCTTCACTAAAGGCATAACAAAACGTTAATTTGAAAAGAAATTACTGTCTTTATTCACAAACAATTTTATTTGTAATAATCATTTAGGAAATATTTCTATGTACATTATAATTATTAGATTAGAGAGGTCGAGTGGTTAGCGCGCTTGGCTACTGATCAGAGTAGGAACCTGCTTCAAGACCCGGTAAGGCATCGAAGTTCGTGTTGTTTTTCCTTCTGAGGTCCCGCCATCCTCACAGGCCTTCTACTACAGCGTATTAAACTGTAGGCTCCTGTCAGACTTCTATAGCAAGCAACTGTTCAGGGTTTTTTTTTTATACTAGCATTAAAAGCAAACTTTTCAAATCTCAAAATAATTTAAAGCACCAAGGGATTATTCTTTGGAAATCCGAATAAATAAATATCAGTGTTGCTACATGAAATAGCTTTAAACACACACACGAATATTTTTTGGCATTGCTACAATTCTAAAACAGTTGAAATTAAAACAATTATATTTGCTTGCCTAAATATCATAAGCTCCAAGTTAATATTAGCTCTTGGTGAAATTAGCCTCCAATATGGGGCTCCCTACACCGATAATGCAAACATTAGACACGTGCGTTCTTCAACGCGCTCATACTCAAGGAAAAGGAGTGCGCATAGATCGACGTCAAGTAAGAACTCCGGTTAATGTCCTATCTGTGTGGTGCAACACAGCCAATCTTTTCTCCAGCAATGAAACAGATCGTTGTCTTCGGGTTCAACACCAGATGAAGTAGTTGACTTGTGTTTAGGGGACGTGTTTTCTTTGCTCACACTATGAGAGGCTCATTCCAGGCCCGCTCATTGAGTGGAATGGCGAGCGGAATCTCTCGCGCTAAATTGCTTTTTTTGCCGGCGCATATAGTTAAATTGGCGTAAGTGAACTACTGCACGTGTGATGCGACTTCAATGCATATACTCAATGGCTTTTTTATCAGGAACACTTACCAAATATCACGTAAAATTTAGTTTTGTTTTCCGAACAGCCGTGATTCCCCTTGGTATTGATTCCGCAAGATGACAGGCAGTGACAGCTTTGAGATTTATATCTGCTAACCTGCAGTCTCTCAGAAAGGGAGCACCGATGGGCTTGGAAAGGCCGCCATCTATCGTTGGTTTGGGTTGTTTTACCTCTGAGCAGCACTTTTTTGCACACCATGGGCTAAATGGCCAGGTCACATGGACCCCGAAGGCTCAGAGAAGGTTGGGGGAGGGGACCCACTGGAACAGCTGTTGGGAGACAGATGGTAGCCTCCCGTCAAGGCCATCCAGCGTGTTCTTTAACGTGCCCAGGGTATGGCTCTCCCGCACACGGGGCCACGGGTTAACGTACCATCCGACGGACGGCGGCCTTTCCAAGCCCATCGGTGTCCCCTACTGACCGTGGGCAGGGCGGGAAATTTTGCGTAGATAAATTTCAACGCTGACCCAGCTGGGATTCGAACCTGGGAACTACAGATTACGAGCCTGGCGCGCTACCGACTGAGCCACCCCCGCCATCCATCGTATGGGACGCAAAGCTGTAGGCCCCGTGTGTGGGAGAACCATACTGTTGGCCATACCCTCTGTCCATTAAAGAACACGTTGGTTGGCCAGCGGGTCTCGTTCTCTCAACCTTATCTAGTCCTTGTGTCCTGGCCATTTAACCCAATGTGTGCAAAAAAATTACCGCTCAGAAGTAAACAACCCTCCCAAATTTCCCTTTTCATCAGTGTTCAAAATACTTGACGCCTACAACATTAATTCCAATAAAGAAAATTAACAAAACTGATATCTCCTTCAAACGGTTTTGTCAATGCTCCGATTTCGTTTTTTTCATCTCTTCCTGATTTAAACAAAATCTAAAACGTTGCAAAGAACACTGAACTGTTGATGACAATGGGCTACAAGGTTTATCAATCCGTACTCGATGCATGAAAACTAGCATCTGCGTACACTGCAATGCTACGTCGTACGGCCTTTAAAATTCCTAATCCGTTGTTCCGCTTCCTGTCCCAAATATCGACAGCAAAGCGAAAGTTGCTGTTGTAACTAGCATTCCCATTAACCAACCCACATACATAGGATGAGAAGAAGAGATTGTGCAAGTCATTTTCCAAACAAAGTGTTACCCGGTAGGACAACGACGTTGGTAACACCAACACTTTAACCCCACCCAGGGGTGACATCGGCAGTGTCAGGAGCAGAGGGCGAAGTTTTCTACGGCGATGGTTGTCGAAGCGATTGAAATGTGGGTCACTCATTGTCACCAAAAAGCAGGGCCACATACAACCGACACTCGCACACAGCGAGTGAGAATTTGCAGATTTCCGAAGTGTCGAGACAGGAAACAGGTAGATTAGGTCACGGGAGGCTTGCCAGAGATGGGGGTCATGATTTATGGGATGAAGGGACACAAAATTATGCGTACACCGATAAAAGTACTGTTATATTCATTCGTTTTTTTCCCTGATAGCATCGTGAATGTTGTCTGTCTATAACACTTATAGTCTTTAATAGCTGTCTATGACCTACACTTGTGAATTTTGGGTTGTTTTACCTAGTGAGACACTTATTTTGCACATAATGGCCAGGTCACAAGAATCACAAGGGATCAGAGATTACGGGGGAATGGACCCAATGGACAGCTACTAGGAAGCCTCCCGTCAAGGCTATCTAGCGTATTCTTTAACATGCACAGGGTATGCTTTCCTGCACATGGCGCACAACATAATATCTCATCAGACAGACGACGGCCTTTCCAAGTACATCGGTGTCTCTTTTCTCACCGGGGAGTAGAATAGGGGTGACTAGAACTTGGGAACTGCAAATTACGAGCTGCCGATTACACCAACCCCAGCCCCTATACTTGTGGAACTGTAATGAACTGCATTCGGTGCAAAGGGAACAATTTCCAATTATTGATATGGAAAAAACAAGCTGATGTCATTGGCCTCTATTTCCTTTAAATGGTTCTCGACACTAGCACCAACCAAACATTTTGCAACTCCAAAATTTCCCTTTCACCACCCAAGTGAATTTACTTTTTTTTTTTACCATCTCATCATTCATTCCATTGTTGATAAAATAATGCTATTGAAACCCTAAAATCTTGGGTTAATAATAATTAACATATTTTACTCACTAGAAATAAATGGGCGGGGGTGGCTCAGTAGGTAGCGCGCCAGGCTCGTAATCTATAGTTCCCAGGTTCGAGTCCCAGCTGGGTCAGCGTTGAAATTTATCTCCGCAAAATTCTCCGCCCTGCCCACGGTCAGTAGGGGACACGGATGGGCTTGGAAAGGCCGCCGTCCGTCGGATGGGACGTTAAGCCGTGGCCCCGTGTGCGGGAGAGCCATACCCTGTGCACGTTAAAGAACACGCTGGATGGCCATGACGGGAGTCTACTATCTGTCTCCCAACAGCTGTTCCAGTGGGTCCCCTCCCCCAACCTTCTCTGAGCCTTCGGGGTCCATGTGACCTGGCCATTTAGCCCATGGTGTGCAAAAAAGTGCCGCTCAGAGGTAAAACAACCCAACTAGAAATAAATTGAAACTAATGCCGCAACATCAAAGAAGCATATAACTTACAAGTTTCCATTTGTATTAGCAATACAAACTACAGTCCAGGTGGCAGAATTGTTAATGAGCTTGGGCTACTGATTTAAGCGTCCTACGTTCGAGCCCCTGATATTTTGGTATGGATCTTTCCTTTTTGTGTTGTGTTTCTGCTGAGGTCTCGCTTTCCTCATAGATGTTCCTCTGTGGCATAAACTGACAGGCTCCTTGTCACACCTCTGTGACAAGAGGCTGCTCAAAGGAGAATTTATTATACAAATTCAATAAAGGTCAAGGCCGCGAGTCGATAAGGTAGAATGAGTCAATGTAGTTTGAAAACCGTAGACAATTCAATGTGACTAGTAATGTCTCATCCTTATACTGAATGGAGACTCCTGGAAATTAAGCAATATTCATTATTTTAACAAATTTGTCATTTATGTAACATAGTACAGTAAAATATGCTTTGGTTATATATTGATGAGAGATCTGTGACATTTTCATCGACTTGACGAGTGCTATTCTAATATTTTAGTGTAGAGTTTAAGTTTATAATGAAGTTTTCCATATTTTTGATATTTCTCCTCATGGCTGCTCCAAACATGAATGTGATGATAGAGGCTGTTCCCACGAGATGGAGACGGTCACTCAAGATGAAATGCCAGCCATGGCCAATCAGCAGCAGAATCTGCTTGCCAGAGATGGATCAGTTCCGAAGGAAGGTGAATTTGAAAGTAAAATCTGCACTTTTGAACGGGGAACTGAGGTACGAAGTCCTCATCAATAATCCCAGGAGAAACAGGTAAAGTGCGTTTCCCATAGTGAGAGCAATATTTAGCGCAAAGTTGTCCTGATCATCTTTGAGAAGCTGTAGAGCCTAAACAACAAAGTAGAGGAAATCCTATGTCTGACAAGTGTAAGTCAGTACACAATGTCAGCAGCTGTGAGCAAAGTACTGTTCAACAATTTACCATATTTGGGTTGGGCTGTTTTACCTCTGAGCGGCACTTTTTTTTTTGCACACCATGGGCTAAATGGTCAGGTCACAAGGATCCCGAAAGCTCAGAGGAGGTTGAGGGAGGGGACGCATTGGAACAGCTGTTAGGAGACAGATGGTATCCTCCCGTCAAGGCCATCCAACGTGTTCTTTAACGTACACAAGGTATGGCTCTCCCTCACACGGGGCCACGGCTTAACGTCCCATCCGACGGGCGACGACCTTTCCAAGCCCATCAGTGTCCCCTACTGACCGTGGGCAGGGCGGGGAGTTTTGCGGAGATGTCTCAACGCTGACCTAACTGGGACTCAAACCTGGGAACTGCAAATTACGAGCCTGGTACGCTAACGACTGAGCCACCCCCGCCCCAGATTTCTTAAGGGGTTAGAGTTTGTCTCAGAGAAGCAACCGACGTAAATATATACTGGTGTACAAAAGTTGAAACACTATATTATGTAAATGGGATGCTAAAGTCGGAGCTCTATAATAAATTTTTTTGTTGAAAAATGCGATAGCAGATAAAGATCTCAATCAAATATATCATTATCTCCATTTTCAACAATATTCGTTCAGTTTTTAGTCATGGAAATTTGAATATTTAACAACAGAAATGAAGAATATATATCAGACCTAAGACTTAATGAGTATTATTTATTCCAAACGATTTAATTATTTAAAACTAGCAGATTTATCTGGCAATGCTCGGTTATGAAACTTTCTAAAATATGGGTTCTCAACGTGGGGTACGCGGTAAAATTTTTTTGGGCTAGGCCGTGAGAGCTCAAAAGTCGCTAAGTTGGCAACACTGCTACTGATTAATTTCTGAGAACTGAGTGACGAAGCGCGGCGCTGTAGTTCATGTCTGTACACGTTTCTCAATTCTCCCTTCTCTACCTGAGAGCCGAACCTACACGAACAGCTGATCGCCCAGTCAAAACATCCATTCTAAGTGAGTGAATGTGCCTTCTTACTGCTCTATGTATTTGTTGCGATTTATTTCCCTTGCTGTGCTTAAAGCTATTTTTACTAGTTTTAGTCTTCAGTTTACTGTGAAGTTAAATGAACGTGTTCCTAAAGTGCCTTGAAACATGGATAAATGGATAATTTAGAAGAAAAGAAACGTGGAGCCGATTGCTTCTACATCTACGTCATCATCCCATGTGAGTAAAGAGGTGGATTCAGCAGTAACTAAAAGAACGTAAATGGTCAAACAATCAAATGATAAAAAAATTAAAGAAAGGAAATATCATGAATCATATTTTCAATTTGGCTTTACATGGACAGGAAATTTAGTAGAACCAAATCCACAGTACGTGATTTACTATGAAGTCCTGTCACAAAATTCTATGAAACCGTCTCTTTTCGGCGACACTTTGAAACAAAAACGAAACATGAGCATTTAAAAAATAAGCCCTTAAGCTATTTTGAGCGCCTTTTGTAAGACTTGAGTAGTAGAAAAACCGTAATTAAGCATTTTTCTGGTGTAGAAGAAAATGAAAGTGCACTTAAAGCCTCTTACAAAGTAAGCCTTCAAATTGCCAAAGCCGGAAAGGCTCACACAATAGGCGAGTCACTCATTCTTCCAGCAGCGGAAGAAATAGCTTCTTGTATGTTTGGTCAAAAAGAGGCAAACCTTGTCAGAAACCATTCCTTTGTCAAACGACACAGTTTCCTGGAGAATTAAAGATATGGCCTGTAATATTAAGGATCAACTCATTCCCTATTCAATGGAGCCCGTGGTTTGTTATACAAGTGGATGAGTCGAAACACGTAGCTGGGCTAGCTCAATTACTAGTTTTTGTGCATGGAAAATTCCAGGATGCAATATTTGAAGATATTTTATTTTGTAAGCCTTTCAAAACTTCTACTACGGGTGAGGATATTTTTAATATGATTGATTCATTTGTTGCCGAAAACAATCTTGAATGGAAAAATTGTATTTCTGTATGTACTAACGGAACAAAAGCAATGAGTGGTTATATCACAGGACTAGCAGGTCGTATAAAACAAGGTGCACCAGAATGTAAGTTCACTCATTGTTGTCTTCACCGTGAAGCGCTGATAGCTAAATTTCTCCCTGATGATTTGAAAAGAGTTCTGGATGAAGAGAGGATGGTTAATTTCATCAAAACCCGACCATTGAAGTCTGGACTTTTTTCAATTATGTGTGAAGAAATGGGTAGCCTGCATAAGAGATTGCTGCTTCACACAAAAGTACGTTGGTTGTCACGAGGAAATGTTCTTTGCCGTTTATTTGAACTCCACAATGAAGTACGCTTTTTTTCATGAACCACGAGTTTCAACTTTCTTTGAGACTACAAGACTTAGAATGGCCTCTACGGTTAGCATATGTAGCTGATATTTTCGAAAAAAAATTGATATTTTTAACTTATCATTGTAAGGAGACAACGTTGATGTGTTCTACGTTGAGAAGAAAACAGAGGCCATGATAAAAAAAAACAATTCTCTCTGGGAAAACGGAATTAAAAAAGAACGGCTGCGACCAATTTCAGCGATTAGATTCATTTCTTATAGAAAATGAGCAAGTGATTGCAGTCTTTGAAGATATCAGATAACAAATAATCGTTCACTTAAGCACTCTTAAAACTCTTATAAGGCAGTATTTCCCACCCCCTGATGAAACACAAGAATGGATTCGAGACCCCTTCACATTTGATTTGGAAAAATGTAAACTTCCATTGTCCAATAAAGAAGATTATTGTCACAAGATATCTCAATCAGCTTAAAAAGTATTCATTCCAAAAAGCCATTGATTAGTTCTTGGATTGGAGTAGAGACGGAATATCCGACTTTGTCAAGAATTGCAGTCAAATATTTACCTTTCACAACAACTTATTTATGTGAAACTGGTTTTCCATCTTTAACTATTTTAAAAAATAAATGTAAGAACAGGTTGGATGTTGAAGATGACTTGCGACCCTACCTTAGCAAAATAACCCCACCCACTGATGAACTGTGCAAGCGTAAACAAGCGCAAACATTTCACTGATTACCCAGTAAAATGTTAAATTGCTTATGTCATTTTTTGTTTATCGATATATGTAATTTATGAATACAAAATTTAATGTTTATGTTTCATTTTATTCCCATTCTTATACTATAACTATAGTTTTATCTATCTATACAAAGTGTACGACAGTTACATACACATTTCCAGGGTACGTGAAGGTACGTGAAGCATAAATGGTTGAGAACCACTGTTCTAAAATATAGATATAAATGACACCCCCCACGTCGCAAGTTTTCATTTGGCATAAAAATCATTACGATCAATCCCCTCCGGTTTAAATATGGTCTGAGCTCCCCAAAAATATATAGTGCTACGAAAAAATTATTGAAAATCATTATTACTTCACATATTAAAACTTATTAACACATCAAGCTTATTAACTTTTGCATATTTTTCAAATTAAGCTAAAGATTTTAATTTCCGATACGAATTCTTAGTTTTTGAAGCTTTCATTTCAACAAAGAATCTCGTGTTTCGCTCGACCTTAATTACAACGACTTCAACATTCGTGGACGCTCGCGTGCTCTTGACCTAACAAGTGCATTCCTTATTTCAATTTTATTGGTGGCAACAGTTATTTCGAGTAACTTTCAACCGTTAATGTTAAGTCTATGGGGATTTTGAGAAATTCAAACCCGCCCACCCCATTTTTGGTTGGCCCAAGCTGGTTCGCACATAACCTCTACTCTTCTTCTGGGTGAAGAGAATGTTAGTACATAATCGGACAGACAAACGCACAAACCTACAAACAAGTAAATCCTCTTTATATATTAGATAAGTGTATGTTAGAAGTTTGCGCAATTTAATCTTTTGGTATTCGTCAATTTTGCAAAATTTCTTATGACTTTGTTATATTGAATGTTCAAACTTCAATAAATGATAAATACTGAACTAATATTGTTGAAAATCGAGATACCGATATATTTCATTGAGATTTTTATCTGCTATCACATTTTTTTAGAAAAAAAACTTATTTTAGAAGTTATAGAACTTCGACGTTAGCTTTCCATTGACATAACATAGGGTTATAACTTTTGTTTACCTGTGTATATATATGCGTTCTCTGATCAAGACTATATTATCCAGTTTTCGAATTTACTGTTCCACAGATAAAAGGCATTGATGGGTTGGTATATGAATCTTTTATTTAAAACAACTGTAAATTAATATCTTATTTTTTATCATATCTGTAAACATGACTACTTAACAGGACTTAACGTCGCATTAAAAAATGCGACGTTTAAGGTTCCTATATCAGATATTCTGTTACCTGAATAAAGCTTTTAGTCAAACTACGCCCAATTAAAAAGTTCAAGCTTTTAGTAATTTAAATTATGAAGTTTATTAACGAAATAATTTCATTATTTTAATTAATCCATATAGATTGACATAATTTCATTAATTAAATATCCAGTTTATGCTCTTTGAATACTGGAATTACCATAATAAAAAACATTACGCATGCTACAAACAAATGAACGAGAACTAATGTAGCTCATTAGCCAAACATGTTTCGTAATTCGTGGGAAGAGTTCGTGTGTTTTTTTGGACAACAACGACACGTGACGCCAACATGGCGGACATGTTTTGTTTCATGCAACCCTACGTTTCCACACAGGCAGAGATCGTGACTTCTTCACAATCGGGGAGAAGACCCAGATAGCCGTGATGCTCTCTTTGGGGAAGTGTGTGTCAACGACAATAGCCATTGTTTAATCCATGGAGGCAATTAAGCCAAAGCGCAGTGTTAAATGCCGTTGGGCCATGCTGACTAGCCACTTGCTTGGCGGTCACAGGTTCATATGACGACTTTTTGATCCCAAGACGTGATGAGCTGGAGCACGCGATTGCGCCTAGTACCAATCAGCGCTCTTTTTATATTGTTCGCTGGACAACAACTAACCAACCACTGACATGTATAATTTATTGAATTATATATGTTCAATTATATCTCTGTAGCTACAACAGCAAATCAAAGAGTAACATCCAGTGAATTAACAACTGTTATCTAAATAGGTCTTAATATTCTAGCAACAGAAGTTAACTAATGTAGTGGTTAGCGAACGTGATTGTTAATCCCAATGGACATGTCCTGTTGTGTGCCTTTTTTTGCTGGTGTGTTGCAAAAAAGCACAAAAAAGGAGTCTGTACAGGTAAGGATACCACAAAAAAAGAGCAGGAGGGGAGATTATCATTGTTCGGCCAGAAGTCCCTCATTCCCTGGATTACTTTTTTTCGTGTATGTGATAAGGATGCATTTTTATTTATTGAAAAATATGTAAATAATGATTTGCGCTTTTAATATCGAAATTATCATAAATTTTAGTTTTGGTGACATAATTTTCGATCGATGGTGAAAACGAAAAGAAAGCCATAACTTTAAATAAAGGTTGTTGGGTTGTTTTACCTCTGAGCGGCACTTTTTTGCACACCATGGGATAAATGACCAGGTCACATGGACCACGTAGGCTCAGAGAAGGTTGGGGGAGGGGACCCACTGGAACAGCTGTTGGGAGACAGATGGTAGCCTCCCGTCAAGGCCACCCAGCGTGTTCTTTAACGTGCACAGGGTATGGCTCTCCCGCACACGGAGCCACGGCTTAACGTCCCATCCGACGGACAGCGGTCTTTCCAAGCCCATCGGTGTCCCCTACTGACCGTGGGCAGGGCGGGGAATTTTGCGGAGATAAATCTCAACGCTGACCCAGCTGGGACTAGAACCTGGGAACTACAGATTACGAGCCTGGCGCGCTACCGACTGAGCCACCCCCGCCCACTTTAAATAAAGGTTACCTGGATGCCTGCAGGTCGGGAAATAAGCATCCCCCTTACCGGTAATGCGTAACAAAATTAATATACACCCATCAACATGTTTATGATCCCCACCCTTTGGAATTGGATAAAATGTGCACTTTCCTCATGAGTGTTGCCAGATTGGGGTTCTCTCTCTAGATCTAGCTTTTTTCAGTATCTAGGGTGAAATCTAGGGGGACAAAATTTAGTGGGATTTATAAATTTGTAGGAGATAAATTTTTATTGTTTATTTAAATGTGGATTATTTAAAGCAATTTTTGTAACAAATTAAAATAATAATTGTGTGTGTGGGGAAGTGAAAGCTCGACTAATGATAATCTTCATTTGTAAAATTGTACCTTAACTGCAATTGCCATTTTGATCATTGTTTGGGCGTTGAGTGTAAATAATGAAGAAGTTCAGAAAAGAGATAACATGTTCCTCAAAATCGAAACAACTTATTACAGTGCACAACATTAACGTTGATATTCATTTAATTAATCTTCAGCTAGAATTGCAAGTACCAACGTTTCAGTTGATAAAAATATGCAAGCGTTGATCTACGGGACCTGGGTTCGAACCCCGGGTAAGGCATGGCTGTTTGTGTCGTTTTTCTGCTGAGGTCCTGCCATCCTCTCAGACCTTCTACTATGGCATATTAAACTGACAGGCTCCTGTCAGACCTCTGTGGCAAGCAGCTGCTTGAGGGGGCATTTTTTTTTTCTTTTTTGCGAATTACTTAAAGAACTGTGTAATGTTACTTGACATAAAATATCGAAGCATCAGAGAAATTGAACTTGCTTTCTCCACAAAATGCAGGGGCGGGGGTGGCTCAGTCGGTAGCGCGCCAGGCTCGTAATCTGTAGTTCCCAGGTTCGAGTCCCAGCTGGGTCAGCGTTGAGATTTATCTCCGCAAAATTCCCCCCCCCCCTGCCCACGGTCAGTAGGGGACACCGATGACCTTGGAAAGGCCGCCGTCCGTTGGATGGGACGTTAAGCCGTGGCCCCGTGTGCGGGAGAGCCATACCCTGTGCACGTTAAAGAACACGCTGGATGGCTTTGACGGGAGGCTACCATCTGTCTCCCAACAGCTGTTCCAGTGGGTCCCCTCCCCCAACCTTCTCTGAGCCTTCGGGGTCCTTGTGGCCTGGTCATTTAGCCCATGGTGTGCAAAAAAGTGCCGCTCAGAGGTAAAACAATCCAATCCACAAAATGCAACGTGCCATGCGAAAAACGATATTACCACTATCCTTCTTAAATTCAAATATATATATATGCGAAAATAGAGATGGTGCATTAAAAGAATGGAAGTTAGTACAATGGAATGAAAGGAAATCTCTGCTTTCATTCCAGTGCGTGCGGTGGCCAACATCGGCGGTTCCAAGCGGATGGCCAACAGATAGCAGAACGACAAAAAAATGTGGAAATATCTTCACACTGTCACTAACCGTTTTCAAATGCGTTTAAGGTAGCATTTTTCCTTGTAAATATCATCAAAAATAAATTGAGAAATGCTGTAGAATAGTTGTCAATACAGTTGATGCATTGCTTCAAGCGAGGTTAAATTTTCGATTCAGAAACCATATATAAAAATATTACAACGGAGATAGCATTTTGGAAGTATTTTGAAAAATTTGAATGGTTAGCGCGCTTGGCTACTGATCAAATGGACCTGGATTCGAGCCCCGGGTAAGCCATGGATGTTTGGTGTTGCTTTTCTGCTGAGATCCTGCCATCCTCACAAACCTCTGTGTGGCAAGCACCTGCTTGAAGGGATATGTTTTTTAATGTCATATAAAGTTAGCAGTACCTATTGATGTTTTGATAAATGTTAATAAACAACCTTCGAAAGTAATAATTATATTAATTTTATTCAAGATGCACATTATTTCTTGTAATCAAAACGAAAATTTTAATTAGTTCAATCAAAAATAGTTACTAATATCATAGATATTTAAAAATATCGAACAAGATAACAATTTAGAGAGAAACGTTTGGTGCTAAAATCGCTCAAGTTCCCTTTTTTGGTACCTATGATTCCGTAACACTTACCTGTTTTTATATATATTATTATGACAATAATCTTTCATTTAAGGAGACGCTGCATTTTTTTTTTGGTTAATTTTTACAAAAATGGTCAATCATAAAGAAGTGTTTTTTCTTTATTTCAAAACGTTTAGTTTTTTTTCGCTAATTTGTATGCATAGTTGAAACTTTACTTAGTTGAAATCGCAGTATTATTTTCATTCAAAGCCATAATTTTTCAAAGTTCTCTCTGGAAAAAATTTATTACATCGTAGGATCCGAAGTCTAATATTTATTTTTTTTTTAAATTACTTTTGAATACATGGAAGAAAACAAATTAGAAAATTTAGGGCTTTTTTTCTGAAAATCATCCAATTTGGGGGCATCCACGTGGCAACACTGCCCGGATGTAAATCTGGCTGCTGGTGCCCTGAATGCTTTAGGCCAGATAACGAAAGAGTGCAATCTAATCTAAATGGTCAGTCATCAGTAGGCTATTTTAAAACAATGGATGAAGGATGCCTAGAAACAATGCATCCATCATTAGTAATCAGGCGTCATTAATTGAAACCTTATAATCGATGCTTTGTTTCATGCTCACACAAATGTACGCTAAAAGAATTATGTAGAAATTCTTTCACTCTTTCGTTCTTTTCACCCTTAATGCTCAAATATATAATTAACATCCTATGATGACTGACTGTATTCACTTCTTAAGATTTAAAGTTCTCTTATCAAACCGGATAAATATTCGACATCGAAGCAGTTTGTTACCGAAACAATTCTTGTCGAAGAACTTTGGAAACGACTCTTTTTATTAATGCTTTGCACTCTTTTACTTCGGCCAATGAACCCTGAACTCCATCGGCAACTCCGCCCCGCCTCCTCCATTGCTGACCTGGTCCGATTGCTTGCGCCAAATGTGGCATTTCTCCACATTCCAAGACTGTGCGCTGCTACCTGCCCAGATTTCAGTTATTTAGTTCAGATATTCGCAAATTTTCAAAATTGTCAATCTTCGGGGGGGGGGGGGACAAAGAAAAAACATTCAGAGTCCGGCATTTCAAGTTTACTGAAAATCGCCCTGATGAATATTTGTTAAAAGATGTTTACTTAAACGGCGCTATTTTTTTTACACAGAGACTATCTTACCAAATTAATGACTAAGATTCAGATGATCTATTTTATTCTGATTATTGACCAAGTTAGCGATCCTTATTGTTCTGACTAGTGACCAATTGGGATATTTATGGTTCAAGTTGTCATAATTGTGATTGCTGACCAGAGGAGTAATACTTTAAACTCAAGTCGTCCTTTAATATGTTACTGTACCGATCAGGTTAGTGATTCTTACAAGCTCAGGGGCGGGGGTGGCTCAGTCGGTAGCGCGCCAGGCTCGTAATCTGCAGTTCCCAGGTTCGAGTCCGCAAAATTTCCCACCCACCCCACGGTCAGTAGGGGACATCGATGGGCTTGGAAAGGCCGCTGTCCGTCGGATGGGACCGCTGTCCGTCGGATTAAGCCGTGGTCCCGTGTGCGGGAGAGCCACACCCTGTGCACGTTAAAGAACACGATGTATGGCCTTGACGGGATGCTACCATCTGTCTCCCAACAGCTGTTCCAGTGGTTCCCCTCCTCCAACCTTCTCTGAGCCTTCGGGGTTCTTGTGACATGGCCATTTAGCCCATGATGTGCAAAAAAGTGCAGCTCGGAGGTAAAACAACCAACCAAATCTTATAAGCTCAGGCAGTCATCCTTTATTCTGATTATGACCAGGTCAGTGACATTTATGTTTCGGGTAGCAGTCCTTTATTCTAATTACTGCCCTTTCATTGAAGTTGCTTTCATTCTTACCATCCTTTATTCTTCAGGTCTTTTATTTCACACTGATAACATAATTATATACGTATCAAGGATCATTGGTGCAACTTGGGTCAAAATTTGTAAGTGGAGTCAATTACCATTCATTAACCATAATATTGAGGATGATTATAATTTACCAGTTGTGTTCTGGGTATGATTATGACGATGATCACTTGATGATCGTGGCCCTGTTATTGTTCCCTTTTGATGATACTGGCATTCTATAACGGTATTAGACACCGTCCCGATGGCCGAGTGGTAAGCGCGCTTGGCTTTTGATCAAAGGAACCTGGTTTCGTGCCCCAGGTAAAGGCATGGGTGTTTGTGCTGTATTTCTATCGAGTTTCTCGCCATCATCACAGAACCTTCTCTATGACGTATAAATTGACAGGCTTCTGTCAGACTTCGGTGCCAAACAGCAACTTGAGGGATAATTTGATTTTTATTCATTAGGTCGAAAACATTAAGTGTTGGTTGGGTTGTTTTACCTCTGAGCGACACTTTTTTGCACGCAATGGACTAAATATCCAGGTCACAAGGACTTGGAAGGCTCAGAGAAGAGCGGGGTCACAGCTTAACGTCCCATCCGAAAGACAGCGGCCTTTATAAGCCCATCGGTGCCCCTTATTACACTGAAGTGCCAATGAATTAAGGATAGCAACCTAGTAACGTATTGGACAACTTCTGGCCCTAATAAGGGACACCACACGATGAGACAAGGACTCCACAAGCTTCTGTAAATGCTCTGGAGGACCCATGCATCCTCCAGAGCTGTCCACAATTCTCTCAAGGTCGTTGCTGATGGGACATGGGCCCTAACACTCTGCTCGATGGTATCCCAAAGATTTTCGATGGGATTTAAATCTGGACTTCATCCAATTCATTATTTCAAAGTCAGCAGAATGCTCCTGCAACCATGTAGTAGCCAATCTGGACCGGTGACATGAACAGTTGTCTTGCTGGGATGTCTCCATTGGGATGCATGATGGCCATAAATGGGTGTAAATGGTCAGCTACGAGTTCTACATACCGGGATGCAGAGAGTCGTCAGTACACGTACCAAATGTCCCCACATAGCCAATAACCACCAACTGGAGACATCCCAGGCCATCACCAGCTTGTACTGTTCCGACCTGACATGAGGTTGGCGCCACACCCACAGTCTCACATCGGTTGATGAAGTTTAAATCGGGATTCATCACTCCAGGCTATGCGTTGCCAATTTTCGATGGTTCAGTTTCGATGTTCTTTAGCCCAGGCAAGGCGTTGAGCCCAGCGTCGTGCCTTTAAAAGTGGGGCTCTCGTAGGTCGGCGGCTCCCGAAGCCGAGACAATGAAGTAAGTGTTGCACGGTCTGTGCACTGACTTCCCAGCTGGAACCCGCATTCAGATGGGAGGTGATTTAAGATAATGTCTGGACCCTATTGGTCCGTACAATGCATGTCAGACGGCGAAGCCCACTTTCATTCAAGGCTGGTTGTCCTTTGCACTTTGTCCGGGTGCTTGTTTTTTTACCGGAATTTTCATATTCCCAGAACACTCTTGAAACTGTCGTACGAGAAAATCCAAGTTCGTTGATAATTTCGGAGATCGAGTGTCCCATCCGTCGGGTACCTAAAATTTGTCCTCTGTCAAATGCATCTAAATCCCGCGTCTTTCCCATTACTCTTCTGACGACGAATGCTTGGGGAAGCCAAAGCTGATAGTTATATATGACCACAGTGTCAGCCACGCATGCGCGCAAATGCGGGGCTTGCGGTACTCAATTTGGATAACGTCTCCTATCCCTAATTCAATGGCGGAGAGTTTTGAGGTGGTAAATCTCAACGCTGGCACAGGCGGGACTGGAACCTGAAACTGCAGATTACGAATATGTGGCGCGCTACCGACTGAGCCATCTCCGCCTCTTAAGCTGCAAGTGTCTAGGGGGTAGAGGGATTCCCTTTGCTACACCCCCCTCCCCCAATCTGCGTCATAATCAGATATTACCATTATCATTCGCTCAGGCTATATAAGTACTCAACTATCAAGGAGAAGTTTAACCAAGTGAGATTTTAAACTGAATTTCCCTCATGCGCGAGAATTACTTTATCGTCATCCTTCTGGTCTGAGGTCCATCCCCTAAGACTTTCTCCTCCAATCCCACGTGAGTGCCACAATGCAGAATGTGGCTCTCATCCCTCTCTCTTAAACCCTCAAAACAACATTTCGTTCTTCTTCCCTTCGTTTCATTCTTACAACATTTTGAAATTTTTCAAATTCCCGTGCGAAAATCAAGGACACTTATAAAGTCATGCTATAATTGGAATTGCCGCCAAAAAGGGTGGCAACTCTCACTCTTTACTGAACACTGGGCAAAAGACACTTGGCTGGGATCAGGGATGTAGAGTACCCTTTCGAGTGGCGAAAGGAATTTTTAAAAGAAACTTTTATAAAGGGTGGAACACCATTCTGATGCATATTAGTTATGCAAATATCTTACTTTTATGTCGGGGCGGGGGTGGCTCAGTCGGTAGCGCGCCAGGCTCGTAATCTGTAGTTCCCAGGTTCGAGTCCCAGCTGGGTCAGCGTTGAGATATATCTCCGCAAAATTTCCCCGCCCTGCCCACGGTCAAGTAGGGGACACCGATGGGCTTGGAAAGGCCGCCGTCCGTCGGATGGGACGTTAAGAAGTGGCCCCGTGTGCGGGAGAACCATACCTTGTGCACGTTAAAGAACACGCTGGATGGCCTTGACGAGAGGCTATTATCTGTCTCCCAACAGCTGTTCCAGTGGGTCCCCTCCCCCAACCCAGCTGGGTCAGCGTTGAGATTTATCTCCGCAAAATTCCCCGTCCTGCCCACGGTCAGTAGGGGACACCGATGGGCTTGGAAAGGCCGCCGTCCGTCGGATGGGACGTTAAGCCGTGGCCCCGTGTGCGGGAGAACCATACCTTGTGCACGTTAAAGAACACGCTGGATGGCCTTGACGAGAGGCTACCATCTGTCTCCCAACAGCTGTTCCAGTGGGTCCCCTCCCCCAACCCAGCTGGGTCAGCGTTGAGATTTATCTCCGCAAAATTCCCCGCCCTGCCTACGGTCAGTAGGGGACACCGATGGGCTTGGAAAAGCCGCCGTCCGTCGGATGGGACGTTAAGCCGTGACCCCGTGTGCGGGAGAGCTATACCCTGTGCACGTTAAAGAACACGCTGGATGGCCTTGACGGGAGGCTACCATCTGTCTCCCAACAGCTGTTCCAGTGGGTCCCCTCCCCCAACCTTCTCTGAGCCTTAGGGGTTCTTGTGACCTGGCCATTTAGCCCATGGTGTGCAAAATAAGTGCCGCTCAGAGGTAAAACAACCTAACCCAAATCCTCCCCCAACCTTCTCTTAGCTTTCAGGGTCCTTGTGGACTGGCCATTTCGTCCATGGTGTGCAAAAAAGTGCCGCTCAGATGTAAAACAATCCAATCTTACTTTTATGTCAATAGATATTATGTGTGTCACGTTATTCTAATATAATTATCAGAGTAAAAAGAAACTATCTCCATTGAAGCTTCGACACTGATTCCTTCAAAAAGAATTGCCCCTTACAACGATGCATAAAAGCATTTTAACCTCTAAATGAATCTCGTTTGCTAATTAGCCAGGCCACAAGGTCTCAGAGAAGTTTGAGGAAGAGAGGATCCTACGGACAGATTCTACGATGTAGATGCCTCCTTCCGAAGCTCTCTAGCGTGTTTATTATAACACGCACATGATATGGCTCTCTTGCACACGGAGCCATGACTTTATGACCCATCAGATGGATGGCGGCCTTTCCCTGACTATCGGTGTCCCCTTTTGACCGAGGGCAGGGTGGAGATTTAAGGAGGTAAATCTCAAGAGCAGGCCAAAAAAATCGAAATGATCTCCAATGCACAACAGATTAATGGGTCATATAAACCTAAAGTGACTGAAGCTTGCTATTATAATTGTTCCTTCATACCTGGAGGGGCGGGGGTGGCTCCGTCGGTAGCGCGCCAGGCTCGAAATCTGTAGTTCTGAGAGGTTTGAGTCCCAGTTGGGTTGGGTTGTTTTACCTCTGAGCGGCACTTTTTTGCACACTATGGGCTAAATACCCAGATCACATGGCCCCCGAAGGCTCAGAGAAGGTTAGGAGAAGGGACCCACTGGAACAGCTGTTGGGAGACAGATGGTAGCCTCCGTCATGGCCATCCAGCGGATATGGATTCACAGGATATGGATCTCCCGCACACGGAGCCACGGCTTAACGTCCCATCCGACGGACGGCGGGCCTTTTTCCAAGCCCATCGGTGTCCCCCTACTTACCGTGGGCAGGGCGGGGAATTTTGCGGAGATAAATCTCAACGCTGATCCAGCTGGGACTCGAACCTGGGAAGTACAGATTACGAGCCTGGCGCGCTACCGACTGAGCCATCCCCGCCCCCAAGTCCCAGTTGAGTCAGCGTTGAGATTTATCTCCGCAAAATTCCCCGCCCTGCCCACGGTCAGTAGGGGACACCGATGGGCTTGGAAAGGCCGCCGTCCGTCGCATGAGACGTTAATCCGTTGTCCCGGGTGCGGGAAAGCCATACACTGTGCACGTTAAAGAACACGCTGGATGGCCTTGATGGAGGCTACCATCTGTCTCCCAACAGCTGTCCAGTGGGTCCCCTCCCCCTAACATTCCTCTGAGCATTCGTGGTCCTTGTGACCTGGCCATTTAGCCCATGGTGTACAAAAAAGTGTCGCTCAGAGGTAAAACAACCCAACCTTCATATTTGGAAAGAACTTTAGGTAAATATTTCAATGAACAGCAAGGCTTGCTTCCACCAAAATTAGAATTCGATTCGTAAACTATTACGAAACATTTCTGCAATAAACTGCAACAAAAATTAGTTCTCAACGTATTCACTTCTACCAAGGTCTGCTTTTCACTACTGATAACATAGCTACCTCTCGCTAAGACAGGTAGAATATCTTTAGAGGCTATCAGTGATGCATCGAAAGAAATAAAAACGCACTTCGATAGAATTCTTTACTTTGTGACTCCCATCAACGCACGTGAAAGAAAGCTTAATGCTTATAACCCTCTGGTTATCGTTGCAGCTTTAAACCTTATTTTTCGCACAGAACTTCCAAAGAAACATCAGAGAAGCTAATTTTTCAGTAAAAAATCAACGCAAATAGTCTTTTCCAAACGAGCATAGGTATCTTTCTAATGGCGTCATTTGCCTGTTTCTTTTGTGATTTATGAGATTTCAAAACAGCTATATGGCCAGTTTCGCCATCGTTAAATAATGGCTCGTGAAAATGGAGGAAAGCTTTAGTTCTGGCAAAAGAGGGTCTTGGCGAGCGATTCCGTGATGCTCATTCCCACAGAACCCATGTCCATGGAAAAGTTCAAATGGTTCGTTTGGATAAAAAAAAATTCGGAAACTATCGTCGTTATTCGAGACGGAGTAACATTAGATGCATTCAGAGATCGATGTTTTCATAGAAAGTATCACGACTCAATAAATTACTTAATGCATTCTCTTAATGGTGAATTCTCTCTGCTAAAAACAAATATTCAACTTATTCCAAAGTATCACGATTTTAGTTCAGATGTTCTTAAAAGCACGACTAAGACGAATGTACTACGAAATACTTGGCTTATGGCTAATAAGTAGAAAGGCAGTACAGTGGCAAAAAATTTTTTGCTGCTTATTAGCCAGAAGCCTAGTTGGGTTGTTTCACCTCTGAGGCAGCACTTTTTTGCACACCATGGGCTAAATGGCCAGGTCACATGGACCCCCGAAGGCTCAGAGAAGGTTGGGGAGGAGACCCACTGGAACAGCTGTTGGGAGACAGATAATAGCCTCCCGTCAAGGCCATCCAGCGTGTTCTTTAACGTGCACAGGGTATGGCTCTCCCACACACGGGGCCACGGCTTAACGTCCCATCCGACGGACGGCGGCCTTTCCAAGCCCATCGGTGTCCCCTACTGACCGTGGGCAGGGCGGAGAATTTTGCGGAGATAAATCTCAACTCTGACCAGAAGCCTAGTAATATGCCAAATATAAAGAAGAGGGATGATATTATCTAGTAAAATCTATATTGTATTCCCAAATTCCACAATAAAAAGGGCTCTGAAACTTTCTCGTTCTTTAAAAGTTTGAGAGAAAAAGAGAAAAATCGAGCAAATTTGCAGGTTATCAATGTCAAGAAGGGCCTCAATAAATTGTTCTGTGGAAAAAAGTTTCGCCGACGTGCGGGATTCGAAACCGCATCTCTCCAGATATATGTCACAGTATTTTAAGACCACTAAACAACGTCGACTCGGTAGTAGTAGCAAACGTATCTTGGTAATCTTCTGCCGATATTTGAATCGCAAACTTCCCCATTGACCCTCAGTCTTTTTTTTTTCACTAATACGACCGCTTCAGAATTGGCTTCAGGGTTCAAAAATGCAGCTGATGTTGCTCGAGATAGAATTATTTGGGGAAATCAACTGTATCGCAATGTTCAATTACTTGAGGATTTTGATCTCGTGAAATCGACCCCAATTTATCGGAACACCTATTCCTGCTTTTTCAACTTGTTCGTTTGCTTTAAAAAACACACGATAAAAGATTATTTTAAACAAGATTTAAAATTAAAAACGAATCACTCAATCCTGACACAGACTCGCTTTCCATTTCAAAATCAATTATTTCACTTAATGGCATTTGAAAAAAAATAAAATCACATTAAGTCGTCTTACAATTAAAATTTTAATCCTGTAGCAATGTAGAAGAAGCCGTTGGTAAAAATTTACTGAGGTTTAGTGGTTAGCACGCTTGGCTATTGATCTAAGGGACCTGGGTTCGAGCCCCGCATTAGGCATGGATGTGTGTGTCGTTTTTCTGCTGAGGTCCTGCCATCCTCTCAGATCTCCTACTGTGGCATATAAACTGACAGTCTCCTGTCAGACCTCTGTGGCAAGCAGCTGCTTGAGGAGGTATTTAATTTAATTAATTAAAGATCGGCCCTAAGAGAAATAATTTTGGAAACTTATCTCTTTGGAACGTAAGAATAATCCAAATCGCTTCATTATAATTATTTGTTTTTTTTATATTCTAAGATAATTCAATCCCTGATTTTAACATTGTTTTGCTTTACTTCCCTGCTAACAATATAACCCAGATAGTATTTATTCAAAAACAAAATGAAATAGCAAACTAGTAAATGCAAACTTGCCTCATTTCATTCACGCTAACTATTTGGGTCACTATGCCTTGCCAAACAGGTTTCCAAATATACATCTGTTTGTAATTAAAGCAACTTACTGCAGAAGGATTGCAAGGCTTTGGATCGTTGACTGCTGTTCACGAAATGCAAAAGTTCAAATTCCACACAAATTTATTGCTTAAAATATCTAAGCCGTCTACGTTACAATAGATGAAGTAGTAGAAATTTCAACCTACCTCCATCCCAATAGCTTTGTGGATACGCGCCATTAGAACAATATTAACAAAAAGATATCATTATTGTCAAAAACAGTTAAATTTATATTGCTTTTTTTTAAAAATTTGAAAATTTAGTTGATAGATTCTAAAAAGCTCAACAGCCCACTTGTCGCCGATATCTAAGAATCCGCCAGTGTGCCAAAAGGCTGGATTGTTTTGCCTTTGAGTTGGGTTGTTTTACCTCTGAGCGACACTATTTTTGCACACCATGGGCTAAATGGCTAGGTCACAAGGACCCCAAAGGCTCAGAGAAGGTTGGGGGAGGGGACCCACAGGAACAGCTGTTGGGAGACAGATGGTAGCCTCCCGTCAAGGTCATCAAGCGTGTTCTTTAACGTGCACAGGGTATGGTTCACCCGCACACTTGGCCACGGCCTAACGTCACATCCGACGGACGATGGCCTTTCCAAGCCCATCGGTGTCCCCTAATGACCGTAGGCAGGGTGGGGAATTTTGCGGAAATAAATCTCAACGCTAACCCAGCTGGGGCTCGAACCTGGGAACTGCAGATTACGAGTTTGGCGCGCTACAAACTGAGCCATCCCCGCCCCCATTTGCCTCTGAGCGTCACTTTGGTGCACACATTGAACTAAATGGCAATGCCACAAAAGTCCAAGAGCTCAGAAAAGATTGGGGGAAGAGATCCACTGGACAACTTTTAGGAGACTTCTGTCTCCTAAAAATTATCTCCTAAAAATTCTAAAACTTTTTTTCCTAAAAGTTCTGTCTCCAATAATGTTATGTTCCAAAATGATAAGTTTCAAAAATTATTTGTCTTAGGGCCGATCTTAAACCTCAGTAAATTTTTACTAACGGCTTCTTGTCAATTACTACAGGATTAAAATTTAATTGTAAGACGACTTAATGTTATTTTAATTTTTTTCAAATGCCATTAAGTGAAATAATTGATTCTGAAATGGAAAGCGAGTGTGTCACGATCGAGTGATTCATTTTTAATTTTAAATCTTGTTTAAAATAATCTTTTATTGTGTGTTTTTTAAAGCAAACAAACAAGTTGAAAAAGCAGGAATAGGTGTTCCGATAAATTGGGGCGATTCCATGAGATCAAAATTCTCAAGTAATTAAACATTGCGGTATAATTTATTTCTCCAAATAATTCTATCTCGAGCAACATCAGCTGCATTTGAACCCTGAAGCAGTCATATTAGTGGGAAAAAAAAGACTGAGAATCAACTGGGGAAGTTTGCGATTCCAATATCAATAGAAGATTCCCAAGACAGCAAAAATATTGTAATTTTTTCCATAGAATTTTATTAAAATATTCCCCCCCCCCCGCTCCCGAATTGCTTGATTTCACCCTACATTTGGTTGCTAAAAAGTTTAATGTCTGATAATAATACTTTAAATAACAAAAGATCTGCGTTAACTAAAAGTTCACACAATTCTAAATTCTGGAGAGTTAATATCCATAATTCAAATCGCCATAATCGTTGGGGACTACTTTGGTGGCGGTTGTATACTTCTCCAGCCTTTTTGCAGCTGTCCCAGTGTGGAGTAAAACTTAACGTGGACTTTCAATTCAGTGCAAAAGTTAGAGGAAAGTTTCTCTTGGCTGAATTGGAAGAATTTCTTTGCTGAATTTCAAATCACATCAACATGCCAGCCACTAACATGGGTTTTGATAACATTCAGCACTGCATAGCATCATAGTGCACTCACTCTCATAGAGGAGACCTAGTGAGAAATAAACGTGCCGTGCTCCTAATTTACTTTAACTCTCAGTAATCAAAGCATAATGCAATTTTACTAAGATCGAGCACAAAAAGCAATTGCCTCTATGGCTAAGTGCTCGTCGCCCCCCCCCCGCCCGCCGCACACACCACTTCTTCGTACGTGACATTCTTGCGTTATCAGGCTCCGTTAGCGGATTCTGCCAAGCGAAGCAGAACAGCAGATCTAACGCCATCACGGCCAGGAGAAGCGGTGGAATGTTTCCTCCGTAACCTCCGACACTTGCATTGCAGAGAGATCACCTTCTATCATTAAGCATCGCAGCTGATTTGACTTATGCCAGGGGAATGACGCTTGCTCATAAGACTTGTTCTAATTGTCAACGGGAATGCGAATACAATTGATCCACAGAACAAGGAATCATATGAAAATAAAAAAAGTGGTAAGAAACTGATAGAAGAATATCGTGAACAGGAGAATGCTTCGCCGATTACCTCAAGAAACAAGTCGACGACCTAAGAACCTTTGCGACTGAGATGTTCCAAGGTCAACCATGTTACGTTCGGATTCGCGGAGTTGACCTTGGGCAGCACGCGACGCCGCTCCGCCTATGCTTCGGCCAGGCTGGTTGGCTTGGCCCCAAGCACAAAAAGAAATCCATGCTGCAAATTCCACGAGCCAAGGCATACGTTCGTGTGTATTAAGGGAAAATGGAAAGAGGGGGGGAAAAATCATTGTAGTTTTATGAAAATTATCTTCTGTAAACGTTCTGCAACAGTGAAACAAAGTAGAAAGGGGAAAAAGTGCATAAATGATGTTTAACAATGTTCAGAAAGAAAAGCAAAAGAATTTTCTTGGAATTTTCCTCCAAAACAACTTTCCTCTTAATTATAAAACACACACAAAAAAAATTTGTTTCTCCACAACGACTTGCCCAATCTCAAGAAGTTTATTTCCTTCGCGATCGTTGGTTTTACACAATTTCTTTGCGCTATCGCTGTTATAGAAGATTCTTTTGTATGTATAAATTATAGGAGGGCTAAATTTTGGGTTGTTTTACCTCTGAGCGGCACTTTTTTGCACACCATGGGCTAAATGGCCACGTCACATGGACCCCGAAGGCTCAGAGAAGGTTGGTGGAGGGAACCCACTGGAACAGCTGTTGGGAGACAGATGGTAGCCTCCCGTCAAGGCCATCCAGCGTGTTCTTTAACGTGCACAGGGTATGGCTCTCCCGCACACGGGGCCACGGCTTAACGTCCCATCCGACGGACGGCGGCCTTTCCAAGCCTATCGGTGTCCCCTACTGTTTTGCGGAGATAAATCTCAACGCTGACCCAGCTGGGACTCGAACCTGGGAACTACAGATTACGAGCCTGGCGCGCTAGCGACTGAGCCACCCCCGCCCCGCTAAATTTTTGGAGACAGGCATTTATCGCCAGGATCTTTATCGCTTGGATATTTGTGATTTTTTTCGAAATGGAAGGAAAATGTAACAATAATTTCTTAAAGTTTTAACTACATAAGGTTTTTCAGAATCAACTAAAAAATATTGTGCCTATTATCGATGTTTTTGTTCCCGTCGACATGTAAAGGCCCACCACCATTCGAAAAATATTTCGTGGTCAAGGCCTATTGGTGACTAAAGTTTAGTAGATAATTTATAGATTAACATTTTAATGAATAGGAACAGTTTAGCTGGTCCTATTCACTCAAATGAAAACAGAAATCATTCTAGTCACTTTGTAGCAGAAAACGATTTTTTGTTTTTTCATTTAGGCTGCATCTTATTAAAATATGAACGAACTGGCATGATCTATTTCTCGCTGACGAGCTAAAAATCTAACTTTCGTCACATCGTTATATTTGAGGCAAAAAGTTACTTTTGCTAATGGTTTCCAAATTTAATACTGTACAGTCTCTAAAAAACTATCCGAAAACTATGGTTGATTACAGAATTCAGAAAAAATATCTGGCAACGATTTTTTTAGAAATTAGTGACCTGACAACCTTCGTGTCACGTGATTACAGAATTCAGGAAAAATATCTGGAGCGTGTACAGCAACTGTACACGCTCCAGTTACCGTTCACAGCAAACTGGAGCGTGTGCAGTTACTGCACACGCTCCAGTTTGCTGTGAACGGTAACTGCACACGCTCAATATTTCCATGAGTGAGCCCACACGATCCAGGTCTTTGTGAGCTCACACGATCCAATGTGCCGTGAACATTAACCGCAACCGCTCCAGTTTGCTGTGAACGGTAACTGCACACGCTCAATATTTCCGTGAGTGAGCCCACACGATCTAGTATCAAAATAATATGACCACCTACAGTCGCTCAAAAAAGTATCCGAACACTATGGTTGATTACAGAATTCAGAAAAAATATCTGGCAACGATTTTTTTTAGAAATTAGTGATCTAGCAATCTTCGTGTCACGTGACACGAAGGTTGGTCACTAATTTCTAAAAAAATATCGTTCTCAGGTTATTTTTTCTGAATTCTGTAATCAACCATAGTGTTCAGATATTTTTTTGAGCGACTGTAATCAATAACGTACTTAATATAACCAACGCAAAAAAATTAAGTGAAACCTAAACAATTTTATTAAAATTAGTTTAGTGAGGCCGTCCCGTGACCGAGTGGTTAGCGTGCTTGGTTACTGATCTACGGGACCTGGGTTCGAGCCCCGGATAAGCATGGACGTTTGTGTTGCTTTTCTGCTGAGGTCCTGCCATCCTCTCAGACCTACTCTGGCATATAAACTGACAGGCTCCTGTCAGACCTCTGTGGCAAGCAGCTGCTTGAGGGGTTTTTTTTTTATTTTAGTGAGAATTGCTTCCCCGGAGGTTAACTCCTTTTCCTCTGCACGTTCTTTTTCTCCTTTACAAATTTAATTATCATCAATATTTTCCCGCGGGACACAGAAAGGATTGCCCAGGTCTGATTTGTGATGTGCTGATTACTTCTCACGCTGATTATGCAATATACAGCCATAATTAGCTAGAACCCGCCAAAAGTTGGGAATAAAATGATTTTCGACCCCAGCAGATTTCCTCACCGACGTTTTCGTTTGCAATTTAGAGCTCAGAAAGTCGTGGCAGAACGATTCCACATGTCCTACAGTTGCAAAACCATTCAGAGTTCTTAACCGCGTTCCGCTGTAGTGGCGGCAGGTGTGGCTCAGTCGGTAGCGCGCCAGGCTCGTAATCTGCAGTTCCCAGGTTCGAGTCCCAGCTGAGTCAGCGTTGAGACTTCTCTCCGCAAAATTCCCCGCCCACGGTCAGTAGGGGACACCGATGGGCTTGGAAATGCCGCCGCCGCCGTCCGTAGGATGGGGCGTTAAGCCGTGGCTCCGTGTATGGGAGAGCCATACCCTGTGCACGTTAAAGAACACGCTGGATGGCCTTGACGGGAGGCGTGAGGTTCCAGCGGGTCCCCTCCCCCAACCTTATCTGAGCCATCGGGATCCTTGTGACCTGGCTAAATGGCCAGGTCACAAGGACCCCCATTTTTTTCATGGTGTGCAAAAAAGTGCCGCTCAGAGGTAAAACAACCCAATAACTCAATCCGCTGTAATAACCGGCACAGACTACAGGGTCCGGAATAAAAAATAAATAAATACCCCCTCAAGCAGCTGCTTGCCACAGAGGTCTGACACCCTCCCGAAAATCCCTTCCTTCTATACGAAATCTCAAACTTGTCTATTTGTTTTGAAATTCCATATAGAATACGATTTTAACCATTCCTGTCAGGTGGAACATTTTAGTAATTGGGAAACCCTACCCAAGTCTTATTCTGGTCAAGTTCGGTCAATTATTCTGGTCAATTCTGGTTCAGGTCTTATTCCCCCCCCCCCCCCCCCAAAAAAAAATAATTTTTTTTGGACCCCCTCAAAACAAAATTCTAACTTCAAATAAAGATAAAAGGTTCGTGTATTAATAATTTCTTACATCACAGGGGAGGGGAATGGCTCCGTCAGTAGCGCGTTATGCTCGTAATTAGCAGTTTCTAGGTCCGAGTCCCGCCTGCGCCAGCACTGAAATTTATCTCCGCAAAACTCCCCCCCTGCCCTCGGTCAGTAGAGGACACAAATGGGCTTGGAAAGGTTAATGATTAACGCCGGATGGGGCGTTAAGCCGTGGCCCCGTGTGTGGAAGAGCCATACCCTGTGCACATTAAAGAACACACTGGGTGGCCTTGATGGGAAGCTACCATCTGCCTCCTAACAACTATTCTAGTGGGTCCCCTCTCCCAGCCTTCTGAGACCTAGGCTCCCTTGTGACCTGACCACTTAGCCCATTGCATTGTGTGCAAAAAAAGGTGCCACTCAGAGGTAAAACAACCTAGCCTTATTTACTCCTGAAGAAGTTTAATCATACATATCGTACAATAATAAATGGGTTAAGCACACACACAAAAAAAAACATTCGTCTAACATTAATATTCCAAATTTTTTACATTTTTTACATCTTATAATTTAGGAATAAAGACCAAGACTACCTTGGCCAGTCAATTGTTCTGCAAAATTAGCTTAGCACTTCATTTTTGGAAGATCTTTGCATACTTAAAACAGTACGATTCTACTAAATCTCCCGAGCATTATTTCTCATTAAAACTGTAACAAAAAAAAATGTTTTAAAGCAAGGATGGATTTCAATAAACGAAAAAAAAAATCTTACCTAAACAGCCAGTCCACCAACTCATTACAGAACCATAAAGTGACCATCACCATCCCACCAGTTGCTTTCTCAAAACATTTCGGTTTTCCCTCTGCATCGGTCACACTGGACTGACGTCAGCCTTACTAGGTGGGCAGATCGTGACGCGTGACACAAAGCAGCAGCCAGTAATCGTGTGCATCGCTCGCATTCTTGGCTCGATTTCAATGGTACATAAAACTCCTCTTATCCCACGAGTTGACGTTGTTATCTGCCAGTAACTACGCTATCGGAGTGTCTATGGCAGTGCAATACTCTCACTTCAGACAGGCCTTTCACAATGCATCTGTCAAGAGTGCTCTTTCCTTACATCGTCTCTTACGATATTAAAAAACCTTTCTCGGGAAGCAGCGCATCTTTAGCTCTTTTTCTCAAATGGAAGATTTGGATTGAGAGGAACAAAAGAGATAATAGCTTCCGCTTCACATTATAACGCCAAGTTGATGCCTTAAAATGAAGCTATAAAGATCTGTTGCAGAATAGTCAGAGTCAGTGGTTCGGCGTGCGTGGCAATTGGGAACAAATCGGCAGATTGACTATGAGACAGAAAACGTTTCCACAATTTTCATAGATCATAAGCCAATGACCTGTAAGAACTATTGCAGCGTCAAATATGATATCCTCAGATCCACTGAAACGATGCAATTCTCAGAACAGTTGCTAAAAAATGCTGATCGATTTTTGGGGGCAATACCAGTTTATGATAACGTGTCATAAATACCTTTCACAAAATAAATGATGTTTAAACCTTTTTCCAGATCAGAATTGAAATATAAATACTTGATTTTAAAAAAAAGTCAGTTTTACTGCACTTTATTCGCAACAGCAAGTATTATGTAAATATCAATGGTAATCCTTTGACGAGAAGCTCTTTTATGATCTCCTTACTAATGTACGATGTATTTTCATCATTTTCTGTTGACAGTGGGTTGTTTTACCTCTGAGCGGCACTTTTTTGCACACCGTGGGCTAAATGGCCAGGTCACATGGACCCTGAAGGCTCAGAGAAGGTTGGGGGAGGGGACCCACTGGAACAGCTGTTGGGAGACAGATGGTAGCCTCCCGTCAAGGCCATCCAGCGTGTTCTTTAACGTGCACAGGGTATGGCTCTCCCGCACACGGGGCCACGGCTTAACGTCCCATCCGACGGACTGCGGCCTTTCGAAGCCCATCGGTGTCCCCTACTGACCGTGGGCAGGGCGGGGAATTTTGCGGAGATAAATCTCAACGCTGACCCAGCTGGGACTCGAACCTGGGAACTACAGATTACGAGCCTGGCGCGCTACCGACTGAGCCACCCCCGCCCCTCTGTTGACAGTGACGTGAACTTATAAGCAAAAGCAGTTTCGTGAAGATGGTTTGAAAGGTTTAATTGGTCCAAGTACGCCTTGCATGCTTCTCTGGGGACAAACTAACCATTTGGTTTCGTAGGCTGTCAGTTGCAGCTCTACACTTCAAGAAATGTTACTGCCTCTGCTAAAAGTAGTTAAATTCTGCTCCATCTGCGTACTTACTTCTCCCCCCCCCCCTCAATTTCATGACTCTAATGACCTGGATTGACGATGTCTGAGCTGTATCTTTAAAAAATGAAAGTTTTACACTTGAGTGCTCTTTAACCCTCAGGCAGAAATAACAAAAGAAAAAAAAAACTAAGTTGAAGTATTCGCAGATATGCAAATGCAGTCCTTTAAAAGAATATACATTATAGTCATAATGGGTTCCCATTAACCGCCTTTATGATTTCACCTCGTCGGCATTTCAAAAGTTACTGGAGCTCCTGAATGTTAATGGGATTGTTATTGAAGGGTTACGTTTCCTTTATTGGTATTGACTTTAGTGAATCTGATTGGTCACGCAATTTTGCGAAAGTCACATTTTCGTGATCCAGAAAACTATGTCACCAGTGACAGTTTAAATGCGAAGGAATTCCGATATGAAAGAATGTTAAATGTGTGTTATTAGAATTAGAAATTCAGCTTTACCGTTTAATGTAACGCTTTTACAAGGGAAATATGGTAAAAGATTTGGCAATACGGATTGTAGTTATACCGAAAACGATACGCAATGCCTATTTCAAGTCGATTATGAATTCCAATATATCGCAATCTAGATTACAGAGCGACACAGTTTTCGATCTACCCTAAATTAGATCAGTCATTTAATCCAGGTAGCAGGGGAATTACCGGGAATGTGAAAAGGGAAATCCCTCTGAACCTGATCACTTGAGGGCCCATGAGGACCTCACCTCTTTCACTATACAACGCCTAGCATTGTTTTAAATAAAAATAACATATTTTTGAACTAGTGCAAAATTGTAAATTGATAACAGTGATTAATTATCTGTCTTTTAGCGTTGTCATTAGAAGACATTAATGGATAAAGGTATCTGAAGGCTGCAGAAGCAAAATTCCCTCCCCAATTGCCGTAGAAGTGGGGTAGGTTGCGTTGGGTTGTTTTACCTCTGAGCGGCACTTTTTTGCACACCATGGGCTAAATGGCCAGGTCACAAGGACCCCGAAGGCTCAGAGAAGGTTGGGGGAGGGCACCCACCGGAACAGCTGTTGGAAGACAGATGGTAGCCTCCCGTGTGTTCTTTACAAGCTGGGTATGGCTTTCCCTCACACGGGGCCACGGCTTAATGTCCCATCCGACGGACGGCGTCCTTTCCAAGCCCATCGGTGCCCCCTATTGACCGTGGGCGGGGAGTTTTGCGGAGATAAATCTCAACGCTGACCTAGCTGAGACTCGAACCTGGGAATTACAGATTACGAGTCTGGCACGCTACCGACTGAACCACCTCCGCCCCAAGTGGGGTAGTGGCAACTTAATGTAGAAAATAAATTTTTGCAACTTACGAATGGAAAAAACGCCTGTTGTAAGCTAAATAAATTGAATTACAGAAATCCACAAATAGAAAATTTAATATGCATTACGTAAACTTGGGCATACAGAAAAATCAAATTATAAACAAAAGTGTCTGTTCTTTATATAGTATTTACAAAAAAACACATTATATTTGACACTAATGAAAGTAGAAACACGAGACGTGTATGTCACTAGTAGATTATATTCATTGCGAAATAATTTATCACCAAAAACGAAGGAAAAAAAATCAAATTTTGTGCCAGCCCTCTCCTCCACCCCCTATATGAATATCGAGGCCTTAGTCAAGAGCCTCGTGGAGTAATCTGCCCGTCACTGGGGAGACATCCTACTGGGAAATGATTGGGTTGTTGGGTTGTTTTACCTCTGAGCAGCACTTTTTTGCACACCATGGGCTAAATGGCCAGGTCACATGAACCGCGAAGGCTCAGAGAAGGTTGGGAGAGGGGACCCACTGGAACAGCTGTTGGGAGACAGATGGTAGCCTCCCGTCAAGGCCATCCAGCGTGTTCTTTAACGTGCACAGGGTATGGCTCTCCCGCACACGGGGCCACGGCTTAACGTCCCATCCGACGGACGGCGGCCTTTCCAAGCCCATCGGTGTCCCCTACTGACCGTGGGCAGGGCGGGGAATTTTGCGGAGATAAATCTCAACGCTGACCCAGCTGGGACTCGAACCTGAGAACTACAGATTACGAGTCTGGCGCGCTACCGACTGAGCCACCCCCGCCCCACTGGGAAATGAAAAGCCTTAACTAGAATGCAGGCTAGGAAGTTCGTTACCATTCCAGTGGCATATCCTTGTGCGTTTGCTGATGCAGTGGCAAGATGAATCTGCAATTCTGTCTCATGATGTTATTTTATACTCCGAGACCAACAAAAGGGGGAAAAACATACCTCGTCGCTAAGATGGTCTCTGACCTACATCACAATACGGATTAGATCCCAGCAGTCCTTGATCGTTTTCACTAAGACGAATGACGACGCGAAGTGGATGATTGTAACTTCGCTTCCAACCTAAAAGATCGGAAAAAAGAAATATATATATATTACGATCCAAATAACATTAGAAATGTACTATTTAAGTGTGTGTGTATATATATTGCAGTCATGACTATTTTTATCGCTCAGTCGGTAGCGCGCCAGGTTCGCAATCTGCAGTTCCCAGGTTTGACTCCCAACTGCGCCAGTATTGAGATTGATCTCCAATTAACTCCCACCTGCCCTAGGTGAGAAAGGGGGAACTGCTAGGCTTAGAAAAGCCGCAGTTCGTCAATTAGAACGTTAAGCCTAGCCCATATCCAGGAGACTCGTACCCTGTGCACTTTCAAGAAGCTACTGGATGATATCGACGGGAGGCTTCCATCAGTTCCCTAACAGCCTTACAGTTGGTCCCTTTACCTAACCTTCTCTGAGCCCTTGGGTCCTTGCCACTTAGCCCATTGAGTGAAAAAAGTGTCCCTCAGAGGTAAAACAACCCAACTTAGGAACAGACTCATGTAATGTCAATACGGAGTAAGATTCAGAGCTCAATAACGTCTTAAGATTTCTGTAGAAATATATGATTGACAAAGATCTCAATCAAAATCTGTTGAAATCTCGATTTTCAATATTATTCATTCGGTATTTAAAGAGTTAGGAAAAGCTGGAACATTTAACAGCTGCAACGGGAGTAAAAATCATCTGAAAAATGAATTCGAACAGGTTGAAACGAAAACAATCTTTGTATTAAAACTTTATCGAAATGTAAAACAAAACCCACACTAATGCGACTGATGCGTTTTTCAAAAAACCTCGTGTAAGGTCATTTTAGTCGGATACGAATTTCTCATTTAGAAATAATGCAAATACGCGAAATGCGTTCCAGAATCCTAATTTGATTGACATATTTTTTAATTTCATTCTTTTATTACGTCTATACTTTGGCTAATGATCTGTGTTTTTTTATTTGTGTATAGTTCATACATGCTACTTTTACGGAAAAGGGTTGTTGTTTTGGGTTGTTTTACCTCTGAGCGGCACTTTTTTGCATACCATGGGCTAAATGGCCAGGTCACATGGACCCCGAAGGCTCAGAGAAGGTTAGGGGAGGGGACCCACTGGAACAGCTGTTGGGAGACAGATGGTAGTCCCCCGTCAAGGCCATCCAGCGTGTTCTTTAACGTGCACAGGGTATGTCTCTCCCGCACACGGGGCCAAGGCTTAACGTCCCATCCGACGGACGGCGGTCTTTCCAAGCCCATCGGTGTCCCCTACTGACCGTGGGCAGGGCGGGGAATTTTGCGGAGATAAATCTCAACGCTGACCCAGCTGGGACTCGAACCTGGGAACTACAGATTACGAGCCTGGCGCGCTACCGACTGAGCCACCCCCGCCCCTACGGAAAAGGAACAATGATAAAGTTAGAAACGAAAAACGTTTAAATTTAGTTTTATTTTAATACATGCTACGAATAGGTGATTGTCGAATAATGAATATTGAAAATGAGAATTTGCTTGTTGCAATTATTGTTTTCGAGTAATGAAGATGACTGTATCTACTCCACTCCTGACTAGTTTACTAATAAGGATAGATGTAATATACGCTTACATTGTCATCGGTCAGTGCCAATTAAAATGTTTTCCTTTTCTTTTTTACCAATATATTACATGCTATAGCTGTTTAAACACACTAATTTGTGTTGGAAAATGTGAAACACCTTTTTGGAAGTGCTGAAATTGTGATAAAGGATAAGTTCGATGGGCGGCGAGACGAGGAAAGCACCCAAGGTGCGATTTTATGTGGCCAATGCAATCATATGAATAAGAGCTCTGCGCGGATGCCCGCATCCGTGCAGGGGAAATAAAAGCCTCTAAAATTACCCAATTTAGGGGATCAAACTCTTACATTGCTTAATGTCATGATGACAATAGTGTATATCGAATTTCTTGGTCCTCGCTATTACAGTTTACAAGTTCTTCACGAATCAAGCTCGCTGAAGTATATAAATTACTTTTCTTGTTATTTTACTCATTTTAAGTTTTTGATTCTTTATTCAGAATAAATCGGGGCGGGTGTGGCTCAGTCGATAGCGCGCCAGGCTCGTAATCTGTAGTTCCCAGGTTCGAGTCCCAGCTGGGTCAGCGTTGATATTTATCTCTGCAAAATTCCCCGCCCTGTCCACGGTCAGTAGGGGACACCGATGGTCTTGGAAAGGCCGCCGTCCGTCGGATGGGACGTTAAGCCGTGGCCCCGTGTGTGGGAGAGCTATACCATGTGCACGTTAAAGAACACACTGGATGGCCTTGACGGGTGGCTACCATCTGTCTTCCAACAGCTGTTCCAGTGGGTCCCCTCCCACAACCTTCTCTGAGCCTTCGGGGTCCATGTGACCTGGCCATTTAGCCCATGGTGTGCAAAAAAGTGCCGCTCAGAGGTAAAACAACCCAACCCAACTCAGAATAAATCAAAATAAAGTAATTGAGCAAGGAACCCTGAGCTTCCTTGCTCAATTACTGAAAATGATTTTTCAGACTGGACCACTATCTGGTCCCTTGCTGTTGCCCAATTCAATCAGAAACCTATTCCCAACCCATAGCGATTCTTTCCTCAAAAGCAGGATTTTCCAAACTTTTTTCTTGGCGCCAACACCTTGAAAAATCGCAACAATGCGATTAGTGTGATATTTATGTGAATGATGATCTTGTTTCTTTTCTGTTATTTCTTTCCAGTTACGTTTTATGTATTTCTTAAAAATCCTCCAAATTTGGGATCAAATCTCAATCCCAAAATTAGGTTAATTTAGAAAATTGCTTCTGCTGCCTTTGTGATACGAATGCATTTCAAAACTTTTATTCTTTTATTTACAGTAAAATAAAATTATAAATTTATTTACAGTAAAGTCTGGCAGTCCCATGGCCGAGTGGTTAGCGCGCTTGGCTACTGATCTAAGGGACCAAGGAACATAGGTTCGAGCCCAGCGTAAGGTATGGATATTTGTGTCGTTTTTCTGCTGAGGTCCTGCCATCATCTCAGACCTTCTACTATGGCAATATAAACTGACAGGCTCTTGTCAGACCTCTGTGGCAAGCAGCTGCTTAAGGGGGTATTTATTCACTTTTTATTTATAAAGTCTGACGCCTTTACCAAAGATTTACCAAAGATGTCGCGGCCCACACTTTGAGAATCAATTTGCTTATGGAATGCGTCAGTAAGAGAAGACCACGTGGTCTCACCTATTACATGTCTTAAATTTAGGTTACCCTTGTAGCATTACACTTAGTATAAAATGTTTGTAAGTCAGTAAATGTGAACTCTCTTGTCTGAAGCTGGAATCCTAGTTCCTGATGCAAGCCAGCCTGATCGCCCTCCCCCCCTCCAAGTACCAACCTCTTTGCTCTCCGTGACATAGTTGAGATATTTCTGTTACATCTCACGTCACAATGCTGAGGCAGTGGTAAACAGAGAAGTCGTGTACCTTGTTGGGGTCAAAGGTCGCCTTCGCGCGAGCAACCTGATAGCGCGAGCACGTGGCTTATCCCCACGAAGAAGTCATACGACATTGTAGGAGTAAAGTCACAACCTTCGAGGATGTTACTTGGTTCGCACAATGCACATTTCAATTTGAAGACTTTTCCATTACTTTTAAGTCTTCAAAATAAAAAAAAGTTTGTCTTTGCTGCAAAACGCGGAAAACAAGGCTGCAGCATTGGTATTCTTACTTAGAACTATTTTACTTCTGAGCGGCATTTTTCTGCACACAATGGGCTAAATAAATGGCTAAGTGCTCTTTAGTGGAGCTGACGTTTTAAAAATTCAGAGAAAATGGAAAAACCGAAGTCGTGTGGCAGGAAATGACGCCAAAGAAACTTCTACGAAACGTCATTTTCGCTTATTTCGACTTTAAAGTCATAAAAGTCAAAATCACACAGGGTGGATGGGAGCGTGCCAGGCTCGTAATCTGCAGTTCTCAAGTTCGAGTCTCACCCTGTACCTCTGATGAGATTTATCTCCGCAAAACTTCCCCGCCCTGCCCTCGATCAGAAAGGAGACATCGATGAACTTGGAAAGGCCACAGTCCGAGTGATCAGACGTTAAGCCGTGGTCCGTGTGCCTGAGAACATACCCTGTGCACATTAAAGAACACTCTAGATGGCCTTGACGGGAGTCTCCCATGTCTTCTAACAGCTGTCCAGTGGGTTCCCTTCCCCCAACCTTCTCTGAGCCTTCAGAGTCCTTGTGACCTGGCCATTTAGTCCATTGTGCGCAAAAAAGTGCCGCTCATAGGCAAAACAACCCAACTCAAAATCTCACAGGGTGGTGCACCAATATTTACCCAAAACTTATCCAATAATTTATCGCATTTGGGTTGTTTTTACCTCTGAGCGGCACTTTTTTGCACACCATGGGCTAAATGACCAGGTCACATGGACCCCGAAGGCTCAGAGAAGGTTGGGGGAGGGGACCCACTGGAACAGCTGTTGGAAGACAGATGGTAGCCTCCCGTCAAGGCCATCCAGTGTGTTCTTTAACGTGCACAGGGTATGTCTCTCCCGCACACGAGGCCACGGCTTAACGTCCCATCCGACGGACGGTGACCTTTCCAAGCCCATCGGTGTCCCCTACTGACCGTGGGCAGGGCGGGGAATTTTGCGGAGATAAATCTCAACGCTGACCCAGCTGGGACTCGAACCTGGGAACTACAGATTACGAGCCTGGCGCGCTACCGACTGAGCCACCCCCGCCCCATAATTTAAACCACAGCACAGAGAAGACAGCCAAGACTTAAAAGTTCCCTTTTTCCTCCATTACAGTTTATTCGTTACAAAAAGAGATTGCTGAAGTGTTTATTAAATAATGCAAATAGGAAACAACAGATACAAGATTACCGAACTGTACGCTGCCGTATAATTTACTGTCAGATCAACAAACAGATCTGCCTTTAGAGCATAATGCACGTCGAAAACATTTTCACTATAGTTCTCCATCCGTTCTAGCCGTCTGGCGTTTCGATGCTAACCCGAAGATCGATGCGTTAACCTTCAATCAACCCCGCGATAGGATTAATATCCGCAGTAACAAAGGAGCATTTCAGGCGTTGGTAATGATGAATCATAAAGAGCATGAGGACTTCTCACAGCTCTAAGACAATGCCAACCTCGCGCCTAATATCTCGAAAACAAATCGTTGCACGTTCCGAAGTAAACAATTCGTTAAAATAGCGCTGATGACACAAAGTTGGGTTTATCTAGATTGATAATCGCATGAATGCGCAGCACAACGTAGATTAATCACATTTGGTGATTGGCGTTGTAACAGCAATCCTTGACGTCATTCAATGACGGAATAGTTTGCCACTGCAGAAATGAATGGTTGAAATAAACGGCTCTTGTACTGCGATGTTCGTGGAAGTCACGTTAAAAGAGTAAAGTAAGCAAAGCGTGCTTGGCCTTCAAAGTTCTTGGAGGCCGACTGCCTTATTCGTGTTCTGTGCACAACATGGGTTGCAACTTGGAAGCGAGTTTATGCACTTGTGAGTTTGTAACCGGCATACGCAATAGCTTACGCAACGATAATCGATTGTACGCTTAAGGTATGTCGTTTGTTGCGTAAAGGATCAACCATCCAGAAAAAAAAATATGTACTTAAGAAATGAAGGGCGGGAGTTAGAGTTGTGTGTGTAAAGGAAGAGCAGGAAGTAAGAGAGTGTCTGATTTTAGACGGATAGAATTTTTGTTTTTGATTTACATGCAAAAGTGAACAGTTTGTGTCTGGACTTGTCCGACTCAGTACTTTAATGCATATATTGCAATGACAGCTAACATTTCATAAAAAAAGAATTAAATTTATAGCTGTCACTGCCATTTATGGAACCCTTGTTTATGTGGTATTATGTCATCATTATCATCCTCAAGCCGCCATGGGCTACGGAGGTCCAACCAGACCGTGCAGTTTAATTCTCCAAGCATATCTGTCCTGAGCTACATCCGGCCACTTGTACTAAACTTTTATTTACACTTGATCATAATCTATATATATATCATTTACGATTGTGAAGTACTAAAGATAGAATATCCAGAAAGAAATTAATAATTTGTGTTCACTTCCTGGAGAGTTTGCTGAGCTTCTCAGATAATGGTTTATGAAAGTTTTTTAAAAAAATTATTGAATTCTCTGTGATCTCTCTTGGAAATGAAATTCTCCCATGAAGAGAGGCGAGATTCATGTATCTAATATATAAAGAAGAATGTGTGTCTGTCCGCTTATGCGCTCAGTCCCCAGAAGGGCTAGAGACCTTAGGCTTTGCAGACTTCACCCAGGGGAAGAATATAGGCTATGTGCGAATTCACTGGGGTCAACCAAAATTGGAGTGGGCTGGTTTGGATTTGTAAAAATCCCCATAGACTTAACATTAACGCTGGAAATTTATTCAAAATAACTGTTGCCACTAATAAATTTCAAAAAAAGAATTATATCAAAATAAAAAAAAATATCTAATTTTGCACGATTAAACATTAACAGTTGAGTTATTCAAAATAGCTGTTGCCACCATTAATTTGAAATAATGAAAGCATCAAACTAATTTCTTTCTGATTTCGCACGATAAACTCATTATTCAGTTTGCTGGGCCAAAAGCGCGAGCGTCCGTGGATATTGAAGTCGTTCTAATTAAGCACGAACAGAACACGAGATTCAAAAACTGAATTCGTATAGAAAGTTAAAATCATTAATTTGAAAAATATGCAAAAGGTAATAAAAGTATATACAAATAATTAATAAATGTTTTAAATATTATGTTGAGTAGTCAGTTTTGTTTAATAACAATAATTTTTTGCGCCTTTACATTTCCTTATGCACCTCAGACCATAATTAATTTCCTTTTGCTACAAAGTTACATAATAAATAAAAATAATAAATACCCCCTCAAGCAGCTGCTTGCCACAGAGGTCTGACAGGAGCCTGTCAGTTTATATGCCATAGTAGAAGGTCTGTGAGGATGGCAGGACCTCAGCAGAAAAACAACACACACAACCATGCCTTACCCGGGGCTCGAAACCAGGTCCCATCCCTGGCAAATTATATCCGAGGAACTCTGGTGGATAAGAAGTGATTGGAAAGTTAGATTTTCTGAGCGAGGGAATTCCGGTTTTTGGTTTAGAAAGTTCTGACATGTGGAGGATTATGGGTACCCCGAACTATGTCCATTTCTTTCCTCCCCTAAAAAAGAGGAAGAAAATCTTAATTGAAGTGAGAGGTTGGGTTGTTTACCTCTGAGCGGCACTTTTTTGCCGACAATGGGTTTAATGGCCAAGTCACAAGGGCCCCGAAGGCTCAGAACGTTGGGGGAGGGACCCATTGAAACAGCTGTTGGGAGACAGATGGTAGTCATCCATCAAGCATCCAGTGTGTCCTTTAACGTGCACAGGGTATGGCTCTCCTACACATGGAGCCACGGTTTAACGTCCCACCCTACAGACGGCGATCTTTCCAAAGCCCATTGGTGCCCTCTACTGACCGTGGGCAAGGCGGGGAGTTTTATGGAGATAAATCTCAACGCTGACCCAGCTGGGAATCGAACCTGGGAACTACAGATTACGTGTCTGGCGCGCTACCGACTGAGCCCCTCCCCCCGTAGAGGAGGAGATCGAGTTTAATGATATTTATGCCAAATGAAAGCTTCTGACGTGGAGAGTGGCCACGTCAGAAGAATTCTAGAATTTATCAATCTAGAATTTATTACTAGCAGATAGTAAAACTGCTAGTAATAAATAAAAGGAGGTTTGTATCTGTGGTCACCATAACGTCTTCAGATAAAAAAGCTTGGAACTCGAATTATTGGCAAAGGCGAAAGAGTAGCGTGAAGATGAACAGTGCAAAACGTTTAACACGGTAGGTGGTGAGGAAAGAGTCTTTTTCTTAATATTCCATATCTTCAGGCTAGCCGTATTTCATGTTAACCAGATTCCTCCCAAAGATGTCTGTTGACGTATTTGGGTTGGGCTGTTTTACCTCTGAGCGGCACTTTTTTGCACACCATGGGCTAAATGGCCAGGTCACATGGACCCCGAAGGCTCAGAGAAGGTTGGGGGAGGGGACCCACTGGAATAGCTGTTGGGAGACAGATGGTCAAGCCATCCAGCGTGTTCTTTAACGTGCACAGGGTATCTCTCCCCCACACGGGGCCACGACTTAACGTCCCATCCGATGGACGGAGGCCTTTTCAAGCCCATCGGTGTCCCCTACTGACCGTGTGCAGGGCGGGGAATTTTGCGGAGATAAATCTCAACGCTGACCCAGCTGGGAATCGAACCTGGGAACTACAGATTACGAGCCTGGCGCGCTACCGACTGAGCCACCCCCCGCCCTACTCTGTTGACGTAGCACTTGGGCTTATTTTACATTGAAAACTTTTTTTTGTACCTATAAAAGGACTTCAAACTGTTGTTCAACACATTCACGAGGTTTTCAGCTATTAAAATTTGCAAAAATAAAATCTGTCAAAGTTTTTTGGTATGGGCCCAAAACGTCGGCAGCCGGTAACTCAGTGGTCTAGAGCATCTGACGTATTATCAGGAGGTCGTGAGTTCGTATCCCACCCGGCTCAAGACAATTTTTCCTCTAAAAAAATTTGGATCGACGTAAAAGTGGCACTTTCTTAATCTGTGAATCAGATAAGTCGAGATTATTTCAAATTTAAACATATGATTAATTTGAACTATTCAAATTAATTTCCATAGACTTTCTTATCTTAGTAATCTAGAATAATAGTTATAGAATAATAGTCTTATCTAGAATAATAGTTCATCTTAGTAATACAGACCACAGGTTGAGATTCAGAACTTTTTTTTAAAAGAACTATCGTTAACAGGTACCGCTCAGAAGATGCAGATCACAGGTCGTGAATTACATCTTTTTTTAAATATCATTAACGTAGTTCTCTTACGATAAATTATGTGAATCACAGATTGCAAAAACCCCGTTTCAAGCAACTAATCTCAAAATACTAATGTGGATAACTGATGCGTTTAAATTTTTGGAATTGCAAATGCCAAAGCTACAGAATTGCGATGTTATGTGTACTCAGGTTTCATCGTTCCTGTCACCCAAGGCAACATGAGGCAAGACGCGACGGAAGAGGTTAAGGTAATCCAGAAACAAGTCTCGAGTATTACACGTTAATGAAAGTCACTTCTGTAATCCGACCTTGACCAGTTCTGTTTCGAAAGCATGTCACTCCTCTCTAAAGCTAGCTGAGAAAATGCCGCAAAGCTCGCTTTCCGCGAAAGCTATCGTATCATTTATGGCTTCTAAGTCGATAACAGGTCTCGGTTAAGGGTTGGGCTGTTTTACCTCTGAGCGGCACTTTTTTGCACACCATGGGCTAAATGGCCAGGCCACATGTTGGGAGACACTGTTGGGAGACAGATGGTAGCCTCCCGTCAAGGCCATCCAGCGTGTTCTTTAACGTGCACAAGGTATGGCTCTCCCGTACACGGGGCCACGGCTTAACGTCCACATCCAACGGACGGCGGCCTTTCCAAGCCCATCGGTGTCCCCTACTGACCGTGGGCAGGGCGGGGAATTTTTGCGGAGATAAATCTCAACGCTGACCCAGCTGGGACTCGAACCTGGGAACTACAGATTACGAGCCTGGCGCACTACCGACTGAGCCACCCCCGCCCCCTCGGTTAAGGAAATGGGAGATTGCGATATTTCTTTAATTAGATTTTGTTTGGGCATTTAATGAATTCTATATCTACAGGTAATCTGTGTATTTATTATGGAGTAATAAGGTTAATTTCACATTTATTTCAAAAAAATTTTCGAGGATATAACATGTCGCTAACTTCTTTCAAATGAAGCTGATTTACGAATACGGGTTAGGTTGTTTTACCTCTGAGCGGCACTTTTTGCACACCATGGGCTAAATGGCCAGGTCACATGGACCCCGAAGGCTCAGAGAAAGTTGGGGGAAAGGACCCACTGGAACAGCTGTTGGAAGACAGATGGTAGCCTTCCGTCAAGGCCATCCAGCATGTTTTTTAACGTGCATAGGGTATTGCTCTCCATATGCACACGGGGCTACGGGTTAACGTCCCATCCGACGGACGGGGGCCTTTCCAAGCCAATCGGTGTCCCCTATTGACCGTGGGCAGGGCGGGGAATTTTTCGGAGATAAATCTCAACGCTGACCCAGCTAGGGCTCGAACCTGGGAACTGCAGATTACGAGCCTGGCGCGCTACCGATTGAACCACCCCCGCCCCAATACGAATGCGGAAAATTAGGCAAAAATATTGCTTTATGACGTGTCAAAGATGTCTTGTGTTTGCTGATCCATAATTAAAAAATCTGTCTTTACGTAATGCGAGATTTTAGTAGTCAAGATAAAATTAAACCTACACTGTCATAGTCCCATCAGTAACCTACGAATTTAATATCCAAGATATATCTTGGATATTAAATTCTCCATAGGAAAGAGGAAAACTTTTATTATTTTACCTCTGAGCTACACTTTTGTGGACACAATGGGTTAAATGGTCGGATCACATGGCCTCCAAGGGCTCAGAGTTTGGCAGGGGAAAGCCACCCATTAGACCAGGGATGGGGAAACGTTTTCCTTCGCGGGACACTAAAATGCTCCCCCTGCTTATTAAAACATGTTTTCATGGCTTCAACTTTGTCAATTCGCTCTTGACTTCTTAATCCACAATAATTTGAGTGTTCTGTTAAATCTTTACCTGCCGGCGGGCCACACAAAAAAATCATCTCGCTGGCCGGATTTCCAACCTATCGGAATTTCTAAACCCATCGGTGTCACTTTTCTGACAGAGTGCAGGGCCAGGTTTAGTAGAGATAAATCTCAACGCAGACGAAATTGGGACTCGAAAACTTGGGAATTAATTTTACGAGCTACCGACCTACGCAGCCGCCACCCCGAAGAGGAAGAATGTTGGGTTGTTTTACCGCTGAGTGACACATTTTTGTACACACCAGACTAAATAGCCAGGTCACAGAGACTCCAAGGTCTCAGAGAAGGTTGGGGGAAGGGGACCCAGTAGACAGCTCTTAGGAGCAGATGGAAGCCTCCCATCAAGACTATCCAGCGTGTTCTTTAACGTGCACCAAGTATAGCTCTCCTGTACACAGAATCAAGGCTTTAAATCCTATCCGAAGGAAGGTGACTTTTCCAAGCCCATCTATGTTTTTTTTTACCTAGGGGAGAATGGAGGTTTAGCGGAGATGGGTTGTGGGTTGTTTTACCTCTGAGCGGCACTTTTTTGCACACCATGGGCTAAATGGCCAGGTCACATGGACCCTGAAGGCTCAGAGAAGGTTGGGGGAGGGGACCCACTGGAACAGCTGTTGAAAGACAGATGGTAGTCTCCCGTCAAGGCCATCCAGCGTGTTCTTTAACGTGCACAGGGTATGGCTCTCCCGCACACGGGGCCACGGCTTAACGTCCCATCCGACAGACGGCGGCCTTTACAAGCCCATCTGTGTCTCCTACTTACCGTGGGCAGGGCGGGTAATTTTGCGGAGATAAATCTCAACGCTGACCCAGCTGGGACTCGAACCAGTGAACTACAGATTACGAGCCTGACGCGGTACCGACTGAGCCACCCCCGCCCCAATTATTTTAAGGAAAATGAAAAATATTTCGTAATATTATTTGAACTAAATTTTAACATTTTATTTACACAAAACGCTCTCCCAGGCTGCATGCTGTCCGTATTTTGCTCACCCCTAAATAAAAAGTAATAGGAGTCACTGCCATCGACTTCCTCCTCCGGCTTCCAACTCAGTGAAGCGTCACCTCCGTTTCTAAGGAAGGAATTTTGCTTTTAAAATTCAACATTTTCGAAAGAAAACTTTGAATACATCATTCAGTGTCGCGTATAATATTTTGAAGTTTATTCTTTTGTTTATTTTGCTGTCAACAATAATTTTTGCTGTCAAAATTAGGAAAATATTCGATTTTTCCTTAAAGCTGCTTGCCACAGAAATCTGACAGGAGCCTACATCAGTATTTTACTCCATAGCAATGATCTGTGAGGAAGATGAGACTTCAGCAAAAAGGAAATCAAAAATATTCACAACTTATCCGATATTCTAAGTCCCTTGACCCTGCAGCTGAACGTGATAATTATTACGACTACTTTGGGTTGGGTTGTTTTACCTCTGAGCGGCACTTTTTTGCACACCATGGGCTAAATGGCCAGGTCACATGGACCCCGAAGGCTCAGAGAAGGTTGGGGGAGGGGACCCACTGGAACAGCTGTTGGGAGACAGATGGTAGCCTTCCGTCAAGGCCATCCAGCGTGTTCTTTAACGTGCACAGGGTATGGCTCTCCCGCACACGGAGACACGGCTTAACGTCCCATCCGACGGACGGCGGCTTTTCCAAGCCCATCGGTGTCCCCTACTGACCGTGGGCAGGGCGGGGAATTTTGCGGAGATAAATCTCAACGCTGACCCAGCTGGGACTCGAACCTGGGAATATTACGACTACATCAACTAAAAATATACAAATATGAGTGCAGCAGAATAAGGTTTATTCAGAAAGGGGATTGAAATTTGAAATACCGAGGAATGAGGCGAGTCACGCTTTCTCGCACCATTCCCGGCAAATCTAAATCCATCTACGGAGCACTAATGAGATTATAAAAGTTTTATTGTGAATACAACAGATAACAAAAAAATTTCCCCTAAAGCATCTGCTTACCACATAGATCTGTCAGCAGCTAGTCAGATGAATATTCCACAGAAATCTGTGAGGAAAGCTAGGCCTCAAAAGAAAGATGACCCAGAAATATACATACTTATCTGGAGCTCGAACCCAAGTCCTTTGGCACCGTAGATAAGAACGCTAACCACTCGCCACTGGATGGTTCATAAAAATTTGTTTTCTGATGAAATAATGAAATAAACAGGGCCAAATTCTCAAAAGAGGTAGTGGTCCATACAGTGGATTGAAACATAAATAATGTGTGTTACGTGGCCGAGTGGTTAGCACGCTTGGCTACTGATCTAAGGGACCTGGGTTCGAGCCCCGGATTTAGGCTATGGATGTGTGTGTGTCGTTTTTCTGCTGAGGTCCTGCCATCCTCTCAGATCTCCTACTGTGGCATATAAACTGACAGGCTCCTATCAGACCTCTGTGGCAAGCAGCTGCTTGAGGGGGTATTTATTTTACCTTGAGTAAAAACACAGTGCAGTTACATAAAATGAACAACTTTGCATAAAAATATTCGAAAAAACACAAAATTCATTATCTTTGTCAGCTTCTCTTTTGTGATCAGGTATATCGTTCTGCAATATGTGCTTGAAGGTATCATTGACTCGCGTTAAGAAGTATCTGCAGTGAATTTTGAAGTTCGCATATTTTGAGCAAATATATATATATACAATTCTTTCCGAAAACATTTAGGCGCCATACCAACCAGGTTTTGTAGAGACCAAAGTTGCAAGAAACATACGAGACTTCCAAAAAGAAAATATCGCAACGAAACATTAGTGTACGATTAAACGATCAATTGCACACCTTTCTTCATCACAATCGGAATTAAGACGATTATCAGAAAGATTTGGCGATGGCGGGAAAAAAGCAGATAAAATTCGGATGGAAGTGGAATGCATGAAAAGAGGATATCCTGCTTGTGGATGACTACTCCTGACACCCCAAGTGGAGCAGGGTGGCAAAGGGGGGTGACGCGAGGGGGAGACGGTGAAAGACCCCGAGACCAACAGAGCAAAACGGAGTGCCAGAAGGCGGAAGGAGACCGTGCCACCTTCACCCCCTACTGTGTCGGTGTGTCTCCGTGCTGCATGTGCGCTACACCAAACACATGGCAAAGCTCACTCACCTGTCTCCCAGATGGGAAAGATGATGTCAATGCCTGATTACAGGACGACTCACTCCATACGATATTCCATAATGTAAAAACTACTGTGCTGTTGAATAACGTTAACTCTTTTGAATCTGAGAATAATAGAAAAGGCAAGATGTCAATTTAAGATATTTTTTTTCACTTCTTTATACAGTAGCATTTCCAAAGTTAAAGATTGTATTTTGACCGTGGTAATCGTTTCAATGTCAGTTTCTCAAGCTCGTTTTTTATCGCTTTGCCCTCTGTTGATATTCAACTTTTTTTTTATTTCAGAGATAAACGAAACTTCTCTTTTGTGTTGTACAGGTACTTGTGAAATATTAGTATTCACAATTTCGGAATCTTCAAGCATGCCTCTATTCCCACCGATAAAAAAAGATGAAGTTAGAAAATTACAAAACTAGTGTAAATGAAGTCGGTGCAAGGAATGTGATAATTAGGTGGTAGAGTGTGTGTAGACTCAAGGAGTTTACACTGACAGCCAAGATATGCCTAGGGGCAAAGAGGGAAACTTAACTGTTTTTTTAGGGTTGGGTTGTTTTACCTCTGAGCGGCACTTTTTTGCACACCATGGGCTAAATGGCCAGGTCACAGGACCCCGAAGGCTCAGAGAAGGTTGGGGGAGGGGACCCATTGGAACAGCTGTTGGGAGACAGATGGTAGCCTCCCGTCAAGGCCATCCAGCGTGTTCTTTAACGTGCACAGGGTATGGCTCTCCCGCACACGGGGCCACAGCTTAACGTCCCATCCGACGGACGGCGGCCTTTCCAGGCCCATCGGTGTCCCCTACTGACCATGGGCAGGGCGGAAAATTTTTGCGGAGGTAAATCTCGACGCTGACCCAGCTGGGACTCGAACCTGGGAATTACAGATTACGAGCCTGGCGCGCTACCGACTGAGCCACCCCCGCCCCACTGTTTTTTTTTTAGAAAACTGACTGTCCATAATCTCCAAAAAGAGACTGGATTTGAGAGTTAATTGTAAAATATGTGGCGCTAACTGATAATAATTGCCTCAGGTTTTAAGTGATAAAAGTTCCAGCAGAAATTCGGGGGGGGGGGGGGATTTTCTTTGTTTCTGGTTCAGAGTTCACTCGCTGTGTCCGATGTAGAAGAAGGATGCTAGACGGTTTGTTTCCGTTTCGATGCGGTTCCATATACAAAGCTCGTTGCAGACTGCCAGCAAAGGAAGAAAGGACGAATCACCGTGCTCGTCACCATGGCGATATGAAGACATCCTTTGATGATGATCACCATAACAAACATGCCACGAGGCATTCCAATGAAGGCGATTTGGTTTTGCTTCCCCCAACTGCAGGAAATGTCAATTACGTGTATGGAGTAACAAAAGTCTTACTCTTCAAAGGGGCATATATGAATTACAAAAAAATTAAAGAATATCTATCTTCCTGAGAAATTAAATTGGAACGTAATGCCAATGATGAAATTACTTATTCAATTCATATTAAATCTTTCATTTCAATTTTTGATCAACTGGAAAGACAACAGATCTGGCGCTTTATCTTTCTTCGAAGTTAATATGAATTGGGATCTTTTACTTTGAACGGCACTTTTTTGCACACGATGAACTAACTTTTTGGATAGGTCACGGGGACCCCAAGAGCTCAGAGAAGGTTGTGGGAAGGGGACCCACTGGACAGCTGTTAGGAGACAGATGGGAGCTGCTCCTCAAGGTCAACTTTTTTTTAAAAAAAGTATGTGAAATTCTTTTTGCGTTGGATAGATGCCAAAAAAATATTACGATTCCATTTTCAGAATCTTCAAATAGCTTTAATTTCCACGATTGGAAAAACAATTTTAGTAAATACGTTGGAAAATGGCAAAACTTTAATTTTTTTTTGTTCAAAATAATTCATGATAGGAGTGTAGTATAGTGGTCAAGAGTTTACTTTGACAGCAGCGATTTGCCCTCTCTCTAAGGGGCGGGGGTGGGTCAGTCGGTAGCGCGCCAGGCTCGTAATCTGAAGTTCCCAGGTTCGAGTCCCAGCTGGGTCAGCGTTGAGATTTATCTCCGCAAAATTCCCCGCCCTGCCCACGGTCAGTAGGGGACACCGATGGGCTTGGAAAGGCCGCCGTCCGTCGGATGGAACGTTAAGCCGTGGCCCCGTGTGCCGGAGAGCCAAACCCTATGCACGTTAAAGAACACGCTGGATGGCCTTGACGGGAGGCTACCATCTGTCTCCCAACAGCTGTTCCAGTGGGTCCCCTCCCCCAACCTTCTCTGAGCCTTTGGGGTCCATGTGATCTGGCCATTCAGCCCATGGTGTGCAAAAAAGTGCTGCTCAGAGGTAAAACAACCCAACTTGCCCTTTGACAATATCACGCTACAATTGATTGCTATTACCGATAATTATGGAACCTATGTGTTGATCATTTCTCACCAATAGTTGTGAAAGAAAAAAGGTTTCGATTTTTATTTTTAACCAGCCACCAATTTTTAAGAATTTTTAACAATTCAAACTGAGAAAGTTTCAGTAAACAAAAAATGCCTTTCGACGACAGTAAAGGAAAATGATTAATATTGTCAGTGTTGCGTTGTTATACTTCTGAGCAACACTTTCGTGCACACAATGGGCTAAATGGTCAGGTAACAAGGGCCCCCAAAGACTAGAGCTGGTAGGAAAATCAGATATCTATTGAACAGTTTAGGAGACAGATGGAAGCCTCCCCTCAACGATGGATGGCCTTCAGGAAAAGCTTCAATCTCTCTCCTAATACTAACATCAATTGAAGATCCACTCTTCCCAAACCTTCTCTGAGTCACTGGAATCATTGTGATGTGACCATTTAGCCCATTGTGCAAAAACTCGCCCCTCATAGGTAAAACAACCATCTGCTTCATCACGCGTGTTCTTTAAGGAAATAAGGGTTGGGTTGTTTCACCTCTGAGCGGCACTTTTTTGCACACCATGGGCTAAATGGCCAGGTCACAAGGACCCCGAAGGCTCAGAGAAGGTTGGGGGAGGGGACCCACTGGAACAGCTGTTGGGAGACAGATGGTAGTCTCCCGTCAAGGCCATCCAGCGTGTTCTTTAACGTGCACAGGGTATGTCTCTCCCGCACACGGGGCCACGGCTTAACGTCCCATCCGACGGACGGCGGCCTTTCCAAGCCCATCGGTGTCCCCTACTGACCGTGGGCAGGGCGGGGAATTTTGCGGAGATAAATCTCAACGCTGACCCAGCTGGGACTCGAACTTGGGAACTACAGATTACGAGCCTGGCGCGCTACTGACTGAGCCACCCCCGCCCCATGGTGGTTAGACTAGACTACTTGGCTAAGCCCCGATAAGGCAAGGATGTTTGTGTTATTCTGTTGAGGTCCCGCCATCCTCACAGACCTATGTCGTATAAATTGAAAGGCACTTATCAGACCTCTGTGGCAAGCAGTTCCTTGAGGGGCTGTTTACTTCTATTTAATTAAAATTAAATAATGAAGAAATATCGTTGCGAATCAAGATTTAGAGAGAGAGGATGAGATATTTATCCCTAGTGACATTTTTTCCATCCAAAAGAGTTTATTTTGAGAGTTACGGAACTTGGGAAGTGGCTTTCATTAGCATACAATATGGGGGATGCCTGACTTCTTTTGGCTGTGTTTAATAAGGAGGAAACTTTCTGGGGGGAAAAACGCATCCAAATCATGCAAAATCAAAATTACTGAAAGAGATTTATGAAACTTAATTTATCGATGTATCTCCGATATTTGACCTTAAAGTGAAACGTGTCTGTTACTTTATTTGTTGAATTATTTATTTGTCTGTCTATTATTACAGCCAAAATCAGAAATAAAGTGTTGTTCAGAGAAATATACATGGTTACGTTTTTCACATCTGCATCTCGCCAGAATTTTAAATCGCATTTCCTTATATTCGCCAGAATCCAATCCACCCTAGTGCCACACTCCCCTCGTAATACTGGGGTCTATGATGTAATAAAAGCAGCGAACATTGCGAGTGCAAAACTGGCGCATGCGTGTTGCACGCAGATGTGCACGAGTGATAACAACGTTTGCGTGTTTTTAGAAAACAGGTTGTTATTTTTAATTGTTTACTAAGAGTTGTCACGCTATTTTGACCAATACCGAGCCAAAATACACATATATATTAGAGTGAGACAAAATAAACTATATCTGAGGTAAAAAAAAAACTGCTGAATAGTTATTTGGTTTAACTACATAAATCTAACAAAAACGTGACATTCAACACTCCCGATTTTGGAAACCTATAGTTTTCCTAGTAGCAAATATACATTTCTAGCTTATATTTGCAACTAAGACAAATATACAAACAAAAAAATTTGATATCTACGGATGGACAAAACTATTAATTATCTAGTTTGTTTGTTTTTTTTTTGAAAACGAGATAAACAGAAACTTATCGATCGGCCCTATCCCTCCCGGTAGGGAAAAGTGTGGCACTACGATCGATTACATTCTATCGGGTCCTAACTGTCCCGGTGGCCGATTGGTTAGCGCGCTTGGCTACTGATCAAATGGACCTGGGTTCGATCCCCAGGTAAAGCGTGGATGCTTGTGCTGTCATTCTGCTGCGGTCCCAACTTCTTCACAGATCTTTCCATGGCATATTACCTGACAGCCTCGTGTCAGCCCTCTGTGGGAGGCATCTGTTTGAGGGGATTGGTTGGTTGTTTTACCTCTGAGCGGCCCTTTTTTGCACACCATGGGCTAAATGGCCAGGTCACATGGACCCCGAAGGCTCAGAGAAGGTTGAGGGAGGGGACCCATTGGAACAGCTGTTGGGAGCCTCCCGTCAAGGCCATCCAGCGTGTTCTTTAACGTATGGCTCTCCAGCACACGGGGTATGGCTTTCCCGCACACGGCTTAACGTCCCATCCGACGGACGGCGGTCTTTCCAAGCCCATCGGTGTCCCCTACTGACCGTGGGAAAGGCGGGGAATTTTACGGAGATAAATCTCAACGCTGACCCAACTGGGACTCGAACCTGGGAACTACAGATTACGATCCTGACGCGCTACCGACTGAGCCACCTCCGCCCCTCTGTTTGAAGGGATATTTATTTATAGCACTGGATGAACTCATACAAACTATGAATATCCCCCCCCCCCCCTCCATATGGAAATCCTGGGTTCGCCACTGTCTTCAGAGATTGCGGAATCGCATGGAATCTAACTTAACGAACCTTAAATACTGCCAAACTCAAGGAGAATTGTTAAGACCGTCAAATGCAAGGAACGTACGAGGATGCTTCACTTTTTATTTTATTTGGATCTGCGTTTCTGGAACTGTGAGGAGATACATAGAAATGGTTTTTCTATTCTTCATTATTACCTTAACGGAAAACACATATATACCGGACAGGGCCGGACTTGCACATAAGCTAACAAAACTACAGCTTCGTTAGTTTGTGTTAGTAGTTATAAATAAAATTAGAAAATATATAATAAATATTTCACCACCCAGTTACGTGTTTTTTTTTAAAGTAGAATAGTCAGAATAAAAAATATGTAAATTTAGACTTTCGTATTTTTGGGGTCTCTTAAACTTGACATAGCTTCGAGCCTGATGCGGGGTTTATGTTGAAATGAATTGCCTAAAAGCAACATTACAGACATCTATACAATAAAAATTAAACAATGTCAGCTTTTCTTTTAGGGGCGGGGGTGGCTCAGTCGGTAGAGCGCCAGACTCGTAATCTGTAGTTACCAGGTTCGAGTCCCAGCTGGGTCAGCGTTGAGATTTATCTCCGCAAAATTCCCCGCCCTGCCCACGGTCAGTAGGGGACACCGATGGGCTTGGAAAGGCCGCCGTCCGTCGGATGGGACGTTAAGCCGTGGCCCCGTGAGCGGGAGAGCCATACCCCATGCACATTAAAGAACACGCTGGATGGCCTTGACGGGAGGCTACCATCTGTCTCCCAACAGCTGTTTCAGTGGGTCCCCTCCCCCAACCTTCTCTGAGCCTTCGGGGTTTTTGTGACCTGGCCATTTAGCCCATGGTGTGCAAAAAAGTGCCGCTCAGAGGTAAAACCCAACCCAGCTTTTCTTTTACGCTATTACGTTAACGTTAATGGGGGGAAGACACTTGAAACTACCTTTCCTTGAAATTTTGAAACAAAAAAATTCACATTTTAGCCAATAAAAAGAGCTAAAAAAAATCCCCTCAAGCAGCTTCTTGCCACAGACGTATGACAGGAACCTGTCAGTAGGTCTGCGAGGAAGGCGACACCTCAGCAGAAAAACAACACAAACATCCATGCCTTACCCAGGTCCCTTTGATCAGTAATCAAACACGTTAACCACTCGGCCCCTAGATGGCTAAAAATAATCCCTTCAAAATAATCCCCCTCATTGAAAAAAATTCATCTGACATTCCAACTATTATGCTAATCATAGTAGAATTTTTGTAGCAATAGTAATGAGGCCTAGCTGTTTATAATTTTGCAATGAGGTTTAAGCGTGAAGTGTTACAGAAACAAAGTTTGGAAAATATTGTTACGACAGAAGGAATCTGGCAACCAAAAAGCAAAAAAAGTTTCAGCCAACGAATAAGAACGTTGGGAGAATTTGGAGAAGAAGAGTGGAGCGTTAACGGTCGTTGTGTTGTAACGGTCGTTGTATTGTAACGGTCGTGAGTTCGAAAATGGCCGGTGGGCTGTTCTGAGACAGTGCGCGTAAGTATCAAGAAGTAACTTGATGTGTTGTGTATACGCGGAAGGATAAAAGTGGGATCTTTTATCGTTAAGTATCAAGAAGTAACTTGATGTGTTGTGTATACGCGGAAGTATAAAAGTGGGAACTTTTATGGCTAACTTCGAATGTCTACACGGACTGTCTTTTTGTTCGGCTAGTGTGTGAAAAGTTATTAGCACAGGACGAGAATTGGTTTACGAGTGAAGATCTTCGGGTGACCTGGTAAATCAAGTAAAAGGTAGTATTTAGTAAAATACACAGAGCTGATATTGTGTGCTCTACGCAGGAAGATTGATGACTTGTGCATGTTAATAGTTGATTTGTTAATAAGATACTTCATCCATATTTCCTTTGTAACAATTTACCTTGTATTGAATTTGGTTTTGAAATATAGCTTTTAATACTCACGCTCAGTGGCTATCCATTTTTGTGATCCGCAACATTTGGTGTCAGAAGTGGATTAATTAATTGAATGCCGTTAACTAGAAGTATGGATGAATTAGTAAAGTTGATAAAATGCTTCAAAGCCGATATGACTACTCAGATGACTGATATGAAAGCCGAAGTAGCGACACAAAATAGTACATTAGATGAAATGATAGCCGCAATGGCCGCACGAAATAATGAGTTGAGGACTGAGATAGTTTCTCAAAAAGATGATTTGAAAGCCGAAATGGCCGCACAAAATAATGAGTTGAGAACGGAGATAGTTTCTCAAAAAGATGATTTGAAAGCCGAAATAGCCGCACAAAATACTGAGTTGAGAGCTGAAGTGGCTTCTCGAGTTAGTAAGATTATTGATCACTTCAAGGATCATAAAACCGAACTCAATAGACAATGCAATAGTTTAAATGTTGAATTTGTCAGTGAAAAAGATGATCTTGATAGTGTTAAGTTAGATTGTAAACATGGAAAAGAAAAAGAGAAAGGCAACGCATATAAAAATGTGGATCTGCTACTGGAAATCAAGAATCGTAGAGATAGCGCAGATAATGCCTTTGACCACGCAACTACTGGTGATGCATGGCAGAGTGTATGTCGCTGGTGACATGTCTAGGAACTGTGAAGAACAATCACACAGATCAGAGAGCTGTGAGACTATACAGTATGCTTTGCACTTCAAAATACCTAGGTATACAAGTCTGGCACGATCTGAAGAGAGATCCACACGAAAGGTATTCTATTCCTCGCTGTCAACAAAATACGTCATGGACAATTATCGCAAAGGCAGAGTAACGAGTGGTAATGAAGGGGAACGAAACAGAGTTTACGTTTCGCAGAGTGGTCTGAGTAAAGCAGAGGCGTCCATTCATCATAGATACAAAGTGCCATTCGACGTTACCCGGGAAGTCGGAGAGATTTTTCCAAAACATATAGCCACACTCGAATCGTTTATAGAAAGTGGGGATTTAAGAAAGAAGAATTCCGAAGAATGGCTTAGAAGCGTAACAGGTGATGCTAGTAAAGGAGCTTCAGGCAGAGACAGTACTTCAAAGACTAACTTTCTGGATGAAACTAAGCCTCAGAGTTACGATCAGAGAGAAGTGAATCCCTCAGATAATTTCAACGTAGCCACGCTGAATTTCTTTTCTGAACAGTCAATGTGCAGATTTGGACATTATAACCATTTAGATTATAAGGATATAGAAAAGTTTTATCACGACTACAAGAGCTCTAAAGTGGACAATATCATGTTACAAAACTCGTCGCTGATCTCCAGAATGAACAATTTGGCAATCATGACTGATATTTCCCTGGTTAATTACAATGAGAGCTCCAAGAAGGTGAATTCGGAAGAAACAGCAACTATGACCTCTTCGGGTCATGTGTTTTGCTGGAGACCTGAGTGGTGCCATCGGATGGTGGATAAACACAGCACAGGAGGTGTCAGCGACAAAGTGAGTCTTGTCTTGGCTCCTGAACTTGCTGCTTTAGGTCTCAAGGTCCCTATGATCTCCGGTCGTGCTCTCCAATTGATGGGAGATACTCTGTACAAATTGGAATCCATCCCTGGCTTCACAGTCGAATGCACTAAAGATAAAATCGAGCACATGATGGAAGACGTCGGATGCTGCATCGTAGGACAGACAGTGGAACTGGTGCCAACAGATAAGGAGATTTACCGCTGCAAGGATCTGATGGCTACCATAGATAGCGTTCCTCTAATGATATGCTCAATTGTGTCCAAAAAGCTGGCTGAAGGAGTGTGTGCTTTGGTTTATGATGTTGAATTCGGAAAAGGAGCTATTGATCTCATCAGTACAGAAGATGTTGCTGTTGATTTAGTTAAGAAAGTGGTTGCAGCATCACAAGCTCGTGGAATGGAGAGTTTGAGTTGTTCAGCTGTTATCAGCAACATGGATTCACCTCTTGAAAACTCTGTTGACAACTCTCTGGAAGTGATGGAAGCTGTTCAGTGTTTCCTTGGTAACGGATCCTTGGAACTGCAAGAGCTCGTCGAAGAGTTAGGAGGAGAACTTCTGCGTTTGGTGAACATTGTGGATAATAGGGTAGATGAAGCATCACGTGTCCGCAAGGTTCTGCATAACGGCAATGCTTTGAACAAGTTTCGTAACATGTTAATAGAACAAGGAGTATCTGAAGATGTTGCAAGCTGGCTATGTGAAGATAAAACAGAAAAAATATTGCTAGCAGCCCGACACATCACTGATTTCACTTATACAGGAGAAACAGGTAAGGTTGTCGGATTAGAAGCTGCAGTCCTAGCAAGAGTATGGAAGGAGGAGATGGACCGAAGCCCTAAAAAGAATTATGGAGCTGATATAATTGTGAAGCACCTTGGGGATCAAATTGAATCAGGTGAAATATGGCTGAAGGTTCATCATGACAGTTCTGAATTAAGTGAAAGTCAACTGACAAAAGGGTCAGACTGGAGGATGAAACTCCTCCCTAGATTTTATGTCACTAATGACTTTCATTCCTTGTTACTGTTGATAGAAGTAAAAATCCAAAGAAGGAAACTTTCGACAAAGAAGAAAACTTTTTGCAGGTTTTGCACGAAAACTCTTAGTCGATTCTTCTCCCTGCGGAGACATAAACGTGTTCACAAGGGCTATAGGCCTTACACGTATTATATTTGTGGACGAGGCTTCAGTCAGAAAAGAAATCTAAGTCATAATGAGATTCGCTTTCATTTTGACACAGACGTGGAATATCGCATTCGTCGACGTCCAGCTACAAAGAGCAAGGTGGTTCACGTGGATCGTTTGACCCCGTTTCATCGAAGAACTGAAGAAACTTTGGAATCCAGAATTGTTCGGGACGAACAAGACCTAGGAAGGGGGCAGTGTTACGACAGAAGGAATCTGGCAACCAAAAAGCAAAAAAAGTTTCAGCCAACGAATAAGAACGTTGGGAGAATTTGGAGAAGAAGAGTGGAGCGTTAACGGTCGTTGTGTTGTAACGGTCGTTGTATTGTAACGGTCGTGAGTTCGAAAATGGCCGGTGGGCTGTTCTGAGACAGTGCGCGTAAGTATCAAGAAGTAACTTGATGTGTTGTGTATACGCGGAAGGATAAAAGTGGGATCTTTTATCGTTAAGTATCAAGAAGTAACTTGATGTGTTGTGTATACGCGGAAGTATAAAAGTGGGAACTTTTATGGCTAACTTCGAATGTCTACACGGACTGTCTTTTTGTTCGGCTAGTGTGTGAAAAGTTATTAGCACAGGACGAGAATTGGTTTACGAGTGAAGATCTTCGGGTGACCTGGTAAATCAAGTAAAAGGTAGTATTTAGTAAAATACACAGAGCTGATATTGTGTGCTCTACGCAGGAAGATTGATGACTTGTGCATGTTAATAGTTGATTTGTTAATAAGATACTTCATCCATATTTCCTTTGTAACAATTTACCTTGTATTGAATTTGGTTTTGAAATATAGCTTTTAATACTCACGCTCAGTGGCTATCCATTTTTGTGATCCGCAACATTTGGTGTCAGAAGTGGATTAATTAATTGAATGCCGTTAACTAGAAGTATGGATGAATTAGTAAAGTTGATAAAATGCTTCAAAGCCGATATGACTACTCAGATGACTGATATGAAAGCCGAAGTAGCGACACAAAATAGTACATTAGATGAAATGATAGCCGCAATGGCCGCACGAAATAATGAGTTGAGGACTGAGATAGTTTCTCAAAAAGATGATTTGAAAGCCGAAATGGCCGCACAAAATAATGAGTTGAGAACGGAGATAGTTTCTCAAAAAGATGATTTGAAAGCCGAAATAGCCGCACAAAATACTGAGTTGAGAGCTGAAGTGGCTTCTCGAGTTAGTAAGATTATTGATCACTTCAAGGATCATAAAACCGAACTCAATAGACAATGCAATAGTTTAAATGTTGAATTTGTCAGTGAAAAAGATGATCTTGATAGTGTTAAGTTAGATTGTAAACATGGAAAAGAAAAAGAGAAAGGCAACGCATATAAAAATGTGGATCTGCTACTGGAAATCAAGAATCGTAGAGATAGCGCAGATAATGCCTTTGACCACGCAACTACTGGTGATGCATGGCAGAGTGTATGTCGCTGGTGACATGTCTAGGAACTGTGAAGAACAATCACACAGATCAGAGAGCTGTGAGACTATACAGTATGCTTTGCACTTCAAAATACCTAGGTATACAAGTCTGGCACGATCTGAAGAGAGATCCACACGAAAGGTATTCTATTCCTCGCTGTCAACAAAATACGTCATGGACAATTATCGCAAAGGCAGAGTAACGAGTGGTAATGAAGGGGAACGAAACAGAGTTTACGTTTCGCAGAGTGGTCTGAGTAAAGCAGAGGCGTCCATTCATCATAGATACAAAGTGCCATTCGACGTTACCCGGGAAGTCGGAGAGATTTTTCCAAAACATATAGCCACACTCGAATCGTTTATAGAAAGTGGGGATTTAAGAAAGAAGAATTCCGAAGAATGGCTTAGAAGCGTAACAGGTGATGCTAGTAAAGGAGCTTCAGGCAGAGACAGTACTTCAAAGACTAACTTTCTGGATGAAACTAAGCCTCAGAGTTACGATCAGAGAGAAGTGAATCCCTCAGATAATTTCAACGTAGCCACGCTGAATTTCTTTTCTGAACAGTCAATGTGCAGATTTGGACATTATAACCATTTAGATTATAAGGATATAGAAAAGTTTTATCACGACTACAAGAGCTCTAAAGTGGACAATATCATGTTACAAAACTCGTCGCTGATCTCCAGAATGAACAATTTGGCAATCATGACTGATATTTCCCTGGTTAATTACAATGAGAGCTCCAAGAAGGTGAATTCGGAAGAAACAGCAACTATGACCTCTTCGGGTCATGTGTTTTGCTGGAGACCTGAGTGGTGCCATCGGATGGTGGATAAACACAGCACAGGAGGTGTCAGCGACAAAGTGAGTCTTGTCTTGGCTCCTGAACTTGCTGCTTTAGGTCTCAAGGTCCCTATGATCTCCGGTCGTGCTCTCCAATTGATGGGAGATACTCTGTACAAATTGGAATCCATCCCTGGCTTCACAGTCGAATGCACTAAAGATAAAATCGAGCACATGATGGAAGACGTCGGATGCTGCATCGTAGGACAGACAGTGGAACTGGTGCCAACAGATAAGGAGATTTACCGCTGCAAGGATCTGATGGCTACCATAGATAGCGTTCCTCTAATGATATGCTCAATTGTGTCCAAAAAGCTGGCTGAAGGAGTGTGTGCTTTGGTTTATGATGTTGAATTCGGAAAAGGAGCTATTGATCTCATCAGTACAGAAGATGTTGCTGTTGATTTAGTTAAGAAAGTGGTTGCAGCATCACAAGCTCGTGGAATGGAGAGTTTGAGTTGTTCAGCTGTTATCAGCAACATGGATTCACCTCTTGAAAACTCTGTTGACAACTCTCTGGAAGTGATGGAAGCTGTTCAGTGTTTCCTTGGTAACGGATCCTTGGAACTGCAAGAGCTCGTCGAAGAGTTAGGAGGAGAACTTCTGCGTTTGGTGAACATTGTGGATAATAGGGTAGATGAAGCATCACGTGTCCGCAAGGTTCTGCATAACGGCAATGCTTTGAACAAGTTTCGTAACATGTTAATAGAACAAGGAGTATCTGAAGATGTTGCAAGCTGGCTATGTGAAGATAAAACAGAAAAAATATTGCTAGCAGCCCGACACATCACTGATTTCACTTATACAGGAGAAACAGGTAAGGTTGTCGGATTAGAAGCTGCAGTCCTAGCAAGAGTATGGAAGGAGGAGATGGACCGAAGCCCTAAAAAGAATTATGGAGCTGATATAATTGTGAAGCACCTTGGGGATCAAATTGAATCAGGTGAAATATGGCTGAAGGTTCATCACGACAGTTCTGAATTAAGTGAAAGTCAACTGACAAAAGGGTCAGACTGGAGGATGAAACTCCTCCCTAGATTTTATGTCACTAATGACTTTCATTCCTTGTTACTGTTGATAGAAGTAAAAATCCAAAGAAGGAAACTTTCGACAAAGAAGAAAACTTTTTGCAGGTTTTGCACGAAAACTCTTAGTCGATTCTTCTCCCTGCGGAGACATAAACGTGTTCACAAGGGCTATAGGCCTTACACGTATTATATTTGTGGACGAGGCTTCAGTCAGAAAAGAAATCTAAGTCATAATGAGATTCGCTTTCATTTTGACACAGACGTGGAATATCGCATTCGTCGACGTCCAGCTACAAAGAGCAAGGTGGTTCACGTGGATCGTTTGACCCCGTTTCATCGAAGAACTGAAGAAACTTTGGAATCCAGAATTGTTCGGGACGAACAAGACCTAGGAAGGGGGCAGTGTTACGACAGAAGGAATCTGGCAACCAAAAAGCAAAAAAAGTTTCAGCCAACGAATAAGAACGTTGGGAGAATTTGGAGAAGAAGAGTGGAGCGTTAACGGTCGTTGTGTTGTAACGGTCGTTGTATTGTAACGGTCGTGAGTTCGAAAATGGCCGGTGGGCTGTTCTGAGACAGTGCGCGTAAGTATCAAGAAGTAACTTGATGTGTTGTGTATACGCGGAAGGATAAAAGTGGGATCTTTTATCGTTAAGTATCAAGAAGTAACTTGATGTGTTGTGTATACGCGGAAGTATAAAAGTGGGAACTTTTATGGCTAACTTCGAATGTCTACACGGACTGTCTTTTTGTTCGGCTAGTGTGTGAAAAGTTATTAGCACAGGACGAGAATTGGTTTACGAGTGAAGATCTTCGGGTGACCTGGTAAATCAAGTAAAAGGTAGTATTTAGTAAAATACACAGAGCTGATATTGTGTGCTCTACGCAGGAAGATTGATGACTTGTGCATGTTAATAGTTGATTTGTTAATAAGATACTTCATCCATATTTCCTTTGTAACAATTTACCTTGTATTGAATTTGGTTTTGAAATATAGCTTTTAATACTCACGCTCAGTGGCTATCCATTTTTGTGATCCGCAACAATATGTTTGTGAATGGGGGATTGGGTTGTTTTATCTCTGAGCGGCACTTTTTTGCACACCATGGGCTAAATGGCCAGGTCACAAGGACCCCGAAGGCTCAGAGAAGGTTGGGGGAGGGAACCCACTGGAACAGCTGTTGGGAGACAGATGGTAGTCTCCCGTCAAGGCCATCCAGCGTGTTCTTTAACGTGCACAGGGTATGGCTCTCCCGCACACGGGGCCACGGCTTAACGTCCCATCCGACGGACGGCGGCTTTCCAAGCCCATCGGTGTCCCCTACTGACCGTGGGCAGGGCGGGGAATTTTGCGGAGATAAATCTCAACGCTGACCCAGCTGGGACTCGAACCTGGGAACTACAGATTACGAGTCTGGCGCGCTACCGACTGAGCCACCAACGCCCGCTTGTGAATGGGGGGAGGACAAGGGCATCAGCAGGAGGGGGTTGCAAGAAGAGCACAGTTGCCAACTCCTGGAAAATTTTATTTAAAAAGGAATTTATGATTAATAATACAGATACAACAAAGTTTAATGTTTTTCTTCTTGCAGTTAATTGTAATTTTTCTTTACATTTCCTTTCTTTCGAAGCATATCACTTAAATTTATTTATTAATATGAAAAAAAAAGTTCCACGGAATTGGGAAATAAATCATTTTAGGCGGTAAATACGAACTCTTAACATAACAAGCACTGAAATCTTGCAAAATACCAAAATCGAGTTTTGTATCGCTGCGTCTCTACATGTATTGGGCTCAAGTTTCTTATAGTTGCGTCTCCGAAAAAAAAAAGTGCAAGTCCCTCTCTGGATATATGCATGATTGCTGCATTCGCAAATGCACTCGTTAATGAAGGGCTCGACCTAAATATTTCTATCTTGAAACACTGACTTGTTATCTTTTTGCCTCCCTCCTGAAAAAATTCCTTCCGAAGCCCATGGGGTGAGGGCGCATATCGAATTAGGCAACTAAAATTTCTTTGCTATAAGCAAACTTAACGCTAAGGTTGAAATGCTGAAACTATTTTTTAGGCTTTTAAGACTTAGACGGGAAAACACGAAAAATGACTGTGTTGGGTTGGGTTGTTTTACCTCTGAGCGGCACTTTTTTGCACACCATGGGCTAAATGGCCAGGTCACATGGACCCCGAAGGCTCAGGAAGGTTAGGGGAGGGGACCCACTGGAACAGCTGTTGGGAGACAGATGGTAACCTCCCGTCAAGGCCATCCAGTGTGTTCTTTAACGTTCACAGGGTATGGCTCTCCCGCACACGGGGCCACAGCTTAACGTCCCATCCGACGGACGGCGGCCTTTCCAAGCCCAGCGGTGTCCCCTACTGACCGTGCGCAGGGCGGGGAATTTTGCGGAGAAAATCTCAACGCTGACCGAGCTGGAACTCGAACCTGGGAACTACAGATTACGAGCCTGGCGCGCTACCGACTGAGCCACCCCCGCCACAAAAATGACTGTGAATGCCTCCCCGAAGTCAATACGACCAATTCGTCAAGAGTTTCGAAAGCAAACTATGTTCAATTCTATGTTCTGGTTTGCAGGGTACAACCTGATAATTTATGTCCACATGCTCCTGTCAATTAAAGGAATCCTTACTCACTTAAAAGCGGATAATTTTTTTTAAATCTACAATAGAGTCTGCTTTTTAAAAAATAAGTTTGAACTAGTTAACAAAAGCTCAGAAAATAGAAAAGATTTAGCCTCTCATAACGAATTTTTGGAACAAAAGAACACACTTCCAAAAGATTCTAGAATACAGGGAGTAAGGTTCCACGGAGACGGTTACGGTCGATGCTACAATGGCAGTCGCTTCGACATTAATAATTAATTCGGGCAACAAAGCGCGTGCGTTGTGGCAATCGTTCTGCCGTTGCCACGCCACGCTAAGCAACTAGTGCGCGTGACATGGATCATCGCATTCTTTTCCATCGAAAACAAACGACTCGGAACAGCCTCTCCTTTGATGTCTAAACGACTGGAATTTTCCTTCCCATTCATAGAACTCTTCAATGTCAACAGAGCAAAACATGACCAGCGATAATATACGATTTTTTTATTTTGAACCAGGGATAAAAAAAATTTTTGTTTTAACCTTTTCACCATTCTCAAGATAATTCTTTACGGCTGTTCGCTTTTATCTCTGAAGTTCCCAAATCGCTGAATTCAAGCATTGATACAGTGGCCTACTGCAAACCAGTAGTGGTAGTTAAGAGGAAATAATGCGATTTCATTCTTTGTATGTATGTATAACTGAAATCTTTTCTATGTTACCTTATTTGTAAGAAATGGAATAAAAATATTTTTTTTTTTGCCGAAATGGATTGGCCTGCTTCTTCTTTGACAAGAAATTCTTTAACATTTGTTTCAAAAAGATGAAACTGAGCAGAAATAAAGTGGACTAGGTATCTTGGCGAAATTGCATAGAAGATTCTGGGCTGGCCCAATTCTCGAAGAGATTTCAGTAGGATTTTTGGAAAGGAGAATGGATCAAAAACAAAAGTATTTCATTAATTTGATACGTTATTCAATTCATTCCATACGTAACAAAAGTATCCAGGCTGAAGAGGAGAAGCAAACAAATCTCGACTTTGAGTGAAGGGTAGCAACTTAGGTTGCCTTTTATTTACGAACTTCACATTTATAAATCCTATTGAAATCTTTACAATTGGGCCAGCCCTGAATCCTCCATGCAATCTCGCAGAAGTATTAGTAGCTAACTAAAACAGATATCGCTTCTGGCCAATACAGGAATCTCGTTTTCAAACAGAATTAAGTTTTTCATTTATCGACTTTTGAACTCATTAAAAGATTTTAATTCGGATTAATGGATGATATAGTAAAATTAAAACAGTAATATTTCATTAACACTTATAACAACATAAAATGTATTTCCCTTTTTTTTTAATGATTTAGTTTTTTTTCTCGCACTCCTCTCAGAAAAGGGGCGATTGCTACTGAAATTTCAAATTTCTACCATAAATAGATCGCTTGCAATATTCGTTAAAATTTCACATTTTCTATATTTGATGCTTTCTAACGACTTAAATTTATGCTGCCCAAGGATTTTAAAAATGTGATTGATATTTTTTTTTTCCATTAGTCCTATCCAACTATATCTCCGCAAAAATTCCCCCCCCCCCCCTGCCCACGGTCAGTAGGGGACACCGATGGGCTTGGAAAGCCCGTCGTCCGTCGGATGGGACGTTAAGCCGTGGCCCCGTGTGCGGGAGAGCCATACCCTGTGCAAGCTAAAGAACACGCTGGATGGCCTTGACGGGAGGCTACCATCTGTCTCCCAACAGCTGTTCCAGTGGGTCCCCTCCCCCAACCTTCTCTGAGCCTTCGGGGTCCATGTGACCTGGCCATTTAGCCCATGGTGTGCAAAAAAGTGCCGCTCAGAGGTAAAACAACCCAACCTATCCAACTAAAAGAGAATTTTGCAATTTTCTGCTAAAAAAGTTTCGTTTTCCCACCCATTCTGCGAGTAAGGAGGCAGCTCTTTGATGACAATGCAAATCTCATGACCTTCACACATTTCCACAACAAAATTGCGAATCATCGTATGAAATATTCGTTTGAAATTTTGAAAATTTTCTACTTTTTACGCCATTAGAGGGCGAAATTTAAACTTTTGGGAGATTCGAAAAGTGCGAATCGTAATATTTCATCAATACTTAATCTATAAGGAAAAAAAAGTTCTTTAAGAATGAAAAAGATGAATGCCTACAGAAGGGTAGACGGTAAAGTGAAAACATCATCTCTTTTTAAAAAATGTGATGAAGTCATTATACCCCGTTTCATCTAACTGCTGTACTGTGGGTTGATACCTTCCCCACTCCGGTCTGCTAGGGGCGGGGGTGGCTCAGTCGGTAGCGCGCCAGGCTCGTAATCTGTAGTTCCCAGGTTCGAGTCCCAGCTGGGTCAGCGTTGAGATTTATCTCCGTAAAATTCCCCGCCCTGCCCACGGTCAGTAGGGGACACCGATGGGCTTGAAAAGGCCGCCGTCCGCCGGATGGGACGTTAAGCCGTGGCTCGTGTGCAGGAGAGCCATACTACTCTGTGCACGTTAAAGAACACGCTGGAAGGCCTTGACGGGAGGCTATCATCTGTCTCCCAACAGCTGTTCCAGTGGGTCCCCTCCCCCAACCTTCTCTGAGCCTTCGGGGTCCATGTGACCTGGCCATTTAGCCCATGGTGTTCAAAAAAGTGCCGCTCAGAGGTAAAACAACCCAACCCGGTCTGCTAAAAAAATGTCATTAAACTTTAACTTCGTTTTGATGATCTCGTAAAATTCATTCGCAATACAAATTAAGGAAACTTTTCCAAAGTTGAACCGTTAAAGTATCTCCGCAGAGGCAACTAAAGCAGGAAATAAAAGCGTTATTAGAGCCGATGTAATAAGATAAAATTGGACATTTAAAATAAAAGCACGAAATGCAATAAAACAAACTACCGAAATGCACACAATACCCAGAGGGCATATAGACAGTGAAGCAAATATGTAAGCCGCCAGAAGGTAAAAAAAGAGGAAGAAAAGTAGTAAAGGAGAGTTTGGGGGAAGAGATTGAAGCAAACCAATCGTTCTGCAGATGTAACAGAACAAATAAGGTCTTTAGGACAGAGGAGGAAAAAGTTTACGATTATTTCGCATCTTGCAATCAGGGGCCGCTCAGACGACTGGCAAAAACGAGGCAGTTACCCTGGGTCCAAAGCTGATGATGTTTCTTTGTTTTATCTTTGAAGACTCCAAGTCATAAAGACACCAGGAACTCAGCAATGAATTGGAGGTGATCCACTGGGCAGTTGTTACGAGTCATATGGAAGCTTCCCATCAAATTCATTCAATACGTTTCTTGATGTGAACTGGGTATTGGGTTCTCACTCTGAGGACAACATCCTGTCAACAGGACAGCGGCTTTACTGAACCCATCGGTGGCAGAGCCGTGCAAAGAGGGGCGGGGGCGTTGTCCAGCGGCCCCACAAGTGACTGGACCCCTTCGAACTCTTTATGCTAGTATCTGAAGTACTTGCGTTCAATCTTGTTACAGGAAAAATTAAGTGCCTGTGCCAGGTTATCAATTGAGAAAAGGTTCAAACATGTTCATTTCAAAATGTGATTCAGAAATGGATTCTTTCATTGTAAATAAATACACAGCAATATTATTGTATAAGCTTACCTACAGTATTCAAATTATACTCATATTTTTAATGCGAACTTTATGTTTTCTTGTAATATATCAAAATAAGAATTTAAAAACATATAATTTTAATTTCATAACAGTTTTTAAACAAAAACATTATCTAAAAATTGGATGGGGAAGAGCAAATGGAGGTTTACCCCTGGGCCCCCAGATACCCCTGGGAACCCAGATACCCTTGCACGATTCGACCCATCGATGTTCTCTTTCACACCGAACACAGAAGAGCGGGGGTCAGCGATATATTTTTTAATCCATCTGAGAAGTATACACAAATCAGAGTATTTCATTTTGTTCTCCAAATACGTCTATTCCTGAGCCAAGAAGGTCATCTGGCCATGAAGGCTAATTGTAACCGAATCTTGTTTTGCATCACGTGACTACCCTATTCTCCTCTTCCGCACTTCATAATTCTGTTTGCTGATCTGTTGATCGCATGCGGACAGCATGAAAAAAAGAATATCTGAGCAGTCTCTCCATACACAAGATGCTGCACGAAAGCAGTCGACAGTTCTTTCCTCCAACGTCATTAATCACGCAAATAAACCATCTAATAATCAAGATGCTGCGTAAACATCTGGAGCCTAAGTCATCATCTTGCTATCCTCTTTATAAAGAGTAACAAAGTTATAAAAATGGACAAAACCCAGTTTCGTATTTTGTTTGCTTGCTTATTTACTTTTCCTCATTCTATCTACAGTGAGAGGTACGATCGGGATAGACTGCTCACATTGTAACGGCAAGATGTGTAAGGAAACTGACCAACAATTATATGGCCAACGCTATCTACTGCACATTTTTAACGTTCCTAATAACATGAACGGAAAACAACTCTAGTTCCTATATTAAATGGAGATATGCAACATAGCATGGGGGCGAGGGTGGCTCAGTCGGTAGCGCGTCAGGCTCGTAATCTGTAGTTCCCAGGTTCGAGTCCCAGCTGGGTCAGCGTTGAGATTTATCTCCGCAGAATTCCCCGCCCTGCCCACGGTCAGTAGGGGACACCGATGGGCTTGGAAAGACCCCCGTCCGTCGGATGGGACGTTAAGCCGTGGCCGGGAGAGACATACCCTGTGCACGTTAAAGAACACGCTGGATGGCCTTGATGGGAGGCTACCATCTGTCTCCCAACAGTTATTCCAGTGGGTCCCCTCCCCCAACCTTCTCTGAGCCTTCGGGGTCCATGTGACCTGGCCATTTAGCCCATGGTGTGCAAAAAAGTGCCGCTCAGAGGTAAAACAACCCAACAACGCAACATAGCATTTTGATATCCTTAGCAATCGGGTAACTCAGTCGGTAGCGCGCCAGGTTCGTAATCTGCAGTTCCGAGGTTCGAGTCGGAGCTGAGCCAGCGTTGAGATTTATCTTCGCAAAACTCCGATCCCTGCCCTCGGTCAGGAGGAGCCACTTATGGGCTTGGAAAGGCCGCCGTCCATCGGATGGGACGTTAAGTAGTGGCTCGTGTGCACGTTAAAGAACACGCTGGATGACCTTAAAGGGAGGCTACCATCTTTCTCTTAACAGCTATCCAGTGGGTCTCCCCCCTCCCCCCCAATGTTCTCTGGCGTTTTTGAGGTCCTTATGACCTGGCCATTGTGTGCCAAAAAAGTGCGGCTGAGAAGTAAAACAACCCCTCATCATCCGTCCGGGAAAAAAAAATTTCCACTTCAAGCATTGTAAAAACAGATTTCTCATCATCAAGTCAACAATTTAGAATTCGAACCCAAGAACTGCAGTTTTACGAGCCTGGCGCGCAACCGACTGAGTCAATTCTCCACCTCCTACGAAGTGTGAAAGTCGGAAACCAAAACGGGAGCTTCGGTTTCCCATCTGTGAGCCATTGAACTCGCAGATGGGTCAGGATTAACAGTTCCAAAACCTAAAGCAGGTGCACGGCAAACTTTACATGGCGCATGCCAAATTATTAATTTTTTGGCATTTTTCTGGTACTAGCCTGTCACTCCCGATTTTTGATTCGTTCTACGTTATTTATTGAACAATGGATTTTTTTTTACCCATTGCAAGTCTTCGCGGAATAGTTCGCGTTCCACAAGTGATACGCGTACTCTAGGTTGGCAACCCCCCTGGTCTAGAAAATCCTATAAATTCCATTCCTATGGTTACAGTATAATTATTTATACAAACTCTTTCTCAGATTTTCCCGTAAACTTACGCTTCGAATGCAATTTGCTTCGAAGCAAACTGCTCAAAGGGTCTGCTAATATGTAACTTTTATTTTATTTATATTTTATTCTTTTTTGACTTGCGGTAATATTGTTTTCTGTTTGTATATGCAAGTCTTTGTATTGTATTGTTATTTTATTCTTATTAAATTATAAAAAAAAATGTCTACGTTTCTTGTGAATGAAATTTTTCGAGGAATTGCATGCGCAGAAACAGTTTTTCATACTTGGGGACACAATGGGCTCAGTTGGGTTGTTTTACCTCTGAGCGGCACTTTTTTGCACCCATGGGCTAAATGGCTAGGTCACATGGACCCCGAAGGCTCAGAGAAGGTTTGGGGAGGGGACCCACTGGAACAGCTTTTGGGAGACAGATGATAGCCTCCCGTCAAGGCCATCCAGCGTGTTCTTTAACGTGCACAGAGTATGGCTCTCCCGCACACGAGACCACGGCTTAACGTCCCATCCGACGGACGGCGGCCTTTCCAAGCCCATCGGTGTCCCCTACTGACCGTGGGCAGGGCGGGGAATTTTGCGGAGATAAATCTCAACGCTGACCCAGCTGGGACTCGAACCTGGGAACTACAGATTACGAGCCTGGCGCGCTACCGACTGAGCCACCCCCTGGAACTAGGGTAGCTACGCCCCTGGCTTCGAAGATGCATTAGATCCAAGAATTAGATGGGAAAAAATTGTAATCGTCTGGGCGGCATAAAAAAAATTTTGGTTTTTAAATCCTAGATCAATAAAGATGATTGAAAACGCTTTTTAAAATCATAGCAAGAGATCGAAATTTCGGATTCCACACAGAAATATGTTAGGATGTTCTCAAAGTTTAATTTTCTTGTGTCTAGCAGGTATTTGCTTCACCCCTAAGTTTGATGTCCCTAAAAAACTGACTGGCTCCTGTCAGACCTCTGTGGCAAGCAGCTGCTTGAGGGGGAATTTATTTTTTTAAGAGTGGACATATATGATGCTGTTGCAAAATATTACAGAATGTTCATGTTATGTCCATTATAATCTAATTTCGATGTTCTATAACTTCTAAAATATGCATTTAATGGAAAAATGTGACTGAAAATAAAAATCCTGTTTAAGTCTTGATTTGCAGGAATAGCAAATTATTAGACAATTATTAATCTTTTTTTTTATAAAACAAGATATTGTTAAATATTTCAGCTTCTATAAACTCTTCAAATACTGAACGATATTATTGAAAATAGATTTTTTAATAGATTTCATTATAGCTTTTAATTATCATCAGTCGCATTTTTCCATTAAATCCATATTTTAGAACGATATTTTTCAAACTTTCTTGACCACGACCCACATTAAGAAATGCATTTTAAATCGCGACTCAGTCTGTGAGATCCACTCTGACATTTTCTATTTTATTTCATTAAAAGAATGTTGGTCGCGACTCCCTAATGGGCAATGCAAAAGCACTGTTTTAGAAGTTATAGCGCTTCGCTGTTAGATTCTCATTGATACAACAAGGAAATTCTCTAATATTTTTGTAGGGCTGCGTAACAAAAATAAAAGTTTATGGAATGACAGAAGAGAGTCTGAATTATGAAAAATGCTGCAGTGCCGACTGAGCAGTCGCAAAGCTTCCCCAAAAGTGAAATATACACTAGTAGTGATAAAACATCCATGTTTATGAGGGATTCGAACCCAGGTGACTTTGCTCTATATCCAAGCACACTAAACCTCTCTGCGATCGCAACGGTACGGATCCTCTTTTCCAATTTTTAGAGGGGCGGGGTGGTTCAGTCGGTAGCGCGCCAGGCTCGTAATCTGTAGTTTCCAGGTTCGAGTCCCAGCTGGGTCAGCGTTGAGATTTATCTCCGCAAAATTCCCCGCCCTGCCCATGGTCAGTAGGGGACACCGATAGGCTTGGAAAGGCCGCCGTCCGTCGGATGGGGACGTTAAGCCGTGGCTCCGTGTGCGGGAGAGCCATACCCTGTGCACGTTAAAGAACACGCTGGATGGCCTTGACGGGAGGCTACCATCTGTCTCCCAACAGCTGTTCCAGTGGGTCCCCTCCCCCAACCTTCTCTGAGCCTTCGGGGTCCATGTGACCTGGCCATTTAGCCCATGGTGTGCAAAAAAGTGCCGCTAAGAGGTAAAACAACCCAACCCAATTTTTAGATAAGAAACACAAGTGCATTTAAAGTGGAAAAGATTTAATTTATTATCGTTAGATATTTAAACAGAGAAGTAACACGATGATGGAAATATCCGCATGGATTGTCCGTTGTCTCAAACCTCAACATTTCGGCGGAAAATCACTTTTGAGTGCTCACAACTTATGCCTCCTAATCGCCACCAGATCGCAATGAAAAGTGAATGATAAACAAAGAGAGATCATCTAAAAAATGCAAACACGCTCTGTATGCAAATACGTAGCAAATACATATAAATCAAAGCAGCGAAAAAAAAGCCCATGGAAAGACGTTGACAGAGATATACGTGCAGCCGCTGTCGCGTCACAGGTCAAGTAACGGCATGAGGAAAACGAAGTTGCTGACTAAAGCAGCAGCATTCCTAAAATTCGCTGGAGGACGATTGTATGGTGCATTGTCACCGTCGCAGTCACAATGGCTTTCACCTCAAGTGACACGGCTACGATATGGTGACTGGCTTTAAATGCGACGGTCACTGTTCCATTGTGGCTTAGTGACCTGTGCTTTTCCCTGCAGCTGATCTACCTGTCAATAAACAATGAACCTTTTATTTTCATATTGCACATGTTTATTCTTTGCCTTCACATTTCTCTTGATCTTAAGCGAGGTCACATGACAAACTAGCTTATAGCCGAGTCGCATTATCCCGTCAACCATTCTCCAAATGTTTTCGCTCGCCTCTAATGTATTATATCCTTTTATCTCTCGACTATCTCTCTTCTGGGGACAAATATAGTGCCAACCTTCAGGCCCAATCGTGCACGGCACTCAACTTTGACTGTACCGTACAGTCAACTCAGATTATAAAGTGAAATGCGTGAACTTCGGATTATTCCCATTGCTAATGTGCTGGCGGCTTTTTTTCTTCCAACGATAGATGTTTACCTTCATGGCAGGGTAATAATGAAACATACCTATCGAAGTATAATTCACTTTACCTTTCCGCCGTAATATCGTAAGTCTCGTGTACAGAGACTTGTGTCACGTTCCTCTTAGTTATTCAATCTTGATCCTATTTCATGGGTGCGAGGCTTGACTCAGTCTGTAGAGCGCCGGACTCATAATCTATAGTTTCCAGGTTCGAGTCCCAACTGTCCAAGCTATGAGATTTATCTCCGCTAACCCCCAGCGTACCCTCGGTAAGAAAGGAGAGATCGATAGGCTAAGCCCATCCTTCTCTCCTTTCTTAGCGAGAGCCATCCGTCGAATGGGACGTTAAATCGCGGCCCTGAGTGCAGGATATATGCATGTTAAACACACTTGATGACCTTAACGGGAGGCTTCCATCTGTAGATTGTCCAGTGGTTCCCCTTCCCCAACCTTCTCTGAGCCATTGGGGTCCTTGTGACCAGGTCATTTAACCCAGTGGTTCTCAACCTTTTATGCTTCACGTACCCCCAGGAAATGTATGTAACTGGCGTACCCCTTGTATAGATAGATAAAACTGTAGTTAACAATGGGAATTAAACAATGGGAATAAAATAAAACATATAAATAACATTAAATTTTGTATTCATAAATTGCATATATCGATTTTACATATATCTCAGTCCTCAGATATTAATCAGTAGCAGTGTTGCCACTTAGCGACTTTGTTACTAGATCTAGCGACTTTTGAGCTCTCACGGCGTATCCCAAAATTTTTTACCGCGTATCCCACGTTGAAAACCCCTAATTTAACCCATTGCGAGTGAAAAAACGTGCTAATCAGAGGTAAAACAACCCAACCAACGGTGGAAGAATTACACTTGGTAATTTTTATTTTCATGATGCACCAACATCCAGTAATCTGTACTTGGTGGCCTCGTTTAAAGTTTTATGTAAAAACTCAACTGCAATGTTAAAGCAATGTAGTGCATTTAGGAGAGATGTTTTTTTTTTCCTTCAGATATGTCGGACGACTTCAGATCTATCATTCCTTGATGGCTGAGCCATCGTCGACAGTTTGTTTTTTCCTCACTTGTTCACCTTCTCTCTTCATAACAGAGAAATGCATCAACGGGATCGCTTAGGACACCGCCCACGAAATAAACGCGATGGAAATCAAATAACATACTAGATGGACATGATGAATAGCTCTCATTTTCCAACAACAGTTGTCCATCGAGTCTTCTTTCCAAATTATTTTCTTTCAACCATTATTCAGAAGAAAAAAAGACTGCAGAATGGTGTCAACATCCCTGAGGTGTTTTTTTTTTATTTTCTACAAACCGAGTCTGTGAGCAGGAGACCAAAGCCCTATGTACGTTAAAGTTTGGCTTTGACGGGAGGTTTCCATTAATCTATTAGAAGCTGTCCAATGGATTCCCTTCCCAAACCTTCTTTGAGCCCTTGGGGTCCTTGTGACCGAACTATTTCAGTCCACTGTGTACCAAAATGTGCCGCAAAGAGATATAAAACAACCCAACTTTTAAAGGACACTTTTTTTTTTGCACACTAATGTGATAACTGGTTAGGTTAAAAGAGCCCCAATACTCAGAGCTAACTGAGCAGATCCAACTGGATAGTTCTTGATAGATAGATTGAAGCTTCCCTCCAAAGCCATCATGAGTTTTCTTAATATTCAGATGGTACGGCTCTCCTATATATGAGATGACTGAACAGGTTAGGTTGGGTTGTTTTACCTCTGAGCGGCACTTTTTTGCACACCATGGGCTAAATGGCCAGGTCACATGGACCCCGAAGGCTCAGAGAAGGTTGGGGGAGGGGACCCACTGGAACAGCTGTTGGGAGACAGATGGTAGTCTCCCGTCAAGGCCATCCAGCGTGTTCTTTAACGTGCACAGGGTATGGCTCTCCCGCACACGGGGCCACGGCTTAACGTCCCATCCGACGGACGGCGGCCTTTCCAAGCCCATCGGTGTCCCCTACTGACCGTGGGCAGGGCGGGGAATTTTGCGGAGATAAATCTCAACGCTGACCCAGCTGGGACTCGAATCTGGGAACTACAGATTACGAGCCTGGCGCGCTACCGACTGAGCTACCTCCGCCCCATGACTGAACAGGAATCAGCTACATTTAATATTGAAGGATATAACAAGCTTACCTGAAAGGCAAAAGAAAATAAACAACGTAGGATAATTATTTTTTTTATCTAAACAAAATTAATTTAGTACAACTGGATGAAACTATTGGAGAATCAGCAGAAGCAATAATTATTAATTATTTGATAATATTGAAATTAATATCATTGCATTATATAGATCACCTAGTAAAAATATTAACTGGTTCCTAAAAGAAATTTCTGAATATTTATTAAAAAAGCAGGAATTAAAAATTTAATTATTGTAAGTGATATTAATATTGATGTGGCGAATACTAATATGGTTGTATAATGTATTTAAATACTTTGATTGAATTTGGTTTAGAACAAATTGTTAAGGGTTTTTACTGGAGAAGACGAAACATTAACTAAATTTACAAGGACGTTAATTGATCACGTTTTGGTTAAAACAAGCACTTTTGATGTTAAAAGTAAAACATACAGAAATAAACTTGCAGACCATTATGGTATTTTAATTAAGATATTGAAAAAGAATTTTAGTTCTAATGAGGTTACATTTTTTAAAGATGATTCAAACCTAGGGTTTAAAAACATTTATAATGATACTTTAATTATTCAAAAATTGCAAATGGCAAGGGTTGGGTTGTTTTACCTCTGAGCGGCACTTTTTTGCACACCATGGGCTAAATGGCCAGGTCACATGGACCCCGAAGGCTCAGAGAAGGTTGGGGAAGGGGACCCACTGGAACAGCTGTTGGGAGACAGATGGTAGCCTCCCGTCAAGGCCATCCAGCGTGTTCTTTAACGTGCACAGGGTATATCTCTCCCGCATACGGGGCCACGGCCTAACGTCCCATCCGACGGACGGCGGCCTTTGAAATGGCAGTGGAATAATATAGTTGATGAGCATAGAATTAGTATATCAGAAAATATTAAGTAAAACTGATGAAATTCGGGAAAATTCTTGTTATGGTAAACAAATTAATAATTGTAAAACTAAAAGAATAAGGAAAGAATGGATTACTGATGACATTATTTTAACCATTAAAAATAGAAATAAATTATAGGAAAGTTATAATGTTAATAATAAACAAAATTATTATTTATATGAAATGGAAAGAAACGGGTTAAACAACAATATAAGGAACCAAAAACGCATATTTCATTCAAATAAAATAGCAATTAATAAAGTTAATAATACGAGTGTGGTAATTAATAATGACATTATTGATGATAAAAAAAAGTATGTCAATTGACGAAAATGAAAAAAAACCTTGATTAGAGAAAATACTCCAAAAGAAATTTTAAATAATTTTGTCAAGCTCAATTTTGTTAAGTTAATTTGCAATAACTATTAGTGAGATGCAAACAGAATTTGCGACGATGAATACTAAATCAGATAAGGTTTACGAATTATATTACATAAATAAGAATTCTATGCATTTTCCACTAGCTAGTAACTTCGATGTTGCCAATATTATAGATTACTTGAAATATAACTCATCTCCTGGATTTGACAATATTAAAGCAAAATACATAAAGGAAAGCAAATGCAATTTAGTGCATGAAATAACAATTCTTTTAAATAAATTATTTTTAAACTTGTAAATCCAAATAGGTATGAAAATTGGAATTATTCGTCCGGTATATAAAAAAAAGTATAAAAAAAGAGTTTTAACAATTATAGACCAATCACTCTATTAACAATTCTTGATAAAGTAATGGAAAAATACGTTGGAGATAGCCCGCAAATTTTTTGAATAAAATAAATTTTCTGTCAAGTCAGCAATTTGGGTTTCGTAAAGGTATTGGAACGCAAAGCCTTTTGGAAGAGCTTATAAATAATATAAATATTAGTTTAAATATAGGAAAGAAATGTGTAGCGGTATTTATGGGCTTAAATGAACCATTTGATTCCGTTGACTTTGACATCTTGCTACAGAAATTATATTTACTTGATATTAGAGGGAATATTTTTGAATGGTTTAAAAGTTACTTATTACATAGGGAAATAGTTATGAAAATATACGATTATTATAGTGATAAATTTCAGATCAATTTTGGAATTCCACAAGGAACTATTCTCGGCCCTATACTATTTCAAATATACATAAATGATTTGGCTAATATTAATTTCAATAATAAATTATTATGCATGCTGATGATACAGTGTTAGTCAACTTCTACTCAGATTTTGAATACGCAATTTGCAATACACAAAACGATTTTAATAAAGCAGTTAAATGGTTTGCTCTTAACAAACTGAGAGTAAACGAGAAAAAACACTTAATTTATGTGTATTGGTTTTCAACAACCTACACTTTAATAAACGTATTACTAAACATCTAATCAGTTATTCTATGTTGGATGGTTTATTGCTGATATATGCAATTGTCCTAAAATGGAAGCAAACGAAATAATTTACCTACGCTTGAAAATGATTTCGAAAATGAAATGAACATATTGACTGGGTGTGTTCAAAACTACGATTTGTTAAATTTCCTAATTTTAAATGCTACTTGTTTGTTGATATACATTTAACTATTTTAGTATATAAAGCACTTTTTGAATCTATAATTAGATATGGAATAACAGTTTATGGCACAGCCTATAAGACAAAAATTAAAAGAATACAAATTAGTCTACTAAAATGATTATGTAAATTCAGAAGTTAAAAATTCCCTTACAACAAAAGATGATATATTTAGTTTGTTCAAAATTTTACTTATTGAAAGTTTATATATGTTTGTTTGTTATAAATAACTCCCTTAATAATACCTATAAGCAAAATATTTGCCACAATAAGTTTGCTAGAAAAAAGGCTGTTTTTTTTTGAAACAATCAAAATTTTATAATAATTACGGACGAAATTCCAAAGAATATCAAATTCCCTACCTATTTAACTTGCTTCCTAAAGAAATTGTTAAGTAAAATTTGTGACGTTAAAGAAATATTATTTCAGTGGTTGATGAAAGTGGTTTGTTTTTTTCGGGATCATTTTATTGTTTTTTTCTCCTTCATTTTATGTGATGATATTGATGTAAACTAGATCGCATCTGTCAAAACTATATATATTCCCGCTGATAAGCTTCGACTTAGTGGGATTTTTTATGTAAAATAATTATAGATAATACTGTTTCACAATAAATTTGAATTTGAAGATCACTCGTTAATGTCCTCTCCAATGAAGGGTGCACTTCATGGGCCCCCATCAGTGGACGCTTCTTTCCCACAGAGGACAGTGTGAGGTGGAAAGAAAAACGGAATTCAAAGCAAGCTTCAAATGGTGACTCGAATCTTCGATCATCGAGTCTGTCATAATCCCGGCAAAGTATTTATACATTTTTCCCACTATTCGATCATTCTACCCTATTCTTTCCCATTCTTTTCTATTCTTTAGTGAGTATCATTTGTGGTTTAAAATTTTGCACTGAAAAATTTAAACCACAAATCATCTCATTGGCGGGTATCAGGATAATCTCTTAAACAGATAGTAGAAAAAAAGATAACCACTTCATCCTTTTCAAAACAAATTTCTTTGCTCATTGCAACTCTTGTGGATGAGAGTCTTCTTTTGCTCTCCCCCTCAAAACGATCTCAATCGGCCAATAACAAAACCACGGCTCACTCGAAAATTAATATAACCTTAAACTGAGGCTAGCCAATAATTCAGTGAATTATATCTGCATTTCAAGAAGGCTCTGGGTAAAATCATAATTCATTTCCGAATACAAAAATTAATATTTAAACACAAAGCACCGAACCATTTAGTATAAGACATGAAATCTTTCAGCTCTATATCCTCAGAGATTTTTTTACCATCTCGAAGTGTTCCAGTTAGCCCTATTCAATCAATAATTTATTATAATCTGTATCGTCTGTGTAATTGCTAATTTATTATTAACACCGTCATAACATTGGGTAAGGTGCAGCAAACGATCATTCGAGGCACGTTCCTCTCCAACTGTGTAACGACCTAGTATCAAGTCCATGCCTCTGTGAGTCCTGGCTGACACAGCTCCTCTCCTCCCTGCTGCTCCCGATGGCAATCCAAAGTCCATCAACCTCTCTCTCGGATCCTCGCCACCCAGCAGAGACGTCAGTGCACGAACACAATGGCCAATCCGTGAACGAGCCGTATCGGGGCCCGTCGACGTGACGGAGGTCGAAGTTGAATGGCGATCGTGCCCGCCTCGGGTACTACCCTCATCAAGAAAACTGAATGGTTTGCAAGAATGTCATTAGCTCTTCTTGCAGCGAAGAGTCAACTGCTGAACCTTCATTCGTTTTTGCGTCACAAATAGGCCAATCAACGAACGAGCATGAAAAGATCTGACAAAGCTTTATTTTTCAGTTACAGGACAGAAGAAACTTGAGGTGTTTTGATTTAGCCTGGTTTCCATAAATTAAGGAAAATACGTTAGCTTCCTATTGACTTAACACAGGGATTTTCCTTCATTTATGGAAACCAGTGCAAATGCAATAAATTTAACAGTTTGTGACACATTAGATATTTAGCTTCAATATGACATATAATTTGTGTGATAGGCAGCTGATTTTTTTAAAACTTTTGTCTATTTTGCAACACTACACACGTGTCGACAATGATATAATGTCTCTCGCTATAGCCGTCACTGCAAAACATTGATTTTACTTGGTTGATAATGAAACAAAGAAAAATAAAATCACAGCTGGGGTGCAGCAATTGTGATTTGTCGTGGTCGATACTGAAAAGAATGGCATCCTCACTATACACCAATTGATGTCGACTTTACTTTCTTAGCTGGCATGCTTCAAACCAAATGGGACCAGTAGACAACGCCTGGCAACACAGTAACAACCTTTATGCTTCTTCGAACACAATTTATTAAGGATACCCGAGGAAAAAAAACCGCTTCGTATTCAACCTGAACCAATTGCATCGTTTAAAGCATCTATCGATTCGAAAAATGGAGACAAAAAAATTATTTCAGTTGAAAGGAAGAAAACTAAACACACCACCAAACACAAAAATTCTTTAAACGACTTTCTAATGTGTGTTTCGAGTTGAAATAATCCCAAGTTCAGAGGGAGTGCGCACGTTCTTATCTGCATGCGAATCCTGCGTGCATCATTGGACGCGTTCACAAGCCCCAACTCAGGTCCACTAAATGCCGTCACGGAGGGTGGACTTTGGGAACAGAACTCATTTCTTCCCATCGGTGACCTCTTCTTCTGCTATTTGGGTTTTCGATCCAATGAAGAAAAACAAACAAAAATACGGGAAGTTTCCATTTACATGGACCAGAAGGAAAAGTTGTGAAAGCTTTGCCGGCAATGGATTGTTTTGACTCGCCTAATCATCGGCGAGAACGCCATTTTCCACCCCTACCACCACACACATTCTGCTTCTCACTCTCCCCGTCCAGTGGACCGTTCCCGATCCTATAAAATCCCGTTATCGCAGTGATTTTGAGAAAAGAGGGTGTGGGAAGCGGAAGACGGGATGGGGTCGGAAATCATCATCCAAGGCAGAAGAGATGGGAAAGGGGAGTGTCGGTAGGACAATTTCAAGTTCGCAGGAAGAAAAAAGGTGGATGACGAAGGGCATTACCGAAAGGAACAAATAAAATTGACAGCTCCCAGCTCGCTTAGAGACTTTAGTTTTTTGTGTTTATTCGATATTAATTTGGTGTATTCGCATGACGAATTAAAACAATGAAGCAAAGTTAACCTTAACCACTTCCTGAGTTCTGTGGGACCGCACGAGGTTTTCATTCCGTCGTAACTTCCGATAAATAATATCAGCTATCTCTCATTTTTGCCATCTAATATTTTTATTCTTATGATATGAAGTTGAATCTCGATCACGTTCTCTAATTGATAACAAAGACTATAATATCATTGATCAATGCAAAACTCACATTTTACGTGATCAAAATGTGCGGAGGGGTTGGGTTGTTTTACCTCTGAGCGGCACTTTTTTGCACACCATGGGCTAAATGGCCAGGATTGGATTGGATTGTTTTACCTCTGAGCGGCACTTTTTTGCACACCATGGGCTAAATGGCCAGGTCACATGGACCCCGAAGGCTCAGAGAAGGTTGGGGGAGGGGACCCACTGGAACAGCTGTTGGGAGACAGATGGTAGCCTCCCGTCAAGGCCATCCAGCGTGTTCTTTAACGTGCACAGGGTATGTCTCTCCCGCACACGGCTAAATGGCCAGGTAACATGGACCCCAAAGACTCAGAGAAGGTTGGGGGAGGAGACCCACTGGAACAGCTGTTGGGTGACAGATGGTAGCCTCCCGTCAAGGCCATCCAGCGTGTTCTTTAACGTGCACAGGGTATGTCTGTCCCGCAAACGGGGCCATGGCTTAACGTCCCATCCGACAGACGGCGGCCTTTACCAAGCCCATCGGTGTCCCCTACTGACCGTGGGCAGGGCGGGGAATTTTGCGGAGAGTGCGGAGGGGAGGCTCTGTGGTAGGATGTCAGAAATTACGCTCCATATTAAGGAGCGTCAATGGTTAAGAGTTTTAATAAGGGACAGAGGAACTTTATTTCCACTCACTCGTTTTCACTCGTTTTTGCGTCACAAATAGGTCAATCAAGGATTCTAACTCAAGGTCTTTCAGCACCCATCAAGCTTTCTTATTATTGATTTAATGTGAAATTCCCTCAATATACGATACGAATCAATACATTATAAGAAATGTTTTTTCTTTTGAAAATAATAATTTTATTTCTTTCCAATTGAATTCCAATAAATCCACACTTTCGATATATGTGTGTAGAACGCCAATAGGGAGGTCATTTCAAGAGAATTTCTTCCAAATTTGCAAGAACGTTATAGAAACGAAAGCGTTTAATATTCCTACCTCCTTTGGGACGGACATACGTCAAGTAGAAATTTTCCTTTCCACAGAATATGTATACCAGCCCCAAAATCGATACAAAAAAAAAATACAAAAGGAATCACACCCACATACTTTTTTTTTCAGATCCGAGCCTACTAGGATTTGGGTTGTTTTACCTTAGAGAGGCACTTTTTTGCACACCATGGGCTAAATGGCCAGGTCACATGGTCCCCGAAGGCTCAGAGAAGATTGGGGGAGGGGACCACTGGAACAGCTGTTGGGAGACAGATGGTAGCCTCCCGTCAAGGCCATCCAGCGTGTTCTTTAACGTGCACAGGGTATGGCTCTCCCGCACACGGGGCCACGGCTTAACGTCCCATCAGACGGACGGCGGCTAAAATACGCTTATTTTAGTAAAGCTTAATTCAAAAATTATTCTGTCTTTTTAACTTGGTTGAATTACGTTTTCAGATCAATTGAACTAAATTTATTGATATTAAATTAGCATTGCTACTACCAAATATTCCTGCTTCAACTGCTGCTTCAAATATTCCAGTTATCATTAAATAAATAAATAAATAAATAAATAAATGCCCCCCTCGAGCAGCTCATTGCCACGGTTCTGACAGAAGACTAACAGTTTATAAACCATAGAAGGTCTGTAAGGAAGCAGAGACCCTGACAGAAAAACACCAACATCCAAGCCTTACCCGGGGTTCGAACCCGAGTCCCTTTGATCTAGCCAAACACGCTAACTATTCGGCCACGGGACGATTTCTATTGCTGCTTCAAATATTTCACTTTCCATTGATGCTTCAAATATTTCGGTTTCCATTGCTGCTTCAAATATTTCGGTTTCCATTGCTGCTTCAAATATTTCGGTTTCCATTGCTGCTCCATTTCCTGAGTTAAATATATCACCTTAACCACTTTTTAATTACTGAACGAATAATGTTGAAATCGAGATTTAAATGAATATGACTTAAATTTTTATGTTCAGGCACATTTGTTCCATAAAGAGGCGATTTAAGAAGCTACTGAATGCACATGCTTTTTATGCCTCAGTTAGATAAAAAAAAACATATTGCTTTGTTTTTATGCGATCTATCTATTTTCCTCTCTCCACAATGTTTCATAACGGATAACGCAAACCAAAACTTCAGTTGCCTCGTTCCACTATTTACATTTGTTGATGCAGGAAACGTTTTGTGCAATCACTTTGTCTGAAGCGTGGGAAAAATACTTGGCTCCCGTTGCTTTCCCAGATGCTTCGCAGGAAACATAGGATATTACTACTTATGCAATGTCACTTCCGATCGCCAACGTCACGGAAGAATAAGCCAGTTGGCTCACTCTCGCTGAGAAACGTTGAAAGGCAGCAATATCTAAAAGTAATTGGGAGATACCGCATATATAACATAAACCAAAAGCTTGAAGTAAGCTTGAGGGCCGGTAAAGTGCAAGTTAACATAGTAAAACTTAGAGACGTTTACAGAACCCTTTTTTTACCTTTGGATGCACTTATTGGACTAAATGGCCAGGCTACAAGGACCGCAAAGGCTCAGAGCTGGAAAGGGGATCCTTCGATCAGCTGTTAGGAAACAGATGGAAAACATTTCATCAAAACCATCCAACCTGTTCTTTAATATGCCCAGATTTCGTGCACAGAATCGTGGCTTAACGTTCTAAATGGCAAATTAATTTGGGTTGTTTTACCTCTGAGCGGCACTATTTTACACACCATGGGCTAAATGGCCAGGTCACATGGACCCCGAAGCCTCAGAGAAGGTTGGGGGAGGGGACCCACTGGAACAGCTGTTGGGAGACAGATGGTAGTCCCCCGTCAAGGCCATCCAGCGTGTTCTTTAACGTGCACAGGGTATGGCTCTCCCGCACACGGGGCCACGGCTTAACGTCCCATCCGACGGACGGCGGCCTTTCCAAGCCCATCGGTGTCCTCTACTGACCGTGGGCAGGGCGGGGATTTTTGCGGAGATAAATCTCAACGCTGACCCAGCTGGGACTCGAACCTGGGAACTACTGACTGAGCTACCCCCGCTCCCAAATGGCAAATTAAGGTAAAAGAGAAGTTAGAATTAGCAATGTCGACAATGGTTAAGGATGAAATTTGACCTGCTTGGATACGCGCGTAGTGTTTTTTATGCAGATATTTTGCAAAAACTAACTTAAAATGAGCAACTTATTTATTAAAAAGTTCAATTTTATGAACAAAGACAGAAAGTAATAAAATTCCATCACTATTAATGCATATGCAGCAATTCCTCACCACCGTGTATTTGGAATAACACGGTTTTATATTTGTGCAACAAAAATTCACAGTCCGCATTTTCTTTCATACCTATATGACGTAGCGCAGTGTGGCAGCAGTCCCTTCACTTCTATGTCCTTGAAAAGTTAGGGAGAGGTGGGAATTACTAACTGTTGTTGTCTCTGCACTTTACTACCTTAATGCCTACTCCCTGAAATGCCCGTGGGGCGGGGGTGGTCAGTCGGTAGCGCGCCAGGCTCGTAATCTGTAGTTCCCAGGTTCGAGTCCCAGCTGTGTCAGCGTTGAGATTTATCTCCGCAAAATTCCCCGCCCTGCCCACGGTCAGTAGGGGACACCGATGGGCTTGGAAAGGCCGCCGTCCGTCGGATGGGACGTTAAGCCGTGGCACCGTGTGCGGGAGAGCCATACCCTGTGTACGTTAAAGAACACGCTGGATGGCCTTGACGGGAGGCTACCATCTGTCTCCCAACAGCTGTTCCAGTGGGTTCCCTCCCCCAACCTTCTCTGAGCCTTCGGGGTCCTTGTGACCTGGCCATTTAGCCCATGGTGTGCAAAAAAAGTGCCGCTCAGAGGTAAAACAACCCAACAACAACCTGAAATGCCCGTCTGGGTTCAGAGTTTTAGAACTTCTAGCGCAAAATTTGAATGTTGGATTCGTCGAGTGGGTAGTGCAGAGGTAAGGAATATGCGCTCCACCCCCTCAGTGACACATATTATCATTGAGGTAAGATCATCAAATTCGATGTTGCATGTAGACGCGCCGTTGTCTTTCTGTAGGTTTTGGTTGTTTTCAACATTTTTTTTCGAACGCATATTTGGACATTTTTTTTCATAAAGTTGAATTTTCTTTTTAGATTAACTTTTATTTTACCCCTTTAATGGCCTCTACACATCGTTGTATAAAATGAAGATGCAACCTAAAAAGATAATACCCAAAATGTCGACTATCTTGTTCCATCATCTTATTTTTTTTTTATTTATTGTTAGACATAGTTTTATATTGGGAAAATGAAAATAAAGTTTGTTTTTTTTTCATAAATTTTAATGCTATATTTATTGCTTTCCGCTGACCCCCTATTTTCCATTGGGCTTGCCATAAGACAGCTTTATTCAAAAACAAAGTTTTAATGATGTCTATTGGGAAAACAATATCATTGTCACTGTAGCACAATTCACTTTGGCAATGATTAAATTTAAGGGTTGGGTTGTTTTACCTCTGAGCGGCACATTTTTGCACACCATGGGCTAAATGGCCAGGTCACATGGACCCCGAAGACTCAGAGAAGGTTGGGGGAGGGGACCCACTGGAACAGCTGTTGGGAGACAGATGGTAGCCTCCCGTCAAGGCCATCCAGCGTGTTCTTTAACGTGCACAGGGTATGGCTCTCCCGTACACGGGGCCACGGCTTAACGTCCCATCCGACGGACGGCGGCTTTTCCAAGCCCATCGGTGTCCCCTACTGACCGTGGACATGGCGGGGAATTTTGCGGAGATAAATCTCAACGCTGACCCAGCTGGGACTCGAACCTGGGAACTACAGATTACGAGCCTGGCGCGCTACCGACTAAGCCACCCCCGCCCCCTTTAAATTTAAGGAAAAGGTTTGATCATTATCAAATGATTAGCCGTCCCATGGCGGAGTGGTTGGCGCGTTTGGCTACTAATCTAAGAGACCTGGGTTCTGAGCCCCAGATAAGGCATGGATGTTCGTGTTGTTTTCTGCTGAGGTCCTGCCATCCTCTCAGACCTTCTACTCTGGCATATAAACTGACAGATTCCTGTCAGACCTCTGTGGCAAGCAGCTACTTGAGGGGGTATTTATTTTTATTTATCGAATGGTCGATTTCAAGATAGCCAGAAACAATTGACTTTCAGGGATCATTGCGAGTGCTGGGAAAATTGGGTTTATTGTTATAAGAGGAAGATGTATACCGAATTTGATTGATCTTGCTCCTACTGCATGCTTTTTAACTGATGCAAATTTTTCTGAGTACAAATCCCTACTTTAAGTTATGATAACAAAAGCCGAATACCAAATTTGGTGGTCTAGCTTTTACCATTTATGAGTTATTGATCAAATAAAAAAATACCCCCTCAAGCAGCTGCTTGCCACAGAGGTCTGACAGGAGCCTGTCAGTTTATATGCCATAGTAGAAGGCCTGTGAGATGGCAGGACCTCAGCAGAAAAACGACACATACATCCATGCGTTGTTGGGTTGTTTTATCTCTGAGAGGGCACTTTTTTGCACACAATGGGCTAAATGGCCAGGTCACGTGGACCCCGAAGGCTCAGAGAAGGTTGGGGAAGGGACTTACTGGAACAGCTGTTGGGAGACAGATGGTAGCCTCCCGTCAAGGCCATCCAGCGTGTTCTATGAACGTGCACAGGGTATGGCACTCCCACACAGGGGGCCACGGCTTAACGTCCCATCAGACGGACGGCGGTGTCCCCTACTGACCGTGGGCAGGGCGGGGAACTTCTAGCGCACCGAGGGGCTTTCCAAGCCCATCGTTGTCCCCTACTGACTGTGGGCAGGGCGGGGAATTTTGCGGAGATAAATCTCAGCGCTGACCCAGCTGGGACTCGAACCTGGGAACTACAGAATACGAGCCTGACGCGCTACCGACTGAGCCACCCCCGCCCCCATACATCCATGCCTTAATCCGGGGCTCGAACCCAGGTCCCGTAGATTAGCAGCCAAGCGTGCTAACCACCGGCCACGGGACGGCTATTGATCAAATAAATTCCGTAAATTATAGGTTTAACAGAAATAATATATATGGATTTTAAGACTTCCATTCCAATTTTAACGCTTAAGTAGTCTGGTGGTGGTCATTTATATTTTTCTCTAATGGAATCGGTCGCCATTCCCAAAGATGTAACATTAGATGTTTCTATGCAATAGGCTAAATTAAAAAATGGAATTAATATAGGTTGTTATTCTCTTAAGGCTAAATAAACTAGTCGACTGCGGACTCCTGCTTGTAGATCGTTTACACAAAATGAATTCCCGCTTTCATTTTGTCGTCGTCTATCACTAGACGATCTATCACCCTTTTTGTTTTTAGACTTAGCATTCAATGTTGGGTTGTTTTACCACTGAGCAGCACCTTTTTGCACACAATGAGCTAAATGGTCAGGTCACAAAAACTCAAGGGATAGAGTAAGGAGACTCACTAGACAGTTCTTTAATCTTCAAGTTTTTTCACTGTCCTAGAATTTCAGAAAGGCAATCTTTAAGCTGAACGAGGACAATCATTCCTTGAGGATTCGCCATAAAGGGTAGGAGTCATATAGAATCTGCAGAATTTTATATCTGTAAGAGTTGTTAGAGTGCATGGATGCTGATCAAAGTGTGGATTTCAGCCTTAGATAAGGTACGAATGTTTCATGTTCATTATTTTAAATAAAAAAAATAAATACCCCCTCAAGCAGCTGCTTGCCACAGAGGTCTGACAGGAGCCTGTCAGTTTATATTGGATTGGATTGTTTTACCTCTGAGCGGCACTTTTTTGCACACCATGGGCTAAATGGCCAGGTCACATGGACCCCGAAGGCTCAGAGAAGGTTGGGGGAGGGGACCCACTGGAACAGCTGTTGGGAGACAGATGGTAGCCTCCCGTCAAGGCCACCCAGCGTGTTCTTTAACGTGCACAGGGTATGGCTCTCCCGCACACGGAGCCACGGCTTAACGTCCCATCCGACGGACCGTGGGCAGGGCGGGGAATTTTGCGGAGATAAATCTCAACGCTGACCCAGCTAGGACTCGAACTTGGGAACTACAGATTACGAGCCTGGCGCGCTACCAACTGAGCCACCCCGCCCCATGTCTTTTTATATGCCATAGTAGAAGGTCTGAGAGGATGGCAGGACCTCAGCAGAAAAACGACACATACATCCATGCCTTACCCGGGGCTCGAACCCAGGTCCCTTAGATCAGTAGCCAAGCGCGCTAACCACTCGGCCATTTTACATGCCCAAAAAATTTTCAATTGAATCGACTAAGGAAACATAGTTATTCGTGTAAGTAAATGTGTGTACTTTAGTATTCTTTTTCATCAGTAAATAGAGGTAAGTATAATTTTGCAACATAAATTTACACGTTAATGATTACTTGTTGGAAAAATTATTTGAATACGTAAGGCCATCAAGTTTCTACACTGCTTTTGCTCTAGGTGCATTACAAATTGACACGAATCACAATTTTCTACATGTATAGAATCGTCTTCTTCTGTAACGTCCTTCAAGGACAGAATTACGAATTTTTCAGAAGTTCATAAGGGAAAGAGACTTCCAGGTCTAGATTGGAGTACGGGATAATAGGAAGTTAACAAATTAAAAATTTCATGGAGATTTCACATGTAACAGATATTTTACTGCTCAAGACAAACTATCTAAAGTTTTACTACCTGAAGTAAAACTTGGTTCGGGAGCAGAGTTTCACACTCTCAATTCTAAATAAGAAAACAAGGGGCATACACACAGGGGTGCCTGAGGTCAGAAACGAAGTTTATGTTGTTGATACCTTTTTTCCACGCTTACCACTCTAAGAAACCAAACATTGGAATTAAAAATTTTTCTAATCTTTGCCGTACAATAAATAAATAAAATAAATACCCCCTCAAGCAGCTGCTTGCCACAGAGGTCTGACAGGAGCCTGTCAGTTTATATGCCATAGTAGAAGGTCTGTGAAGATGGCAGGATCTCAGCAGAAAAACAACACACACAACCATGCCTTTCCCGGGGCTCGAACCCAGGTCCCTTAGATCAGTAGCCAATGCAGTACAAGAAAATGAAATTATTACTAGTTTCCTTCACATTTCATTCCGTCTAATTATAGTAATGGCAACTACTTGTCGTTTGCAAAGCTTTCAAGCAAGATGTTGCTAGCCTTAAGTATCTTTCGTGTGGAGTGGAGCAAACAGCTGACTACGTGATTCATTGCGTGCACCTCGAGAAGGCGTAGTCACCGGAGCACTTGCATTTGTAAATATGGATAAATTTATTTTAAATTAGATTTCAGTCAGCGTGCGTGTTTTCTTTGGGTTTTTTTTTTTACTAATACAATGTATTCCCCAAGTTTATCATTTTGTTTATCTCTGAATGTACACTCTCAAACGATGAAGTCTAAAATGACGAAATTGCAGATTGTTTTATTTGACGAAATGTTGAAAACTTTCATTACAAATCAATCAAGAGAAGCCAAGTTAGATATGAAGAAATACAGTTAAAAAAGCGCTGAAAACTACTGATCAGAATGTTTCACATGGTCACGTCTTTTTTTACCTTATGTAGAAGTCCCGTGGGCGAGTGGTTAGCGCGCTTGGCTACTGATCTAAGGGACCTGGGTTCGAGCCCCGGATAAGGAATGGATGTATGTGTTGCTTTTCTGCTGAGGTCCTGCCATCCTCACAGATCTTCTACTATTGCATATAAACCGACAGGCTTCTGTCAGACCTCTGTGGTAAGCAGCTGCTTGAGGAGGTATTTATTTTTTTTATTTTTAAACTCTTCTGCTTTAATAATATGAACAAAATTTTAATAATATTAAAAAATAAGCCAGTTCTTTGTTTAACGACTCGGGCATCGCCGGGTATTCTGATAGTAATAAATTACTCTTTAAGCAGACCAGTCATAGAGAAGATCTATTAAAAAAGCTAGACCTCAGCAGAATGACATCAAACCTTATAAAACATCCAGTGGCGGATGGCAGGCGCAAGGCAGAGCGTGCTTGTTGCGGCCTCAGTATCGAAGGGACCTCAAAAAAACCAAAAAACTACATTTTTTTTATTTTTAACGTTTTGTTAATTGATAAAAATATATAAAATATTAGATAATAAAGGAGTTTCTTTTTCAATTCATGCATTTTAATTTAATATCCTTAAAAAGAATCGTTTTAAATTTTTATGGGGGGGGGGGGGGCTCAAAATCAGGTGGCGCTTGGAGCCTCCAAATGCTTAAACCGCTGCTGAAAACAATCATTCATTATCCGGGACTCAAACGCTGGTCGGTCCACTTTTTAACTGCAAGAGAAAGATTTTACCAGATGATAAGTAATAATTGTAGTTTCTCAATTTCAGAGCCTCTGAGTGTTTCCACAAATATGTACTTTAATAACGACAAATGGTAGCGCGCCAGGCTCGTAATCTGCAGTTCCCAGGTTCGAGTCCCAGCTGGGTCAGCGTTGAGATTTATCTCCGCAAAACACCCCGCCCTGCCCACGGTCAATAGGGGACACCGATGGGCTTTTAAAAGGCCGCCGTCCGTCGGATGGGACGTTAAACCGTGTCCCCGTGTGCGGGAGAGCCATACCCTGTGCACGTTAAAGAACACGCTGGATGGCCTTGACGGGAGGCTACCATCTGTCTCCCAACAGCTGTTCCAGTGGGTCACCTCCCCCAACCTTCTTTGAGCCTTCGGGGTCCATGTGACCTGGCCATTTAGCCCATGGTGTGCAAAAAAGTGCCGCTCAGAGGTAAAACAACCCAACCCAACATACCGACAAAAATAAATTATAGATTGGAATTAACAACAGTTGCATTCTAAATACAAATACCTTTAGCATTATATAATTGTCTTATTGACTACGAAAGCAAAAATGTTGAGTTTGGGCTATATTACTTTTGAGCGGCACTTTTTTTGCACACAATAGGCTAAATGACCAGGTTATTAGGACACCCAAGTCTCAGAGTAGGTTGAGGTAGAAGACCTACTGGACAGCTGTTAGGTGACAGATAAAAAGTATTGAAGTCATTTTGGCCAGTAAAGGGAATACGAGAGTAGTCGGTTTAACCCTTTCATTGCTTATGGCAATGGAAATTGTCGAATTGAATACAAAAATCGCTTTCAATATGCTGAACCAGAAGTAGCCGGAATTAAAAAAACAAGAAAGAGCAGCACTGAACGACATAAATACATCAAGCAACAAATTTAAAAGTGATGCAATGATCTAAACGATTTCGGATGAAAACAGGTTTCATGACAAAATTTCGAGAATGGTTGATCATTACGCTTGCAATAGTCAGCTAGTCTCATCAAGCACAATGATTATATAAGAATCAATTTTAAGGTTAGTGCTGGGGAATGTTTTGTTTTTAAATGACATTCGCTTTCTTTCTACAAAAAAAAATTACTTTCTAAAACAATACAATTTTCTCTCGTCGATAGCATGTGTTTTTTTCTGTTGGAGCAAAATACTGAATTTTGAGCGAATTATTTTGCATGAACATCTTAAGAATGCGACGAATGTCAAAAAGGTGGTTGTTTGAAAGTCACCTATGTTCAGTTGTTGTTTGGGTTGTTTTACCTCTGAGCGGCACTTTTTTCCACACCATGGGCTAAATGGCCAGGTCACAAGGACCCCGAAGGCGCAGAGAAGTTTGGGGGAGGGGACCCACTGGAACAGCTGTTGTGAGACAGATGGTAGCCTCCCGTCAAGGCCATCCAGCGTGTTCTTTAACGTGCACAGGGTATGGCTCTCCCGCACACGGGGCCACGGCTTAACGTCCCATCCGACGGACGGCGGCCTTTCCAAGGCCATCGGTGTCCCCTACTGACCGTGGGCAGGGCGGGGAATTTTGCGGAGATAAATCTCAACGCTGACCCAGCTGGGACTCGAACCTGGGAACTACAGATTACGAGCCTGGCGCGCTACCGACTGAGCCACCCCCGCCCCACCTCTGTTCAGAATAAATCATCTGTTCTCAGATAATTTCCCCATGCAAATGAAGTGCTTCCATTTCCAGTTTCTCACTGAAAGAGGAAGGCAAAAACAGATAATACTTTTCCTTTCTTAATACACGTATTGGGGAAGCAGTTAGTGAAGGGAACGAGAAAGGATGCTGCAAGGCTTCTCAAAACCAGATTATGTAGCTTTCGTATGACCTTAAACGTTGACATACAAAAGCTCTGGGCGCATCATGAAATAATGAACTTATCTCTGATGAAACTAGTCGTCATGGAGCAGAGATTACGGATTATCTTTTCGGTGTAAATCAAACCGATAAGATCTGCAAGCCAGATCACATTTCAGTAAAACGGCAGAGATAAGTTGCATCTTACCTGGGTTTACACGAATTTGGGTTGTTGGGTTGTTTTACCTCTAAGCAGCACTTTTTTGCACACCATGGGCTAAGTGGCCAGGTTACATGGACACCGAAGGCTCAGAGAAGGTTGGGGGAGGGGACCCACTGGAACAGCTGTTGGGAGACAGATGGTAGCCTCCCGTCAAGGCCATCCAGCGTGTTCTTTAACGTGCACAGGGTACGGCTCTCCCGTACACGGGGCCAGTGCTTAACGTCCCATCCGACGGACGGCGGCCTTTCCAAGCCCCATCGGTGTCCCCTACTGACCGTGGGCAGGGCGGGGAAATTTTGCGGAGATAAATCTCAACGCTGACCCAGCTGGGACTCGAACCTGGGACAAACAGATTACGAGCCTGGCGCGCTACCGACACGAAACTCGGCATTTTATGCAAATAATGGACACTGGGCTTTTTGGTAAAAAAAAAATCGTTTCAGTGGCGGATTACTGAACAGGCGCTAGTAACCTAGGCCTCTACATTCACGGGGGGGGGGGGGAGTTAAAACTATTTTTTTTCCAACCTTTAGTGAAATATTTCACAACTGTATTATTTATAACTTACATACGTATCTCATGTTTTTAGTTAGGTTAATGCCAAACATAATGTGACTTTTGCTAAATCGTACACTACAAAAAAATACACATTTATTTTTGCTTTAATTTCTATTTCTTTTCCAGTTTGTATAATACATATTAAATTTTTGCTTTAATGCATTTCTGCAATTCGTTCAACCTGCTATATATTTTTATTTTATTTGTAAGTTGACAAATAATTTTTAGACTGAGCATCCCCCTCTCCCGCAAATCCCTAGAGGATATTGGGGATCCTCCCGAATCTTTTGCGCCTGGTTCCTTCAGATATCTTATTCTGCAATTGAGTCGATTAGTATTTAGTCATTTTGAACGACGTCATTCATTGACGAAATCGGTGAATCATTGACGAAATCGGTCGAATAATGGTGAATGAACTCTCAATGTTGATCATATTCATCACAAAATATCTGGAAAAAACATCTAATCGAGAGGGGCGGGGGTGGCTTAGTCGGTAGCGCGCCAGGCTTCGTAATCTGTAGTTCTCAGGTTCGAGTCCCAGCTGGGTCAGCGTTGAGATTTTTCTCCGCAAAATTCCCCGCCCTGCCCACGGTCAGTAGGGGACACCGATGGGCTTGGAAAGGCCGCCGTCCGTCGGATGGGACGTTAAGCCGTCGCCCCATGTGCGGGAGAGACATACCCTGTGCACATTAAAGAACACGCTGGATGGCTTGACCATCTGTCTCCCAACAGCTATTCCAGTGGGTCCCCTCCCCCAAACTTCTCTGAGCCTTCGGGGTCCATGTGACCTGGCCATTTAGCCCATGGTGTGCAAAAAAGTGCCGCTCAGAGGTAAAACAACCCAACTCATCCAATCGAGTGGGTCACAGGATAACTGTCCAGTTAAGCGTCCAAAGTGCAGCGCGTAAACGAGACTTTTCGTTTAACAAAGAAATTTTAACTGGAATATAATAAACACTTTGATTTTCACTCAGGAAAACATTCCGAGCAACTGTTTTTCTTGCGAATCATTGTGTTAGGATGTTTGCAAGATGAAGCAGCGAAAATGTGTATCAAGTATAATCCACGTTGCAAAGCACAGAGAATTTTAAACTGGAGTATTTTTTTTACCAGCAGCGTTCAACTCAGTCAAATTCCACAAAGTTGCCAGCTTCGTTCCACATATAAATTCGCATTTCCCGTCACCTTGTTCGAATTCCCATTGCTCCAATAACTACCGCCAATTCTAAACGATTCTGAAGCTGATAACTGCGAATGAGAGTTAACCTATTACCCAAAATTCCAGAAGTAAACAGGACTGTAGCCCGCCAGGCTCGTAATCTTACGTTCAAGTCCCAGCTGGGGCAGCGTTGAGATTTATCTCCGCAAAAACCCCACCCTTCCCTCGGTCAGTAGGGATTACCAGATGGGCTGGGAAAGTCCGTCAGATGGGACGTTAAGCTGTGGCCCCGTGTGCGGGAGAGCCATACCCTGTTCACATTAAAGAACACGCTGGATGGCCTTAATCGGAGGCTACCATCTGTCACCTAACAGCTGTCCACTAATTCCCCCCCCCCCAACCTTATCTGAGCCTTCGGGATCCTTGTGACCTGGCCATTTAATCCATTGTGTGCAAAAAAATGCCCCTGAGAAGTAAAACACACCCAACCCGGAAGTAAACAATCGCGATTTAATCTACACCACCCATCCTATAATATTCACAGAAACACACACCCTCCCAACGTCACAGGTATTAACCACAAATTTCACACCTGACTGGATAAAGCATTTATTTAGAACCGAAAATAAAAAACAAACCCGAAATCTTGATCACCCACGATTCCTTCTCAGCCCGCTAATTACTTGCAAGAAACTCGCTCCTTTTATTTATCTGCTAAAATCGGTTCGAACTTTTCCAATGAAATCGAGCAACAGTTGCCAGTAATTAATCTTCGCGTTTAGAAAGCTTCCGAATTTGATTAGAAACCGACGCCTAGCTAAATTGGAACCCAAGCACGAAATTAACAATCTGCATACCTCAAACTCTCTGAAGCTTGACCATACTATGGGCATGAGTATAGGTTACGTTTCCATGACAACCACCGGTGACGTACCACGATGCACACACTATAAGCTTGTAAAGCTCCCTGCTGCATCGGAGACAAAAGATCTAACCTTTCTGAAACCGTTGACCGTGACCGCGATTCATTATAGAGCGTTGATTCACTGCACTGAATTCACTACACCTCTCATTTCCGGAGCAAGCTGTACCATCAGTCGAAAGAGGACAAAAAAAAATCGTAATGATAATATAAATGCTATGAAACCTTATCCACCACCAACTGGTAAGATAGTAGCAAAAAAACCATTTTTTGCTATTTGCCTCTGAGGGATTGTATCAGGGCATAACAGCTACATTAGCGAGATCATCAATAAACATACAATGTACAAATCTCGTTCACCTAATGTTAATCAAATATGAATTGTCTCAAAGCAAAACCTCATAACGCTATCTCATTATATAAACTCAATATTTTACTAATTCATCACACTCGGATTATTTTGCCTCTGAACGACACAAAAGGCTTGGTTGTTTCACCTATGAGCGGCACTATTTTTGCACACAATGGGCTAAATGGACAAGTCACAAGGACCCCGAAGGCTCAGAGAAAGTTGGGGGACCCACTGGAACAGCTGTTGGGAGACAGATGGTAGCCACCCGTTAAGGCCATCCAGCGTGTTCTTTAACGTGCACAGGGTATGGCTCTCCCGCACACGGGGCCACGGTTTAACGTCCCATCCGACGGACGACAGTATTTCCAAGCGCCCCTAGACCGTGGGCAGGGCAAGGAGTTTTGCGGAGATAAATCTCAACGCTTACCCAGCTGGGACTCGAACCTAGGAAGTGCAGATTACGAGCTTGGCAAGGTACCGACTGAGCCATCCCCGCCCCGACATATAAGGCATTAAATGGCCAAGTCACAATGACCCCACGGGTTCAGAATCAAGTACCACAATCATTCCAGTTGCCACTGCTCAATGCAGTGCACTCTTTCGAGTTAAAAAAAAAATCCATCGCATTCGGTCGCAAAGCTACCGAATGCGAATGACCCACTCAAAACCCCTCCTCTCTCTTCGCTGAACAAACATCGATGGGCTGCGAGTTGGGTTAAATTCTCTTGTTTTACCTCTGAATGGCACTTTTTTGCACATAATGGGCTAAATGTTCAAGTCGCAAGGACCCCAAAGGCTCAGAGAAAGTTGGAGGATGGGACCCACTGGACACCTGTTGGGAGACAGATGGTAGTCTCCCGTCAAGGTCATCCGATGTATACTTTAAAGTGCACTGGGTAGAAATATGATTGATTAATGTCATCCGATGCTCCAACTATACAAAAAAAAGTACCACATCTGATGGACGGCACCACATGTCACATTCGTGTGCTGATTAAGGCCTAATAGAAAACTAATATTAATGCTGTGAAGCAGAGGAGAAGAAATCTGTCGAAAAGATCAAAATTATCTAATTCTGTCAGTTCATTCAAATCCGGAATATGGAAACTTTTCGAATTTTGAATCATGCCAAGGATTTATTGCAAATAAGATTTGGTAGCATTATGGTCTAAATTTATACTGTAACTCTGCAAAAAAAATGTGCCGAAAGTCGACCGTTTTTTAAAGAGGAATTTCGAGCTTTTTAAAAAAAAAGAATGATAACGCTACCAATATTTCATTTAGTTGGGGCAAAGGTCCAAGTTCTAGCTGTCGTGGTTAAGTGGATGATTGGCTGAGGACACCCACTGAGCAGCTGTTGGGAAAAGGATGTCAACCTCCCGTCAAGGCCATCCAGCGTGTTCTTTAACGTGCGTGGGGTGTGGCTCTCCCATACCCGATATCACGGCTTAACGTCCCATCCGACGGACGATGGTTCTCTTGCACATGGGCCCTAACATCCTATCGGACGGACGTCGGATTTTCCAAGCCCATCGATGTTCCTTTTCTCGCCAAGGGCATGGTTCGGTTAGCGGTGATAAATCTCAATGCTGATAACAGTTGGAACTCGAACCTGGGAACTGCAGATTACAGGCCTGGAGCGCTATCGACATAGTCACCTTTGCCCCAAGGAGATCAGGTAAATGAGGTTGATAGAACAGAGAAAAACCGACCATTGGGAAGTAAAAAATGTTCTTTCAGTATTGGAGCATCCCAATCAACGATCACTCTACCCAAACACGTCGCAGCAAATGATTTTTCCGCCTTCACATAAATATCTACTTACTTCAAAACCTGTGGATTTCAGTACAATTTACTTAAACTATTTTTAATGAAACTCAAGGAAATTCACAGAAGAAAAAACATTCCAAGAGTTTTTTCACATTCAGTTCTTCGTGTTCGTATGTTATGCTGCTTATCTTTGAGAATGCATTTCCTGGGCGTCCTAAATCCTAAATGTTAACTCAAAACAGCATATAAAATTCCACTGACCTTCTTCGAGAATCTAAAGCATTCCTGTTTACCAGATTTCTTCACTTCTTCCGTTTCAAAGTATCTAATCGAGTTCCGTTCCCATTTCCTCCCAATTGGTATTCTATTTCCTTGGACGATTTGGATTGTCTGGCATAATTAATTTCTATTTCCATATTTCACTTCCCGGTTAATGTTCTCTAATAACTTTTTGCCTTTCTTCCTTAAATTCCAATTTTTCTGTTCCTGTCAATTACAGATAACTTGCTTAGTCTTGAGGCTAAGTCTTCGCTAATCTCCAACAAAGGATTGGATTATTTTACCTCAGAGCGGCACTTTTTTGCACACCATGAGCTAAATGGCCAGGTCACATGGACCCCGAAGGCTCAGAGAAGGTTGGGAGAGGGGACCCACTGGAACAGCTGTTGGGAGACAGATGGTAGCTTCCCGTCAAGGCCATCCAGCGTGTTCTTTAACGTGCACAGGGTATGGCTCTCCCGCACACGGGTCCACGGCTTAACGTCCCATCCGACGGACGGCGGCCTTTTCAAGCCCATCAGTGTCCCCTACTGACCGTGGGCAGGGCGGGGAAATTTTCCGGAGATAAATCTCAACGCTGACCCAGCTGGGACTCGAACTTGGGAACTACAGATTACGAGCCTGGCGTGCTACCGACTGAGCAACCCGCGCCCCCTCCAACAAAGGACAAGATAGACTTCAGCTAAAATCTGTTGCTATCTGTCTATGAAAGACAACATCAACTCTAAACTATTGTCTTTCAGTTAAATACCACCTTCTCTATTTTCATGACACTACCTGCTTTATAACACAACTGTCTATCGCTAAGTATTACCAAATTCGAAAGTTACTTAACGATGAACCACTCTAAAAAAAAACATGATTTTGAGAAATTACGGATATAAAAATTCTTCCTCAGCCCAGTTCACTTGCTACAGGGATCACATAAGAGTATCGGTATAACACAATCATCGAGTACTATAAAAATGGAATTACTATTTGAAATTGGGCGGGAATGACGCAGTAGACAGCGCGCCAGGCTCATAATCTGCAATTCCCAAGTTCGAGTCCCAACTGGGCCAGTGCTGAGATTTATCTCTGCAAAATTCCCCGCCCTGCCCTGGTCAGTAGGAGACACCGATTGTCTTGGAAAGGACGCCTTCCGTCGGATGGAACATTAAGCCGAGGTCCGTGTGCATGGGAGCCACACCCTGTGCACCTTAAGAAACACCGGATGGCCTCGATGGGAGGCTACCATCTGTCTCCCAACAGCTGTTCAGTGGGTCCCCTCTCCCCTATCCTTCTCTGAGACTTGGGGTCCTTTTGACCTGGCCATTTAGCCCATTGTGTGCAAAAAAAGTGTCGCTCAGGAGCAAAACAACCCAACGTTTGACCGAGTGATTAGCGCGCTTGGCTACTGATCAAAGAAATGTGGTTTAGAGCCCCATGAAAAGTATGGATGCTTCTCTTTCGTATTGTCTTTTTTTATGGGGTCTCGCTTTCCTCACAGATCTTATCTATGGAACATTATATTCACCGTCTGTTCTCAAACCTTTGTGGTAAGCAGCTGCCTGGGGGAAATTTTTTTTTAATTAACCGCGTTGACCAACGCGATGAAATGTCACCGAGTCTGCAACATTGAAAATTTTGAATATTACCTATTCTATGTATTCGATTATTCTATAGCTCTTCTTTCAGCCACGATATACGTTCTTTTTTCTTTCCTCACCTTCGTACAATTCTTATCGAAATACATATGAATTTTATATTAATATAAAGTACTTAGATCACAGACGAATTATAACTCTTTTGGTTTGAAAATTTGTGAAAATAAAACTGTATTATTGAGATAGTCTTGTGAAAGAAGCGAAACTCAACTCGGGAAGGCAAGTAACTATTCCTGGATTGATTAAACACAGGTCCCTATGCTCTCATATAAACAAGCCAATCGCTGCCAAATAAAAACCATATATATTAAAACAAAACCTGATTTGCATTTCTGATTTCGTGAAAAATAAGCTCCTTCCTTTCATTTGACATTATCTTATGATTCGTGAGATGCAACACCCGCGTAGGAAGCTTAACCAGCTTCTTACTGCACCCGATTACTTTAAAACCCAATATCACTTACAGTGGGCTCTTGACAAGCATGATCCTGTGATGGGACAGTAATCTCTTCTGGACGACATATCAACAGATTTCGGGACAGGGTTTTCCCATTCTTTTGTGCTCCAGCTGTTAAGATTTTGCTCACCCTAGGTCGATAGTGATTTGTCCTTGTGACTTCCACAGTCAACAAGGGATTAACTCGGACAGGTTTAAATACAGAAAGCACCTGTCTTTTATCTGCACTATAATCCCGTTTAGAGGTATGTCAGGTAAATCTGTTACTTGGAATGGCTTACCATGTTTCTTGGACTTAGGTTATTTAATTTTTAGTTTATGTGCGTAAAACTGCTAAACGTTTAATGATTGGTTCACATCTAGCTCTTCACATCATCAGTAGTCGACAGATGATTTTTTCTCGGTGGGATTTGAACCAGTCTCTCTACAGATATTCAACTTTTTTTTTTGCTTTTAGAGATAAATGAAAAACTCTTTTTGGGTTGTATAGTTACTAATAATATATTGGGATTATCATTTCTCGAATTCCTAATATTTTTAAAAGTACCCTATATGGCAGGGTTCGTTTGTTTTACTTCTGAACGGCATTTTTTTGTACACAATGGCTAAATAAATGGTTAGGTCACAAGAACCCCATGCGTAGAAGATTGGGGGAAGGAGACCCACTGGGCAGCTGTTTAGGAGACAGTTATCCAGAGATTTATGATTTCGTGAAAAAGATATCAGAATCTTGGTCCCTCCGTCAAGGCCATCCAGAGTAAAGAATACTCTGGAACCACGTGCACAGGATATGAGACTAGTGATTAAAACTACACTAACCAAGGCATTTGTTTCCAACTAATGATTAAAACCAACTAGTGATCTCCCACACATAGAGCAATACGCCCATCTGGCAGATGACAGCCTTCTCAGGGTTTTTAAGTTTGGGAACTCCTGCTTGCCGATATCCAATTTCATCATTATAATAAAAATCTGTCAACAAAGATTCAATATTATGTACATTAAGAACAGAAAAAACATCAATATGCAACCGTGCTTTGCTTTCATAACGCGAAAGATAAAAGTGAAACATTCGTTTTCTGCTAATTTCAACTCTACAGTTGGATAACTGATTATGTGCTTGAACAAGTCCCCGATAATAGAAGAAGAAAAAAGTAGGAGGGAGGGCAAGCCGGAAAAAAGTAAAAGGATGGTTCTAGACTAGAAAATGACAAAAAAAATGTTACGTTTAAAAACGACAAAAAGAAGTTACGTTTAAGGCGTACCTGAGTGCCAGAGGCTCAATGGGTTGGGTTGTTTTACCTCTGAACGACACTTTTTTGCACACCATGGGCTAAATGGCCAGGTCACATGGACCCCGAAGGTTTAGAGAAGGTTGGGGGAGGGGATCCACTGGAACAGCTGTTGGGAGACAGATGGTAGCCTCCCGTCAAGGCCATCCAGCGTGTTCTTTAACGTGCACAGGGTATGGCTCTCCCGCACACGGGGCCACGGCTTAACGTCCCATCCGACGGACGACGGCCTTTCCAAGCCCATCGGTGTCCCCTACTGACCGTGGGCAGGGCGAGGAATTTTGCGGAGAAAAAGCTCAACGCTGACCCAGCTGGGACTCGAACCTGCGAACTACAGATTACGAGCCTGGCGCGCTACCGACACCGCCCCGAGGCTCAACGGTATTTTTTGCGGTTTTCTATTACATTTCGATGTATCAGTTTTTGCAGAGAGGGCAAAAATAACCAAGGTTTTTTCCGATTAGTGATTAAAAAACATGCTCAGATCCTAACTGCACCAGTTACGGTTGCATTTAAAAGAGCTCACTCGAATTTTTACTTCAACTGGATCGACCAAACGCCTCTAGCAAATATGGACGCTCGTTTTTAAAACAGTAAAAAAAAATGTTTCTTCTCGTCGTCCCCGAGAGGGAAGAGAATAGTCGCTGTGGTGAATGTAAATCCTTTGATATCTACTCTACCACTTAGGCAGAATTAAAAATTTTATTTTTATTTAAAATACCAGTGCAAAACTTTGCCCACCTTAGCGCTCTTTATGGTGAAATCCGGAAAGTAATAAATTACTCCTCAAGATGCTGCTTGCCACAGAGGTTATATAACTGTCATGTTAATACGCCACACAGGTCTTACAGGAGCCTGTCAGATATTAATATACCACAGAGAAGATCTGTGAGGAAGGCGCGCCCTCAGGGGAAAAACGAAGAAGTAAATATTCATTCTTCATCCTGGGCTCGAACCCAGGTCCGTTTGATCTGTTGTCTGGCATACAGTGTTTTATTAGTACCTATCCAATCAGTTTCCATTCGCATTTAAAATAAAAAGGCTTAATATCTTAGACGACAAACGGGAAAAAAACATTAACTCGATTTAAAAAAAAAAACAGAACTCCTTAAATTTCTGCGTCGCTTTCAGATGAATGTTTATAAGCAGCTGAGAAAACATCCTAATATCATGACAAGAATCTCAGCAATGATAAAAAATGAATTATTCACTGGCTTTGAAAAAAAAAAACTCTAGTAAGCGATAGAACAGTTTACTGACGATAGTGGAATGTTTATCGCTCACGAACAGAATGTTTACTGTTGAGTTATATCATTCAAAGTAACACACTGTAATGAGAACAAACCTCTAACGAAGTGTACACCGTGTTGTACAAAATGAGTCGTATCTTTTTCTATATCGGGTATTGCACTAACACAAAATAAAATTTATTCGAGACCGCGTCACGATTTTAGCAAATGTAAATGTGGGGATGACTCAACGCAGCAAACGAAGTGAACTGCACCTGCCTCTACTCGTAGTATGGTAAATGCACAATTATTCTTGACTTAGAATAAACCTGCTTGTCGCTAAGATAGTTTTACATGTGAAGGCATCATAGCAGAGGTTTTCCCAGTGTATGCACAGTTTGCTATTATCTCAAATATGTGAAGTGTTTCCAGCATTAATGGCCATAAAACAAGGCCGTCCTTTTAATTCATTCTTTCATAATGCATCACATGTATGAAGTAAGGTATTGCGAAATGCTACGAAGTTTGTAAACACTGCAAATCACTACCACATAAGTCTGTTGCTTGGTTTAAGTCCTCGAGCCCGCCTCTGTCCTACGCACATTCTCAATGCTGTTTTAAAAAGTGAATTTACCTAGCTTAGCTTTGACGATCGCTATATTACACTCTTCATATTTCCACCAGTGGATTTCGTTTAAAATTGTAACATATAACTAGTATGCAACTGTCATATGCAACATAATTATATATGGTGTTATTCAAAAATTTTCCACTAGCCCCTTCTCTGTCCTCAGTGAGAAAAGGGACGACATCCCATGGGTTTGGTGGGGCGGTGGTGGCTCAGTCGGTAGCGCGCAAGGCTCGTAATCTGTAGTTCTCAGGTTCGAGTCCCAGCTGGGTCAGCGTTGAGATTTATTTCCGCAAAATTCCCCGCCCTGCCCACGGTCAGTAGGGGACACCAATAGGCTTGGAAAGGCCGCCGTCCGTCGGATGGGACGTTAAGCCGTTACCCCGTGTGCGGGAGAGACATACCCTGTGCACGTTAAAGAACACGCTGGATGGCCTTGACGGGAGGCTACCATCTGTCTCCCAACAGCTGTTGCAGTGGGTCCCCCTCCCCCAACCTTCTCTGAGCTTTCGGGGTCCATGTGACCTGGCCATTTAAGCCCATGGTGTGCAAAAAAGTGCCGCTCAGAGGTAAAACAACCCAACAACCCATGGGCTTGGAAAGGTCACCGTCTGCAGAAAGGGACATTAAACCATGACCCCTTGTGCGCGTTCAAGAATATGCTATATTGTTTTAATGGGATTTTGCGTCTCCTACCTGTCCTACTAAATACTTGGGATGCTTGTGACCTAGTCAATTTGTACACAAAAGTGCTGCTCAGAGGTATAACAACTGAACTTATGCATTTGGTCCTCAATGCAATTAGACCATAAAAGCTAAATGGAAAATAAAATTAAAGATTTCACTTTAAAAAAATGCATAAGGTCATTTAAATCCTTCATACGCACACACATCACTACTGTAAAGAGAAAATTTGAAAGATATATTTCTTTATTTCCACAAAAATTATTTTGTGACATTTTAAAATTTTTATTCATATCATTTAAAGCAAAGCAATTTAAATGCATTTTAATTTTATTGGTCCCTAGCATAATTTAGCAAAACCACCGATTGTTTTTAACAGCTGCTGCATGTGGTTTGTTCCTTTCAATGTTTTTTTTTTAAACCGTTTAGTATTCCATTCTGCACTGGAATTGCATAAAACCAGAAAGATGGTACTTAATAACTCCGAATGGCATCGCAGTGTGTTAATTTCAAAATAACATTTAAACCACCTTAAAAGAGGCAATATTTTGAAAAAATTACCTATTTCAAATTCATTCAGCAGAATGTCTTTAAATAACTGACGAAATAATTCTAAATCATCGATTTCGGTTCTTCGCTCCACTATACATTGAAGGAGTTTTCTAAATCTCGATGAAGAGAACCATTTTAAAATAAAATAATCCAAATCACCTCTGTCGAATATGGAATGCTCGTTTTCAAAAAGCGAAGAGATTTCCTCTCCTCTCCACAGGGTAAAGGAGCATAGATTAAAGTGCAGTGAGGGTTTTCTGAGCCTTTGTACTATTTCCGCTCCATCGTATTCCACAAAATCATTCTACTTGGCCTCCAGCTGCGCTCCTATATAACCGAGGCTAGGTAGCCTCAGGAGCTAATCTGATACTGGGTGAGGGAAGCTTTCGGTTCTTCGTTCTACCACCTAAACATCAGATTCCTTTCACAAACAGACCGTTTACAATATTAGTAATGAACTTTTGCATATTCCATTTTTAGTGACCTGTTACATAGTGAAAGAACAAACTAATGGTAGATTCGAATGATACGAATGCTAATATTTTATTGGAACTTATCCAACTGTAAAATAATTATCTTAACCTGTAGATGAGCTAGTAGCTTTGCGGGTCTGATCAAAAATTGGGAGAAAAAAATTGCACGTGAGCATAACGAGTAAAACAAAGTTTTTTTAAAACTGGCATATCTTTCGAAAAGAGCTAAAAATTGAGAAAGTTCCAAAACTAATGCGTCTGGTAAAACAATTCATAAGGAAAATAAACGTTTCTTTCATGCGAAATAATTCCCAAACAGATATTGCAACTATTTATTATACCTTATGCGTCATGCCACTTTATCGAAAGGCGAAACGTATACGACTGCCGTTAAGCTGCGAGTTTTCTCACAATAAGCAATGTTCTCTGATATAGTAGGTTGGGTTGTTTTACCTCTGAGCGGCACTTTTTTGCACACCATGGGCTAAATGGCCAGGTCACATGGACCCCGAAGGCTCAGAGAAGGTTGGGGGAGGGGACCCACTGGAACAGCTGTTGGAAGACAGATGTTAGCCTCCCGTCAAGGCCATCCAGCGTGTTCTTTAACGTGCATCAGGGTATGGCTCTCCCACACACGGGGTCACGGCTTAACGTCCCATCCGACGACGGCGGCTTTTCCATGCCCATCGGTGTCCCCTACTGACCGTGGGCAGGGCGGGGAATTTTGCGGAGATAAATCTCCGAGTGGTTAGCGCGCTTGGCTACTGATCTAAGGGACCTGGGTTCGAGTCCCGGGTTAAGGCATGGCTGTTTGTGTCGTTTTTCTGCTGAGGTCCTGCCATCCTCTCAGACCTTCTACTATGGCATATAAACTGGCAGGCTCCTGTCAGACCTCTGTGGCAAGCAGCTGCTTGAGGGGGTATTTATTTTTTTTTTTTATTTAAATCTCAACGCTGACCCAGCTGGGACTCGAACCTGGGAACTACAGATTACGAGCCTGACGCGCTACCGACTGAGCACCCCCGCCCCTGTGATATAGTAGTCAGGTTCTGACTGCTAATGGTGTACCCAGAAATTTCTAATGGACGTGCTTTTCCGATTTTCGGGGGCTACTTAGAAAATATAGTTATTCAAGCCCTGTTTGTTACAATTCCCCTCCTCTTTGGGTATGCCGCTGCTGACCACTGAATCAGTCATAAAAAGTTAACACAGAAATGCATGTACACTCGAACTACCCTAGTCGTGGCGAATAGAGGTTGCAACAGGTGCGGTGATTCTGGGCACCCTAGTAAAGAGAACACATGAGAGAACCGAGAACTCTTTTATTAAGAATAACGAGTTTCCAATAAAAAGGTAAAGAGAATATTATTATTCAATTTTTTAGTTTAATTTGTATAGAAAATGCCACAAGTTTTTTAGTTTAATTTGTATAGAAAATGCCACCTTACATTTGTATAGAAAATGCCACAATTTCTTTGAGGTGCTTATTACGTCAATACATAAATTACCCCTCAAACAGCTGCTTGCCTCAGAGGTGTGCCCCGTGATATAAATTTTAAAATTACGGATAGATAGTTTCATTATTTTTGATTTACTCTCGTGATCAGACATCTTGAGACTGTATCGCCTGAGTGACAGTCTTTCTTTCAGTTTCTCGGGTGATAGTTACACGCAGTGTTGTCAACTGAATCATTTCACTCCTCATTTCATCTCCTTAAAAAAATTAAACGTCTGTGACCGACTGGTTGGCGCACTTCAAAGGCACCTGGTTTCCGAGGCGCAGGTAACGCATGGATGTCTGTCTTTTTGTTGAGATCTCGCCTTCTCTATGACGTCTTATACCTGCAGACTCCTGTGGCATGAAACTCCCTTTGGGGGGGAGAACTCGAGACAATCATCGCCTCCCCTTTCTAGTAGTTCCTTATCTGAGAATGTTTAAGACCATTTCTTTGAATACCAGTATTATTTTCAAAGATGTTGACCATTAAAACGAGTCTAGAAAGTAAACAATTTCCAAATTCAACAAAGAGTATGTATCTGCAGTCCACAAACATCGCTGCATATTTACGTTAATACAGCTGAGTTTTCTGAATATTATGGCTAAAAACTGAAATATAAAAGCTATAGTTAGATTATAAAAATAAAAATAAAATACCCCCTCAAGCAGCTGCTTGGAATTATACTAATACAAATTTCATATTTAAAATCGCTGTTTCTCTTATGCCCTATTATTTATATTTCAGCATAATATAAATCACCACCTATTCGAGCTATACTCTCAATTCTATTTTCGTGCCAAAAAATCTGCTCTTATATTTAAAATAATTTGATAAGGAAAAAAAACGAGAATATGTTATCATTGTTAAGTTCCCAAACGTTAACTAATTAAATTTAAATAATAATCGAGCAACATAATTTGCTTAGAGGGTTACAGAATTCTTCCAGGAGTGCCGAAACACTAAAAAAAATCTTCAACTAAAAAAATCACAAGTTCTAAAATTCCATAAACACTCTTTCAATGAGTTTGCACGAGGAAAATAAAAAAAAAAGTCAAAAATTTAGGCCTAACTTCTCAAGTTAGGCTTATCGTGAAATTCATTCAGAAATTCCGAGAATCCGTTCTGCCCCTTAAGCGCACGAACGCTATTAATTAAGCAAACCTGTCAAAGTTAATGAACAGAAGGAACTTACCTACAAGTCTCAGGATTACAGTCACATGACAATCCAACAGGCGTCTTGGCGGAAAGCCAAACGACGAAAACCGACTGCTGGCACCTGAACACGTCTTCGTTTGGCTTGCGGAGTGCAAAACTTCACTTTCACCTTTAAAAAATCCTCAGGAAGGTGTAATGCCGTCCACGAAGGGTGCTGCCGACCTTAGTTGGCGAAAGCAGCGAACAAGTGTGTGCAAAAAACAACGCATCACTAACGGCAGACAGCGACGAATTCGCGGGCAATGCTCGCCACTTGCATGCCAAACTGAGCTCTTGGCAGAGGTCCAAAGCCTATAGTGCTGCCACCGCACAAACTCGTCGCTGCAGCTATGCTTCAGAGACAAACACAAAACCGATCTTGATATTCTCGTTGTCGCAGGCAGAAGGCCTAGTGACCTCTGTGGGTCAATGGGATGATTAGATTTTAGAACTTCGTTCCGATAGAGATATATATTTTTTCTTGGTTAAAATTCTTCGATGGCGGGAAATCCGTGGCCAGCGCTTCTGAAGGCACTCTCTCACGTGAGCTTTTCACACCGTTGAATGATGCTTACTGCGCATGCTCGGCGATGAAAGGGCTTGCCCTAGGGTGCCTGTGGAATTCGCGGAGGCAGGTTTACTTTTTTGCTTCTTTTTTTAATGTTTGTTAGGACTGAGTAGTAGTAGTCCTTGCCCCCCCCCATTCCCCTATTACCGACCGTCCTCCGTGTCTTTCGTGAATGATGCAATAATCGTAAGGAGTCATACTGAGCGTCTGTCTAAAGAGAGATAGGAAGGCGCTCGGTCTAGACGACGTGGGAACGGCATAGTGACATTGAAGTTCCATTTTTTATCGGCGAAGTGCAGAAAGCACGAGCTGTCATGTTGAAAGCTCCTTTGTGTTTTGGTGAAGATGGTTTTCTTTAAGGAATGTCATTTTTTTTTTACATTTTTTCGGAAAAGATAGATGTTTACAGTATCTCGTACGGAATTATTTCTTTTCGAAGCATTAAAATTTGCAATCAAAATTTCCGGTATCATCTAAGTTTTATTGGAGAGCACATGCGGAGGGTTGTTGGGTTGTTTTACCTCTGAGAGGCACTTTTTTGCACATCATGGGCTAAATGGCCAGGTCACATGGACCCCGAAGACTCAGAGAAGGTTGGGGGAGGGGACACACTGGAACAGCTGTTGGGAGACAGATGGTAGCCTCCCGTCAAGGACATTCAGCGTGTTCTTTAACGTGCACAGGGTATGTCTCTCCCGCACACGGGGCCACGGCTTAAAGTCCCATCCGACGGACGGCGGCCTTTCCAAGCCCATCGGTGTCCCCTACTGACCGTGGGCAGGGCGGGGAATTTTTGCGGAGATAAATCTCAACGCTGACCCAGAAAATATTTGAACAATTGAATTTGTGAAAATATTCCCCTACTAAAAATATTTGAACAATTGAATTTGTGAAAATATTCCCCTACTATCTATGTGATCAGCGGCCTGCCAGTTTATAATAAGTATTTGAGGGTGCTCAAGAATGAAACTTGGTAAGTAGAAGGAACGCTCAAAAACGGAACTTGATATTTGTGGGAGACTCAAAAACGAAACTTGATATTGCGAAGTCTCAAAAATGAGATTTTACCGATGCAATTTTTTTTCGCTTTTTACACACTCTTTATAAAATAAAAAAAATATTTTAAGAAATTCTTAGAATACAATATGAAATGCTTTAAAAAAACTATATTTAAATTCGTAAATAATGTATATGTTTAATGAAATAATAGAAGTATTTATTTATGCTATAGTTGGCAATGTGTGAAACTGAATTTTAAAAATTAAATTGCTGTGGTAAATTGCACAACAAAAATTATTTTTATCAAATGAATGTGGGGGGGGCAAGCCCCTTTCCTTCCCGCCATTTTTACCCGTTACTGTAAGCAAAGCAATGCGCAGAAACAGAAGCAGAAATCTTAGCACCTACGGAGGGCATTCAAAAAGTTCTTGACACGTATGGATGTAGATTTGCCCTCGTTCCTCCGAACTTAACAAGCTACTACTTGTTCGAAGACGTGTCTAAACTTGTCATTACGTGTTAAAAACAAAAGCCGCATCATCCTTTCTCTCTTCGCTGGCAGCGCGTAAAGTTCGGTCTGCGAAATCTGCGCGTTGTTGCTATGGAGCATATTAAGGACGGGAAAGATTTTACATTTTCAAAAGGACGACACGGAAAAAAAAATCATGGCGATTTATCAAAAGTAGATGGGGATCATGCCTGTTAATTACGGGGGGGGGGCTCAGTCGGTAGGGCGCCAGGCTCGTAATCTGTAGTTCCCAGGTTCGAGTCCCAGCTGGGTCAGCGTTGAGATTTATCTACACAAAATTCCCCGCCCTTCCCACGGTCAGTAGGGGACACCGATGGGCTTGGAAAGGCCGCCGTCCGTCGGATGGGACGTTAAGCCGTGGCCCCGTGTACGGGAGAGCCATACCCTGTGCACGCTAAAGAACACGCTGGATGGCCTTGACGGGAGGCTACCATCTGTCTCCCAACAGCTGTTCCAATGGGTCTCCTCCCCCAACCATTTCTGAGCCTTCGGTGTCCGTGTGACCTAGCCATTTAGCCCATGGTGTGCAGAAAAAGTGCCGCTCAGAAGTAAAACAACCCAACCCTGTTCATTACGGATGGATACGCAAATTCGGAGAAGGATGCAGAGCTTCGAAGACCTCCCTTGTGCAGGAAGACCGAAGGAGGCCGTGAACGAGAGGAACCATTGCTGCTGTCAGTTGACAGAGTGGAAATAATTATGGGTATAAAGTACAAGAAAAGTATAATATAAAGTATATAAACAACTGGTGTATGAAATGTTGTCCTACAGAAGGCTTTGAACCCATCTAATGGTTCTTAATGGTTCTTCTGCGTTCAAGTCCCCATACACCTTTGCAAGTGCTGCCTTGTAGTAGTAAACAAGACATACTCTTTCTGAGACTGAGGCTCCCAGACGCCTGGCTGGCACCAACATTCATGCCTTTTCAAAATCTGATAAATTCACTATGAACTGAATCCTTCACTTTTTTTAAATTGGCCTGATGGGACTTATAACCAATTGTGCTTTAGAGACAACTGAAAAAGTATAGAGTGCGAGACAATCACAACACACAATCCCGAACAAATGACCATGCTATCCCTGGACTAGATCTTAGAACTCGGCAGCGAGGTTGTTGGGTTGGGTTGTTTTACCTCTGAGTGGCACTTTTTTGCACACCATGGGCTAAATGGCCAGGTCACATGGACCCCCCGAAGGCTCAGAGAAGGTTGGGGGAGGGGACCCACTGGAGCAGCTGTTGGGGACAGATGGTAGCCTCCCGTCAAGGCCATCCAGCGTGTTCTTTAACGTGCACAGGGTATGGCTCTCCCGCACATGGGGCCACGGCTTAACGTCCCATCCGACGGACGGCGGCCTTTCCAAGCCCATCGGTGTCCTCTACTGACCGTGGGCAGGGCGGGGAATTTTGCGGAGATAAATCTCAACGCTGACCCAGCTGGGACTCGAACCTGGGAACTACAGATTACGAGCCTGGCGCGCTACCAACTGAGCCACCCCCGCCCCCGGCAGCGAGGTGTTACAGCAAGCAAACACGATACCATTGCACCACACAGGCTGCAATCCTGCCACAGTTGGCGTTCACTAGTTTTTATTTTACGCACACAGTTCATTTTCCAGCATAAGATGGACACTAGATTTGAAATTTCTTAACATTTCTGAGATCTATGACCTGAAATACCCTATGAACCAAATATCACCTTTCTAACACAGATGGTCGAAATTGGACTTCTGCCCTAGATGGATCAGTCAGATCCAGAATTTTGTGACGTTTCTGAGGCAAAGGGCTCGAAATATCCCGAGGTACTTCTAACACTAGTAGCTCGAAATTTGGCTTTTGAACTCGAAGAATACGGGGAATCAGAAATTCCGTAACGTTTCTGAGATCTGCATCCTGACAAAACCCCTAGACACCAATCTTCACATTTCTAGCACTTGCATATCAAGGTTTGACCTCTGTTTGACCTTGAAGGATTCGTCTGAGATCAGAGTTCGGATCTTTCCCGATATCTAATATCCTGACTACCCCTAAGTGCAAATTTTCAAAAATATTCCATTTCTGCATCATAGTTAAAATTAGGGTTATTTTCGGGGTCGATGCAATAAACTCCAACTAGGCGGACTTGATACCAATAGGGAGCATAGTGATTCCCTAGAGCACGTGAGCCACTTTTCTGGTCGCTTTACTGGAGCTGCAAATGGAGAGAGCCTGGATCACTCTTTTCCCACCTGATGTAATATACTTAAAGAGTACTCTTCAAACCCTTAGGGGGCGGGGGGGGGCTCAGTCAGTAGCGCGCCAGACTCGTAATCTGTACTTCCCAGGTTCGAGTCCCAGCTGGGTCAGCGTTGAGATTTATCTCTGCAAAATTCCCCGCCCTGCCCACGGTCAGTAGGGGACACCGATGGGCTTGGAAAGGCCTCCGTCCGTCGGATGGGACGTTAAGCCGTGGCCCCGTGTGCGCGAGAGCCATACCCTGTGCACGTTAAAGTACACGCTGGATGGCCTTGACGGGAGGCTACCATCTGTATCCCAACAGCTGTTCCAGTGGGTCCCCTCCCCCAACCTTCTCTGAGCCTTCGGGGTCCATGTGACCTGGCCATTTAGCCCATGGTGTGCAAAAAAGTGCCACTCAGAGGTAAAACAACCCAATCCAAACCCTTAACTAATAGTTAAGCAAATTTTAAAGTTAAATATTTGGTCCAAGAATTGACTTATTGCCAACAGATATGTGTCTCCGGTCTTCTGCCGTTTAACTTTTATTCAGATTCTCGCTTTTCGTGCAGTGAAAGAGCCGTAACATTATATCCTCATTTCCCTGGGGAATAATTCAACGTACAATCTCTCTGTCTTCCAACTGCAAGGGCTGTGCAGCGAAATGGTGAACAAGATCAAGTTAATAGTAACTACTCTTGACACATCCATTCAACAGGAGAACTCCTCTGTAAAAGCAATACTCGAAAATTGTGAAATTATGGCTCTTCACAACAATTTTAAGGTACGAAATAAAACACCGAATATATTTACACCTTTTTTTCAAGTTTCACAAATGTGGCATGGAGTCTGATTTCTGTTCTGTTTTCCCAGAACACGACAGGAAACAGACATAAATCAACAATTTCAAGAAAATCAAATATCAAAGAAACGATAATCAAAAATAACATTCCTAACCAATTAAATGAGGCTGCGAATGATAGATTCCTACCTTAATGTGGGCCACCTTGTGTCATCTGATACCATTCATGCAATCTGGTAGCACTGAATGTTACAATGCAGTTCTATATGGTTCAGATCACTTTCACTAAACACAGCACTGATGTACTTGACTCAGTAGTCGTGATCCAAACTCAATTGTCTTCCTTCAACGTTCCTGGAGACGTGTGTTCTGACTATTAATGTGTTCCGCGTACACAGTGGTGTCAGTGGGAATCTGCAGTTGTGGACTATGGCTGTAGGTAGTGGAAAGGGTTGGAGAAAAAACGCCATTCCCTCTCAAAGTCTCAAGGAACTTAGTCCTAAGGTGAGTCCCTAGTTTCACAATTGTTATGGTTTGCAGGCAGTCAGAGAATTACTTTATTTCATTGAAGTTTCACAATACTTTACACTTTCGCTACATTGCTATGGGTTTTTGTAAACTGGTGCCTCCGCCAATATCCAAGATTAGGCTGGATACTTCACTGGATGGCTCAAAACTATCAGACTTTGTTGTTACCTACCGTACAGCTCAAGAGCACCGCTCCTCTCATTCTTTTTTTACTTCATTGTTTGAAAATTAAGTTCTTGAAAATTGCGGAATAGGAACAGTGCAAATTGCCCAGGTAATCAACAGCAATCTCACCATCCTACTTACGAAAGCAAGCATCTCAAAAATTTTTGCTCTGGAAAGAACATCTAACCACACGTGAAGAAAAACGCTTCGAAATTATCAAAGTTGGTCGACCTATGAAGTCTGTGAGTATATATATACACTACAAGAAATAAAAAAATGCAACACTTGCAAGAAGTTATCCAAATGTGGCGAAATTTAGGGAGGATGTAGTATATGGAAATACGTGGAAACTATTACGTTTGCAGGATGATCGAAACGATTGGACAGGCGCGAGCTGACGTCACAGGTGCGGAGCAATCAAACACAGATAAAGACAACCAAAGCTTCCTGGTTGCAAAACGTTGTGGAAATTGTTCTAAACCACTAATGATGCCCTTACGCAGATGCCGACAGCAGTTCCAACAGTTAACAGACTTTGAGTATGAAAGAATCATCGCCTTAGATAAGCTATTTTTGTCGTATAGAGATGTGGCCAACCTTGTTGACAGCAATCCCAGTACCTTCGTACACATTTTGCGCCAGGGGGTTCAAGAAGGATCCAGCACATACCAACAAGGATCAGAAAGACGACGTATGACCACGGTGTGACAGGAACGCCATTTGCGACGCATGGCATTGCGTGACAGATTCTCGACTACAATGCAACTGCAAAGGGACTGGCAACAGGTAAGACATCGAATACCTACCATGCGGACGGTAAACAACAGGCTTTCACTCTTTTCATTGCGCGCCAATCATCCAGTTACGTCGTTGATCCTCACCTCTGCCCACATGCAAGCACATCTTCAGTGGTGTCGCCTCAGACAGAACTGGAACGAACAAGAATGGAGTAAAGGACTGGCAACAGGTAAGACATCGAATACCTACCATGCGGACGGTAAACAACAGGCTTTTACTCTTTTCATTGCGAGCCAATCATCCAGTTACGTCGTTGATCCTCACCTCTGCCCACATGCAAGCACGTCTTCAGTGGTGTCGCCTCAGACAGAACTGGAACGAACAAGAATGGAGTAAAGGACTGGCAACAGGTAAGACATCGAATACCTACCATGCGGACGGTAAACAACAGGCTTTTACTCTTTTCATTGTGAGCCAATCATCCAGTTACGTCGTTGATCCTCACCTCTGCCCACATGCAAGCACATCTTCAGTGGTATCGCCTCAGACAGAACTGGAACGAACAAGAATGGAGTAAAGGACTGGCAACAGGTAAGACATCGAATACCTACCATGCGGACGGTAAACAACAGGCTTTTACTCTTTTCATTGCGAGCCAATCATCCAGTTACGTCGTTGATCCTCACCTCTGCCCACATGCAAGCACGTCTTCAGTGGTGTCGCCTCAGACAGAACTGGAACGAACAAGAATGGAGTAAAGGATTGGCAACAGGTAAGACATCGAATACCTACCATGCGGACGGTAAACAACAGGCTTTTACTCTTTTCATTGCGAGCCAATCATCCAGTTACGTCGTTGATCCTCACCTCTGCCCACATGCAAGCACGTCTTCAGTGGTGTCGCCTCAGACAGAACTGGAACGAACAAGAATGGAGTAAAGGACTGGCAACAGGTAAGACATCGAATACCTACCATGCGGACGGTAAACAACAGGCTTTTACTCTTTTTATTGCGAGCCAATCATCCAGTTACGTCGTTGATCCTCACCTCTGCCCACATGCAAGCACGTCTTCAGTGGTGTCGCCTCAGACAGAACTGGAACGAACAAGAATGGAGTAAAGGACTGGCAACAGGTAAGACATCGAATACCTACCATGCGGACGGTAAACAACAGGCTTTTACTCTTTTCATTGCGAGCCAATCATCCAGTTACATCGTTGATCCTCACCTCTGCCCACATGCAAGCACGTCTTCAGTGGTGTCGCCTCAGACAGAACTGGAACGAACAAGAATGGAGTAAAGGATTGGCAACAGGTAAGACATCGAATACCTACCATGCGGACAGTAAACAACAGGCTTTTACTCTTTTCATTGCAAGCCAATCATCCAGTTACATCGTTGATCCTCACCTCTGCCCACATGCAAGCAAGTCTTCAGTGGTGTCGCCTCAGACAGAACTGGAACGAACAAGAAAGGAGTAAAGGACTGGCAACAGGTAAGACATCGAATACCTACCATGCGGACGGTAAACAACAGGCTTTTACTCTTTTCATTGTGAGCCAATCATTCAGTTACGTCGTTGATCCTCACCTCTGCCCACATGCAAGCACGTCTTCAGTGGTGTCGCCTCAGACAGAACTGGAACGAACAAGAATGGAGTACCGTGGTGTTTAGTGACGTGTCTCGTACTGACACGGAAAAATCGGAAAATATCGGAAAAAATATCGGAAAAAAGATGAGTAGTTAAAATTGATGTATTGTGGTTGCGGATAAAATAGGGGAAAATTTATTCGCGTATAAGCGTTTTCAATAAGTAATATCTGTGCATCTGAATTTTGCAGGGAAATATATTTAGTTATTTGGAACAAAAGTTGAAGAGAAGATTTGTCGCAAACCCAGCTGTTCAGATGGACATTTAACGGATTTGCGTGGGCTGAGTCAGAATTCTCTGTACACGTACAAAGTTTTCAGTAGATCTCACAGACTTCTCTCTGTCAACAAAGTCCTTCTCGTTGTCTGAGGCATCATCAGTCTGTTCGAACTTAATCGCTAACCTGTCAATCTGATTGGACTTTCCCTGAAGTCAAACCTCACTTTAAACTAACACAGCAACACAGCATCACTATAATAACACTGGCGATTTCATCAAACATTTTCACGCAAACACACGCTACTCAATACTGTGTGTTATCTTGAATGGTGTAGCTGCTTACAGAAGTTCTTGCTACTAATCCACACTAGTTTTCCATCATTTACGTCATATTCGATTACGCAGGGGCCAGACCGGGGAGGGGGGGGGGGAGCATGCCGCTTGAGATGTTTGTAACCGTAACAACCAAGGAGAAAAGAATATTAAACAAACAGAAACGGGACAGAAAAATGAAAAATTCTCATGTTTCCATTTTAATGTAATGGAGTTAAATTCGAAGTTTTGTATATTTCTACAGTAAGCTTTTCATAGGAATGTAAATAAAAAAAAAATACCCCTTCAAGCAGCTGCTTGCCGCAGAGGTCTGACAGGAGCCTGTCAGTTTATATGCCACAGTAGAAGGTCTGAGAGGATGGCAGGACCTTAGCAGAAAAACAACACGAACATCCATGCCTTACCCATCCATGCCTTACCCGGGGCTCGAACCCAGGTCCCGTAGATCAGTAGCCAAGCGCTCTAACCACTCGGCCACGGGACGGCATAAGAATGTAGGATTAGTTAAATTAAAACCTCATTCGATTCTATATAATCTCAATTTTCAACAATATTTGTTGGGTATTTAAAGAGCTATGGACGCTGGAATATTTAACAGCAGCAAAGTCAGGCCTAAGAAACTTGTGGAAAACTGACCATTGAAGAATTATTTGCAAAAAATTCTAAACCATACACTTATTTATTAAATGGTTTGAAATAATGCTTTTTTTTAAGCTTTTAATTAACTTCTGAGGTGAATTGTTAGGCTTGACATCTCTGTTATTCAACATTCAAACTTCTATAACTCTCCCCTCCCCCCATTGAGAATGCTAGTAAGGATGACGGAGAAAATTTTTTTTTTATCTTGTAATTATTTCATGCATTTTTCAAGAAATATTTAAAAAACTTCTGAAACGAAGGTGAAAACGTTAGAATGCAATAGAAATCCAGTCTGTTGCTCCCCGCGTTCCAACTACCAAATTCCCACTCTTGAATCCAGAAGAAAGGTGCGGTTTATCACCCTTATTCACAACACTATTTATAACAAGTCCCATCCCCTTCATTCGATTCTTACACCCTATATTCGATTACGACATCGCCACATCCTTCGCTCTGATAATAAAATGTTTTGTACTACCAAGATTTTCAAAGCTAAGAAGTATGGTGAAATTTCTTTTGCCTTTCAAACAACCTCAACTTGGAACTCTCTACCGAACGATATCACTTCTTTAAATTCTAAAACAAAATTTAAAAACTATATTGCTCCACTCCTATTAGGATATTGAAACCTTTGACCAACAACGTCTCCTCATCCCTATTCCCACTCCCCATCTTTGCTCTTTGTCTGGATATCCGCAATCTTTCTTTCCCCCTTGTTCTTTCATTTAATATTACTCTTTGTTGTCTTAAGCCTTCCTTTTCTTCCCACTAAGTTTACTATTTTTTTCATTATATTTCATATTATATGTTTGTTTTCGTCTGTGGAACTTGTCATTTTGTTTATATGCATCAAATAATTATGCAATTCCTGTAAATATGTTTGCATTTTTTGTGCTATCCTCAATATTTCTTCTTAATTTCTCAAATGTACTGGGGCATCAAGCCCTTGAACGTTTAAATTAATATCCAAAATTACCTGTGCCTTGGCTTTACTGTAACCTCCTGCATGAAATAAATAATAACGCTTGCACCCCCCCCCCCCCACTTATTTTTTTTCTAGATCCAGGTAAGGCTGGCGAATTAGGCCACTGGGCTCCCAAAAAAAGGTTCTCCCCAGGAAGAAAAATAGCCCAATTCTAATTAAACTTTCATCTGGCAATAGTAAATAGCTGTCACAAAGGCATTTCAAACGATCGCTTGGGGACATCAGATTTTTACAAGCAGCATATTTTGGCCTTAAAGAATTTGAATGGAGATCATCCAATTGAAAAGAATTCTCTTACATCGCTAATGTAGCATGAGCAATTAACCGGATCGCCCTATTATTTGTGGATTCAAAACGAAATTGCCGCGAATCTAATGTATGAAAATCTTTTTAGGCGACACGAAATTAAATTCGCCTTAGGTTCAAAAAGCAAATTCGCTTGAGGGTGGTGGCAAAAAGTAAAAATAGCTCGAGGCATTAAAAGAGTAAAATAAATTGGGACGGCTCGAAAGTTAAGTGAATTTCGTCTACTAAAAGAGTTAATTCCTTTAGAGAAGTGGGAAAAAAAAAGGTAATTTCCTTGGGGCCGCAAAATGTCTTGGAGACGACTCAGTACGGATTGATGCCGCAGGCTCTGCAAGTGCTTAACAGCGCCTGCTGGTTAAGACACAGCGTAAGAGACCTGCACGCATAGAGGAACCCAAAAAAACTCGTGAATCATTCTCGTAATGACTGATAAACAGCCAATGAAACAAAGAATATCCGAACTGCAATTTAATCAGTTTTTAACTGCGCCAACCAGAAAATAACTCTCTTTCCATTTTTATGCACTTTCGCATTATCTAACAACACGAACATCCATCGAATCCACTCCTTACAGGTCTAAGGACAACTGGGTCCAATTTTACCAGTGCTCATCACGAACAAGTGAAAACATCCTCAGCAGCATTAGGTCTCCTGTTTGTTCATCCGCCCAGCTCATCCCTTCCAGGCCAGGCACGTTCCTCCCTGATCTACCCTCCTGGCGCTTGTCAAACCAGTTCCGCCACAACTGCATCTCCCTCCCTACACATCCACAAACACACCGAACTCTGAAATTGCGTTTCATAAACAGTGAGACGATTTTTCTCTTTTTTTTATGCCGAGTTATAATTTTACGATGAGTGGCAGCTGAATGAAGAAGAGGTCGTGTCAGAATGCGAAGTGGCGCTGGAAGAGACAGAGAAAACGCCTCCCGGCAACTCATAAAAGCCAATTTTTTTTACATGTATATATATTATTTTTTGGCCTCTCTGGTAATCAATGACAGGTTTGGCCGGCACGTTGACTGTGCCCCTCATTCTACAAATATATTGTGTACTCCGACAACTTAGAACTCCAATTACATCGGAAAAGTGACGGAAGAAGCCATTTTCCGAAGGTGTGCGAGTGATTTTCGGAACGTGCGATACACAAATGGAAATTTTTGACTTAATAACGATGGATTGGTGCTGGGGTAAAAGATGATTTTAGCTTTCGATGAGAAATTTTCATTGTTTGGATACAGCAGAGGCTAAGAATAAGAGTTAGCAGTGAGTGCGGTCGGCATTCGAAGCGGCAGCTTGCCGAAGTGCAATTTTGAGGGCTAGTTGGGTTGTTTTACCTCTGAGCTGCACTTTTTGCACACCATGGGCTAAATGGCCAGGTCACATGGATCCCGAAGGCTCAGAGAAGGTTGGGGAAGGGGACCCACTGGAACAGCTGTTGGGAGACAGATGGTAGCCTCCAGTTATAGCCATCCAGCGTGTTCTAAAACGTGCACAGGGTATGGCTCTCTTGCACACGAGGCCACGGCTTAACGTCCCATCCGACGGACGGCGGCCTTTCCAAGCCCATCGGTGTCCCCTACTGACCGTGGTCAGGGCGGGGAATTTTGCGGAGATAAATCTCAACGCTGACCGTGCTGGGAATCGAAACTGGGAACTGCAGATTACGAGCCTGGCGCGCTACCGACTGAGCTACCCCCGTCCCCACAATTTTGAGGACTAATGATTGGATGGGTTTGCTCTATTCTCAGATCAATATCAAAATGACATGAACCCAAATGCTAATATCTTTACGTGATTTTGAAATCTCATTATGTAAGATTTACCTGCCATTTTATTTCAAGTGTACAAATAGAAAATTCTAATCCTAGATCTCTTCAGTTAGCAGAAAATAGAATTAGTTGGTGTTAAAAAGAGCAAATTTACTTGAGGTCTGGAAAGAAATTTTTTTGGAGGTGGCAAAACAAGTCTTTTGGGGGCGGAAAATACGTTTGCTTGTAGCTGCTAAAAATGTATTTATTTTGGATGGCAAAATGTTGGTGGATCAAATAGAGCTGATTTGCCACACTAAATGACGGAGGGAAGTCTTCAAGAGTGCGTATTTTTTTTTCCAATAAATCTGCAGATTAAAGAAATTCATAATATTCTTAAAATGAAATTGTGGATGCAAAAAGTGGGCATTTTTAATGAATCTCTGGATGCAAGCAGTTCGTAACATTTTTAGAAGTGTGTAATTTTTTAAACAAATCTGTCTGCAATACGTTTGCACAAACTCTGGTCCGCGCGCCAATCCTCGTAGAAACTGGAAAGTATAATATTTTTTAATCTTGCTGTACCGTTGGGTTGGTGTACAGAAATATGTGATGGACTTCTTTCATGTGTAACCTATTCACTCAATTTTGTATTTCACCAATTTTGTTTTTATTAATATCTTAAAAATGATGATGCCCACCCATGCAGCAGATAATATCCTTAATAGGCCAGATCAACAGAAAAATCAGTCTGCATCACCTCTTACGAATTTCCCTGCCATCACTAATTAGTTTTTTTTTTTTTGCAATTATCGCGGCTGCAACTGAAAGCTCATTTCATGGTCTTGTGAAATACGTGAAGAAAATGTGAAAAACTTTTTTTTTTTGAGTTGTGCACAACTCTGGTTTTCATGGTCTTGTGAATTGTTTTTTTTACTGGCTTTTTTTTAGGTACACAACTACAGCAAGGGCAACAACCCGGGCTGCCATAAAAAAAACTCAATCTCTATTTTTTGCAAGGGTACAATAATTATTCTGTTCTTCGTACTTACACCTCAAAATAATTTTTTTTTGTTGTTCCAATTCCATGGAACTTGCATAAAATAAGGATGATTATTATTGGAAGCAAAAGTCTTGCTCCTATGAGGGTCAGGGGCCCCGGGACACCACAGTGCCTATTACCTCTTGCTATCCGCGACAGCACAGTGCCTATTACCTCTTGCTATCCGCGACACCACAGTGCCTATTACCTCTTGCTATCCGCGACACCACAGTGCCTATTACCTCTTGCTATCCGCGACACCACAGTGCCTATTACCTCTTGCTATCCGCGACACCACAGTGCCTATTACCTCTTGCTATCCGCGACACCACAGTGCCTATTACCTCTTGCTATCCGCGACACCACAGTGCCTATTGTTATCCGCGCCTGATCCTATTTTAGAGAGAATTTCTTGCACATATCTTTTCCTTTTGACTTTTAAATTTCCAGAAAACCAAATAATAGTCTGTACTAGAACTCATATTTTCGAGAATACCCCCTCAAGCAGCTGCTTGCCACAGAGGTCTGACAGGAGCCTGTCAGTTTATATGCCACAGTAGAAGGTCTGAGAGGATGGCAGGACCTCAGCAGAAAAACAACACGAACATCCATGCCTTACCCGGAGCTCGAACCCAGGTCTCTTAGATCAGTAGCCAAGCGTGGTAACCACTCGGCCACGGGACGGCTATATCGAATTAATCATGCATCACCATGCATTAATCCATTTATGTTAGAGATCCCTAATGAAACAGACTTATACACATTCGTAAAACTTGTTGTTGTTGTTTTACCTCTGAGCGGCACTTTTTTGCACACCGTGGACTAAATGGCCAGGTCACATGGACTCCGAAGGCTCAGAGAAGGTTGGGGGAGGGGACCCACTGGAACAGCTGTTGGGAGACAGATGGTAGCCCCCCCCCCCGTCAAGGCCATACAGCGTGTTCTTTAACGTGCACAGGGTATGGCTCTCCCGCACACGGGGCCACGTCTTAACGTCCCATCCGACGGACGGCGGCCTTTCCAAGCCCATCGGTGTCCCCCCTACTGACCGTGGGCAGGGCGGGGAATTTTGCGGAGATAAATCTCAACGCTGACCCAGCTGGGACTCGAACCTGGGAACTACAGATTACGAGCCTGGCGGCTACCGACTGAGCCACCCCCGCCCCCGAAAAATTGTAAAAAGTTTTAAACCAGAGTCAATGTTTAGAGAGAATAATTTATAAAATCCAGCAATTAACATGAAATAGAAACGAAAAGTGTTTTTAAATTAATTTTTAAATTTTGGCTTGTTTTGTTTGAACAAATTTTCGGTTATTTTAGTGCTTTAGTTTTTCTTTATTTATTTTAGTTACAGAGTCATTGTTTTTGATTTTATTCATGGGCGTAGGCATGAATTTTTTCGGGGTGAGGGGATGGCAACAGTGGTCCATCCGTTGGATGGGACCTTGTGTTAGGGCTCCATATGCAGGAGAGTCATACCCTGTGCACGTTAAAGAGCACGCTGGATTGCCTTGATGGGAGGCTTCCCTGCCTTCTGGGGCGGGGGTGCTCAGTCGGTAGCGCGCCAGGCTCGTAATCTGTAGTTCCCAGGTTCGAGTCCCAGCTGGGTCAGCGTTGAGATTTATCTCCGCAAAATTCCCAGCCCTGCCCACGGTCAATAGGGGACACCGATGGGCTTGGAAAGGCCGCCGTCCGTCGGATGGGACGTTAAGCCGTGGCCTCGTGTGCAAGAGAGCCATACCCTGTGCACGTTAAAGAACACGCTGGATGGCTTTAACTGGAGGCTACCATCTGTCTCCCAACAGCTGTTCCAGTGGGTCCCCTTCCCCAACCTTCTCTGAGCCTTCGGGGTCCATGTGACCTGGCCATTTAGCCCATGGTGTGCAAAAAAGTGCCGCTCAGAGGTAAAACAACCCAACCCAACCCCTGCCTTCTAACAGCTGCCTATTGGTCCCCTTCCCACATCTTCTCTGAGCCCTTTGGGTCCTTGTGACCTGGCCTTTTAGCCCATTGTGTGCAAAAAAAGTGTCGCGCAGAGATAAAACAATTCAAACAGCAAAGGAACAATGATTTTAAATGAGTTATATTCCCGTGCGTCTTCTTCTCGAAGCGTGTAGAAATAGATATCTCGGTAGCGACTACATAAATAAAAATAAATAAATACCCCCTCAAGCAGCTGCTTGCCACAGAGGTCTGACAGGAGCCTGTCAGTTTATATGCCATAGTAGGAGATCTGAGAGGATGCAGGACCTCAGCAGAAAAACGACACACACATCCATGCCTAATCCGGGGTTCTAGGTGGTAAGAATTCCCCACTGATGACTTTCTTTGCCTGGTAACGCCCTCATTTGCAGCAGGGACAACAGTTGGCTGCAGGGTGGGCTCATCCAAGACGGCCCTGGCTTATCAGAGACGCACAACTACCCCTACGTTCGTTGATCGGCAGCAACGTTCTTGGGTATCTGCCGAGCACTACCCACCGAGCAATGGAGTAATAACCGTTGGTGAATTCGCTTTCAGGGTCAGGAGACTATTTGCTATAGCCATTGCTTTAGTCTTCATGACCCTAAAAAGACCTTGTACTCGTTTCTCGTCGACAGTACCGAAGACCATGAAATGATCTTTCTGTTGCAGCAGAGATATAATTGCGAAATTAAAAAGCAATTAGTGATGCCTTGTCAGAGAAGTTCGTAAGAGGGACTGCAGATCGAAAGAATATAATGGACTGCTCAAATTATCCTTATATGAGCTTTCTAGTGAATGAAGAAAGAGAGTTGGGTTGGGTTACCTCTGAGCGGCAATTTTTTACACACCATGGGCTAAATGGCCAGGTCATATGGATCCCGAAGGCTCAGAGAAGGTTGGGGAAGGGGACCCACTGGAACAGCTGTTGGGAGACAGATGGTAGCCTCCAGTTAAAGCCATCCAGCGTGTTCTTTAACGTGCACAGGGTATGGCTCTCCCGCACACGGGGCCACGGCTTAACGTCCCATCCGACGGACGGCGGCCTTTCCAAGCCCATCGGTGTCCCCTACTGACCGTGGGAAGGGCGGGGAATTTTGTGGAGATAAATCTCAACGCTGACCCAGCTGGGACTCGAACCTGGGAACTACAGATTACGAGCCTGGCGCGCTACCGACTGGGCCACCCCGCCCTGAAGAAAGAGAAGGGCATGCGAAGTTTGATGAAACTTCTTTTTTTTATGACTGGCACTTTTTTTTTCAGGAGTACAGCTGCAACAAGGGTAAAAACTCGATTTTGATTTTTTTATTGCAAAATTTCAATATTTATTCTATTCTTCTTACTCATGGCTTAAAATAGTTTTTTGTCTCTGGGTTCGAGCCCCGGGTAAGGCATGGATCGTGTCGTTTTTCTGCTGAGGTCCTGCGATCCTCACAGACTTTCTATAATACTATGGTATATAAACTGACAGGCTCCTGTCAGACCTCTGTGGCAACCAGATGCTTGAGAGGGTATTTATTCATTTTTCGTTTTTATTATAGTGTAAAATAAAGATTATTATTATTCAAAATAAAAGTCTTGCTAGTGAGAACCCGGGAGCCCTGGACACTACAGCGCCTATCACCTCTTTCAAGTTCGCGCCTGATCCTATTTTATAGAGAATTTCTTGCACATATCTTTTCCTTTAACTTTTAAATTTTCAGAAAGGCAATGATAGTCTCTCTTAGAGTTAGAGCTCAAATTTACGAGACATGGTTGAGCCAGGACCAGAACTATTTCAGTAATTCTTTTCAATCCAGGAGGTTTGGGGGAAGGGGGGGGGGTGTGTACAATGTGGCATATCGAACCTAAACACAGAAATAAATAAATAAATACCCCCTCAAGCAGCTGCTTGCCACAGAGGTCTGACAGGAGCCTGTCAGTTTATATGCCATAGTAGAAGGTCTGAGAGGATGGCAGGACCTCAGCAGAAAAAGGATACAAACAGCCATGCCTTAACCCGGGGCTCGAACCCAGGTCCCGTAGATCAGTAGCCAAGCGCGCTAACCACTCGGCCACGGGACGGCTTACACAGAAATGCATGCACTAAATCATTTTTACTACTTACTAACAAATTTACCCGACCTTTCCACGGGCTCTGAAATAAATATATTTACTCTTATTTATTCAAGTAATGTATACTCCATTACATTTTGCCTTCCAGATTATTTAAAGCACTAAACGAATACATTGTTGCTATCGTAGCGAATGAGGCACGTGTCTGCATTATTCATACTCAGCAATCAGAGAACCGCACGCTCTTACACAACTTACAGAGTCAAACGTGATTGGGAGTTTATTTCGCTTCTCCATTGTTAACTTTTCCTGCTAAAATCACAACGTAGCCGAGACCGAAACGGCGCCGAAAAAAAATTTATAACATGACTGATTCTTATCTAAATTTCAAAAATGTTGTTCAGTAAAACGAACAAATCGTAGTGTTTGGATAATCGTAGCTGTTCTCTGGATTGCTGCACGGTCATTTCCTTTTCCGCAATGAATTTATCCTTCACAGGCACCAGGATCGTGAAAAAAAAAATGATATTTTATTTTTTCACTGCGGGCACCAGGACCGTGAAAAGGAGGGTGTCGGATGCGTTGCCCCACAAATGAATGGGCTGGCCCCTTTGAACTCTTCATACTAGTAGCTGAAGTGTAGGCTAGGAATTTAAGAAAGTTGAGGAAGATTAGGATACTAGTTATATTGATATAAAATGGAAAAATATATTTCAATTTTTATGAAACTATTGCAAATGATGGGCTTGGAAAGGCCGCCGTCCGTAGGATGGGACGTTAAGCCGTGGCCCGTGTGCGGGAGAGCCATACCCTGTGCACGTTAAAGAACACGCTGGATGGCCTTGACGGGAGGCTACCATCTGTCTCCCAACAGCTGTTCCAGTGGGTCCCCTCCCCCAACCTTCTCTGAGCCTTCGGGGTCCATGTGACCTGGCCATTTAGCCCATGGTGTGCAAAAAAGTGCCACTCAGAGATAAAACAACCCAACCCATTGCAAATGATGAGTTTTTAATTTTCAAAAAAATTTGCTTTATTCATGATGAAGCGACAAAGAAAGTGTTTTAGGAAGGTCAGTTGATTCCATAATGTGCGTTTAACAGATCGGCATTTCTGATGCTGCATGCTTTCCGAAAGGTTTCTAATGGTTTCTAAAAAATAATAAAAAGAAAAAAGGAAACCGTTCTATGTTATCAACAGCAAATCCCATTCAAAGCTCACTAACTTCTTCAATGTGATTTTAATGAAAAATATGTCGGAAAACAAATTAAAGACCTAAATTAAATCTATCTAAATCTCAATTTTACACAATATTTGTTTAGTATTCAAAGAGTTATGAACGCTGGATAACAAGCTGCAAAAAATTGACACTAAAATTTAATTAAAACACTTAATTTTCGACGCATTCAAGCGCATTTTATTTCACAGTGAATTTTTCTCATGTTGATTGTTTTCATATTGAATAGTTTATATTTGTTCATATTCGACTGTCCATATATCTATCTCATCTCATCATTTATCTACAGGTTTCATGTATCTTATATTTATTGTGTTTTATTAAGCGCAATAAATCTTTCTAAAGCAGAACTCTAAGAGAGTAAGGAGTGCAAGGCATCCGATGCTGGGGCGGGGGTGGCTCAGTCGGTAGCGCGCCAGGCTCGTAATCTGTAGTTCCCAGGTTCGAATCCCAGCTGGGTCAGCGTTGAGATTTATCTCAACGCTGACCCAGCTGGGATTCGAACCTGGGAACTACAGATTCCCCGCCCTGCTCACGGTCAGTAGGGGACACCGATGGGCTTGGAAAGACCGCCGTCCGTCGGATGTGGACGTTAAGCCGTGGTTCCTTGTGTGGGAGAGCCATACCCTGTGCACGTTCAAAGAACACGCTGGATGGCCTTGACGGGAGGCTACCACCTGTCTCCCAACAGCTGTTCCAGTGGGTCCCCTCCCCCAACCTTCTCTGAGCCTTCGGGGTCCATGTGACCTGGCCATTTAGCCCATGGTGTGCAAAAAAGTGCCGCTCAGAGGTAAAACAACCCAACGCATCCGATACTCTACTAGAGTCAACAATGATCTCTGATCTCTTGTTTTAATGTTTAAATTTTGGTGTAATTTTTCGTAGTCTCTTAAATTTTCCAGCGTTCATAATTCTTTGAATACTGAACAATATTGCTTAAAATCGAAATTTAGATAGATTTAATTGAGATCTTTCATTTATCTTTAGACATATATTTCATTAAAAATCACATTGAAGAGGCTATTGAGCTTTGGATGCGATTTTCTATTGAGATAACATTAAAGTGTTTCCATTTCTGTAGAGTACCTGTATTTATTAATTACGTTCTAGAAAAGTTGTTGGGTTGTTTTACCTGCGAGCGACACTTTTTTTGCGCATGATGATCAACGTCTAGGTCACAAGGACCCCCATGGGCTCAGACAAGGCTGAGGAAGTAGACCCATTGCACAGCTGTTATGAGACAACTTTCAGAAACAAATCGTATCATATTCGGTACATCGAGAACAGACGCTTAGAACAAATTTGCCTTTCAGATAGTCGCAGTGCACAGAATAAACTAGTTTAATAAAAATAGTTCGCGTTTCTTTAACTCTTTATATTAAGCTAAGTTACTTGAGAGGTAGAGTCGTCAGTGATAAGTTTACCAAATCATGAATAAACAGAAAAATGTAAACAAATCATACTCTTAGAAATAAGCAATTATTGGTAATGAAAGAGTAAATACGGATTACCTTCTAATAATAAATCCAGATGATCATATAAACATACGAAACCTTCCAGATGTTACATCATCATCATCCTCAAGCACCCATGGGCTACGGAGGTCCAACCAGACAGTGCAATTTAGTTCTCCAAGCATATCTGTCCTGAGCTACATCTGCTGGATCTGGCCACTGCTGACCATATAAACTTACTGAACTGAAAGATATTACTACTCAACTAATAATTTATGCATTTATCTATCTTAACAAAAGCCAAATGTCTCCGTTTATACGTGGGGGGGGGGGGGGGGCCTCAGTCGGTAGCGTGCCAGGTTCGTAATCTGTAGTTCCCAGGTTCGAGTCCCAGCTGGGTCAGCGTTGAGATTTATCTCTGCAAAACTCCCCGCCCTGCCCACGGTCAGTAGGGGGATACCGATGGGCTTGGATATAGACCTCCTCCGCCGGATGGGACGTTAAGCTGTGGCCCCGTGTGCGGGAGAGCCATACCCTGTGCACGTTAAAGAACACGCTGGATGGCCTTGACGGGAGGCTACCATCTGTCTCCCAACAGCTGTTACAGTGGGTCCCCTCCCCCAACCTTCTCTGAGCCTTTGGGGTCCTTGTGACCTGACCATTTAGCCCATGGTGTGCAAAAAGGTGCCGCTCAGAGGTAAAACAATCCAACAACCCAATCCGTTTGTACGGAATATTCCGTTGACAACCGTCATTTGAAAAGACTACAACCGAAAGCTCTGTACACTTCTTTCTATTTAAATAATACGGTCTTTTTGCTTTTTCCATCAAAGGTTTAATTGGAGCCTTATCGTTTTTGATTAGCTCCACGTGGATCATTCGAGCGGCCTTTATCTGCGCTCTAAAGTTTGGCATATTTGAAATGTGTCCAGTGCCGCAATCTGGAAATATAAATGTAAGTCACAGTCGATTCATATAAGAGTTACGAGATATAAAATTAGTAGACTCTACTGGAGGGTTGGGTTGTTTTACCTCTGAGCGGCACTTTTTTGCACACCATGGGCTAAATGGCCAGGTCACAAGGACCCCGAAGGCTCAGAGAAGGTTGGGGGAGGGGACCCACTGGAACAGCTGTTGGGAGACAGATGGTAGCCTCCCGTTAAGGCCATCCAGCGTGCTCTTTAATGTGCACAGGGTATGGCTCTCCCACACACGGGCCAAGGCTTAACGTCCCATCCGACGGACGGCGGCATTTCCAAGTCCATCGGTGTCCCCTACTGACCGTGGGCAGGGAATGTTGCGGAGATAAATCTCAACGCTGACTCATCTGGGACTCGAACCTGGGAACTACAGATTACGAGCCTGGCGCGCTACCGACTGAGCCACACCCGCCCCGCCCGCTACTGGAGTGCATACGGCGATATATATCGCATATCCAGGGCGGGCTATCTATTTTTGCGAGTCCTAGGCGAAACAGTTTCAAGAACTTAAAAAATCCTCTCCGTTGAGCTTTAACAGTTAAAGTGGAACACGAATTCCTACACAGTTTTGTATTGGAATAAATGTAATAGTTTGTTGTCTAAAAACTATTTCACTGTCCATTTTATAAACAAGACAGAAACTATATTTAATACAATACGTTGAATTGAAGAATTCAGCATATTGTATTAGATATAGTTTATGCTATATTGATTTTACAGTTAATTTCGCAAGTTGATTCCAACAAATTTCTACTGGCGATTAATTAAATTTTCACTCACGGTTGTAAAAGATTCTAATGGAAACCGGTTTCGTAGCTATTTGTTAAACACATAGAAAGAAATAAATAACCGGTCTCTAATGTATACTTTTTCAATTCTACCAAATAATTTTAAAAAACAATCAATCACTTTCAACTGATTCGTCACAGCCAGTGACATAACTTTGGAGTTGGGGGGGGGGAGGGTAGATGCCTGGGGCTCAAGAGGCAAGCCCGAACAAATTTATAACATGGATAATTCTGTTTTGTTACATATTTATGTAATGTGTTATTTATTTTCATTTGTTAATATGAAAAACACGTTCTGTTATATGCATTTTAAATACTTTTTTTCTGAAGAGTGTTATTTATTTTCAATTACTAATATAAAATAACTTTCTTTTATATGCATTTTAAATATTTTTTTCCGAAGCGTGTTATTTATTTTCATTTGTTAATATTGTTGCGGATCACAAAAATGGATAGCCGCTGAGCGTGAGTATTAAAAGCTATATTTCAAAACCAAATTCAATACAAGGTAAATTGTTACAAAGGAAATATGGATGAAGTATCTTATTAACAAATCAACTATTAACATGCACAAGTCATCAATCTTCCTGCGTGAGCACACAACATCAGCTCTGTGTATTTTACTAAATACTACCTTTTACTTGATTTACCAGGTCACCCGAAGATCTTCACTCGTAAACCAATTCTCGTCCTGTGCTAATAACTTTTCACACACTAGCCGAACAAAAAGACAGTCCGTGTAGACATTCGAAGTTAGCCATAAAAGTTCCCACTTTTATACTTCCGTGTATACACAACACATCAAGTTACTTCTTGATACTTAACGATAAAAGATCCCACTTTTATCCTTCCGCGTATACACAACACATCAAGTTACTTCTTGATACTTACGCGCACTGTCTCAGAACAGCTCACCGTCCATTTTCGAACTCTCCGACCGTTACAACACAACAACCGTTACAATACAAAAATGACCGTTAACGCTCCACTCTTCTTCTCCAAATTCTCCCAAAGTTCAATTCGTTGGCTGAAACTTTGCTTTCGGTTGCCAGATTCTTCTGTCGTAACACTGCCCCCTTCCTAGGTCTTGTTCGTCCCGAACAATTCTGGATTCCAAAGCTTCTTCAGTTCTTCGATGAAACGATGCCAAATGATCCACGTGAACCACCTTGCACTTTGTAGCTGGACATCGACGAATGCGATATACCACGTCTGTGTCAAAATGAAAGCGAATCTCATTATGACGTAGATTTCTTTTCTGACTGAAGCCTCGTCCACAAACATAATACGTGTAAGGCCTATAGCCCTTGTGAACACGTTTATGTCTCTGCAGGGAGAAGAATCGACTAAGAGTTTTCGTGCAAAACCTGTAAAAAGTTTTCTTCTTTGTCGGAAGTTTTCTTCTTTGGATTTTTACTTCTATCAACAGTAACAAGGAATGAAAGTCATTAGTGACATAAAATCTAGGGAGAATTTTCATCCTGCAATCTGACCCTTTTGTCAGTTGACTTTCACTTAATTCAGAGCTGTCGTGATGAACCTTCAGCCATATTTCACCTGATTCGATTTGATCCCCAAGGTGCTTCACAAATATATCAGCTCCATAATTCTTTTTAGCGCTTCGGTCCATCTCCTCCTTCCATACTCTTGCTAGAACTGCAGCTTCTAATCCGACAACCTTACCTGTTTCTCCTGTATAAGTGAAATCAGTGATGTGTCGGGCTGCTAGCAATATTTTTTCTGTTTTACCTTCACATAGCCAGCTTGCAACATCTTCAGATACTCCTTGTTCTATTAACATGTTACGAAACTTGTTCAAAGCATTGCCGTTATGCAGAACCTTGCGGACACGTGATGCTTCATCTACCCTATTATCCACAATGTTCACCAAACGCAGTTCTCCTCCTAACTCTTCGACGAGCTCTTGCAGTTCCAAGGATCCGTTACCAAGGAAACACTGAACAGCTTCCATCACTTCCAGAGAGTTGTCAACAGAGTTTTCAAGAGGTGAATCCATGTTGCTGATAACAGCTGAACAACTCAAACTCTCCATTCCACGAGCTTGTGATGCTGCAACCACTTTCTTAACTAAATCAACAGCGTCTTCTGTACTGATGAGATCAATAGCTCCTTTTCCGAATTCAACATCATAAACCAAAGCGCACACTCCTTCAGCCAGCTTTTTGGACACAATTGAGCATCTCATTAGAGGAACGCTATCTACGGTAGCCGTCAGATCCTTGCAGCGGTAAATCTCCTTATCTGTTGGCACCAGCTCCACTGTCTGTCCTACGATGCAGCATCCGACGTCTTCCATCATCTGCTCGATTTTATCTTTAGTGCAGTCGACTGTGAAGCCAGGGATGGATTCCAATTTGTCCAGAGTATATCCCTTCAATTGGAGAGCACGACCGGAGATCATAGGGACCTTGAGACCTAAAGCAGCAAGTGCAGGAGCCAAGACAAGACTCACTTTGTTTCCGACACCTCCTGTGCTGTTTTCATCTACCATCCGATGGCGCCACTCGGGTCTCCAGCAAAACACATGACCCGAGGAGGTCATATTTGCTGTTTCTTCCGAATTCACTTTCTTGGAGCTCTCATTGTAATTAGCCAGGGAAACATCAGTTATGATTGCCAAATTGTTCATTCTGGAGATCAGCGACGAGTTTTGTAACATGATATTGTCCGCTTTAGAGCTCTTGTAGTCGTGATAAAACTTTTCCATATCCTTATAATCTAAATGGTTATAATGTCCAAATCTGCACATTGACTGTTCAGAAAAGAAATTCAGCGTGGCTACGTTGAAATTATCTGAGGGATTCACTTCTCTCTGATCGTAACTCTGAGGCTTAGTTTCATCCAGAAAGTTAGTCTTTGAAGTACTGTCTCTGCCTGAAGCTCTTTTACTAGCATCACCTGTTATGCTTCTAAGCCATTCTTCGGAATTCCTCTTCCTTAAATCCCCACTTTCTATAAACGATTCAAGTGTGGCTATATGCTTCGGAAAAATCTCTCCGACTTCCCCGGTAACGACGAAGGGCACTTTGTATCTATGATGAATGGACGCCTCTTCTTTACTCGGACCACTCTGCGAAACGTAAACTCTGTTTCGTTCCCCCTCATTACCACTCGTTACTCTGCCTTTGCGATAATTGTCCATGACACATTTTGCTGACGGCGAGGAATAGAATACCTTTCGTGTGGATCTCTCTTCAGATCGTGCCAGACTTGTATACCTAGGTATTTTGAAGTGCAAAGCGTACTGTATGGTCTCACAGCTCTCTGATCTGTGTGATTGTTCTTCACAGTTCCTAGACATGTCACCAGCGACATAGACACTCTGCCATGCATCACCAGTAGTTGCGTGGTCAAAGGCATTATCTGCGCTATCTCTACGATTCTTGATTTCCAGTAGCAGATCCACATTTTTATATGCGTTGCCTTCCTCTTTTTCTTTTCCATGTTTACAATCTAACTTAACACTATCAAGATCATCTTTTTCACTGACAAATTCAACATTTAAACTATTGCATTGTCTATTGAGTTCGGTTTTATTATCCTTGAACTGATCAATAATCTTACCAACTTGAGAAGCCACTTCAGCTCTCATCTCACTATTTTGTGCGGCCAGGTCACCTCTTTTATTTCTCAACTCATTATTTTGTGCGGTCATTTGGGCTTTCAAATCATCTTTTTGAGAAACTATCTCAGTCCTCAACTCATTATTTCGTGCGGTCATTTCGGCTTTCAAATCAGTCATCAGCGTAGTCATATCGGCTTTCATATCAGTCATCAGCGTAGTCATATCGGCTTTCATATCAGTCATCAGCGTAGTCATATCGACTTTCAAGCTATTTATCAACTTTACTAATTCATCCATACTTCTAGTTAACGGCATTCAATTAATTAATCATAATCCCACTTCTGACACCAAATGTTGCGGATTACAAAAATGGATAGCCGCTGAGCGTGAGTATTAAAAGCTATATTTCAAAACCAAATTCAATACAAGGTAAATTGTTACAAAGGAAATATGGATGAAGTATCTTATTAACAAATCAACTATTAACATGCACAAGTCATCAATCTTCCTGCGTGAGCACACAACATCAGCTCTGTGTATTTTACTAAATACTACCTTTTACTTGATTTACCAGGTCACCCGAAGATCTTCACTCGTAAACCAATTCTCGTCCTGTGCTAATAACTTTTCACACACTAGCCGAACAAAAAGACAGTCCGTGTAGACATTCGAAGTTAGCCATAAAAGTTCCCACTTTTATACTTCCGTGTATACACAACACATCAAGTTACTTCTTGATACTTAACGATAAAAGATCCCACTTTTATCCTTCCGCGTATACACAACACATCAAGTTACTTCTTGATACTTACGCGCACTGTCTCAGAACAGCTCACCGTCCATTTTCGAACTCTCCGACCGTTACAACACAACAACCGTTACAATACAAAAATGACCGTTAACGCTCCACTCTTCTTCTCCAAATTCTCCCAAAGTTCAATTCGTTGGCTGAAACTTTGCTTTCGGTTGCCAGATTCTTCTGTCGTAACAATATGAAAAAACATTCTTTTTTGTGTATTTTAAATAATTTTTTTCTGAAGCGTGTTATTTATTTTCATTTGTTAATATGAAAAACATTCTTTTATACGTATTTTAAATAATTTTTTTTTTCTGAAGCGTGCTATTTTTTTTCATTTGTTAATATGAAAAAACATTCTTTTTTATGTATTTTTAAATAATTTTTTTCCTGAAGCGTGTTATTTATTTTTATTTGTTAATATGAAAAAACATTCTTTTATATGCATTTTAAATGTTTTTTTTCTGAAGCGTGTTATTTATTTTCATTTGTTAATATGAAAAAACATTCTTTTATATGCATTTTAAATATTTTTTTCTGAAGCGTGTTATTTATTTTCATTTGTTAATATGAAAAAACATTCTTTTTTATGTATTTTAAATAATCAGTTTACCTTTTTTTTCAGACATCCTTAGTTGAGTTACAGTATGCATGATTGTTGTATTCGTAAATGCTTTCATTCATAGAAACTCGACCTATATGTTTCTATCTTGAAATATTGATCTGTGCTTTTTTTGTCCGCACCCCGTAAAAAAATTCCTGCCGATGCCCATGTTACAAATAGAAAATGCCAAATGGTCCAGAAAATCAACAAACTTTGCTTCGCATACTACATCAATAATACAAAATTTAATAATAGACGGCTTCACAGACATACTCTGAAAACAAAAACCAAAATCTCTTCCTCAGCCTTCATGGCTGTAACACCAGAAACCTAATTGCGTTCACTGATGGAATGAGAGCTTGACGCGAGAATTCGACCACATAAGGGAAAATATTCATGCTCGAGTCACTCCCCATACTTCAAAAGCAAACCGCCAGAAGCTACTTCTGCTTCTCTGCTGTCGCCGAGCTGCCAGTTCTGCATCATTTGGCCTTATTGACGAATTACACAGTCACAACAAAGAACCATAAAAAATAAAGGGCTTACTCATTGAGGTTTGGTAATTGTGCACGAGCAAAAGCTGAGCCAACAACGAATCACTTCCTCAAGTTACAAAAGAGTGCGTTTTAAGTGGCCAATCAAGAGACCCACCCTTGGCACACGTGCTCAACTTTCCGTGAGAGTTCAACAGCACAGATGAAGTTCATGATCTGACTTTTTCCCTTACCACACAGAGAGAGATATTCAGTAAGGAACCGGATAGGAAACAAAAGGGCCCCACAGGGTCACCGAAACTAGAGATGGGGGATGTGCAAACTATATATAGCGATGATACAGGGGTATTAACACGATTTCGGTCAAGGCGGAATGGAGGAAAAAATGTATTCCTAATTTTAGAACGAAAGAAGGTTCGACGAATATCTCAGTTTGTGGTGGCCCCAATTATCATATCATATGAAAGCATCAAACATAATCTTAAAACAGAAATTTCACTTAGGGAAAATAATTTTTTGCAATGGATACCAGGTCAAGCCTACCTACCCGGTTATTACGTCCTATTAGTAAGAATATTTAATGCTCTAGGGACATTTTTTTCAGGCTAATATTTCATGCTGCAAGGAGGCGTTCTTTCGGGATTTTTACTGATACCTTAGAGCAGAGGATCCCAAATTTATTTAACCATGGAATACTTTTTACTTGGAACATTTTGACGGAACACCGACTCTTAAAAAATGATCTTATAACTGATAAACTGCCGCTTTTCCCCTAGTTTTTTTCTTTTACTTTTCGCTGAACACACATTTAAATACCTCTTGGAACACAGTTCAGAAAATTCTGCCTCTTCCTGAATCTTTTTTTCTCTCTCATTATCCTCATTGATACTTAACGTTGCCTTTTCTTTCTTATTAATTATGAATAATACCTAATGATGTAGGGAAATCATCATTTTCTCTCTCAGTGTTTCTGGTCACCACATGGTTGGCGTGCTTGGTAACGGGTTGTTGGGTTGTTTTACCTCTGAGCGGCACTTTTCTGCACACCATGGGCTAAATGGCCAGGTCACATGGACCCCGAAGGCTCAGAGAAGGTTGGGGGAGGGGACCCACTGGAACAGCTGTTGGGAGACAGATGGTAGCCTCCCGTCAAGGCCTTCCAGCGTGTTCTTTAACGTGCACAGGATATGGCTCTCCCGCACACGAGGCCACGGCTTAACGTCCCATCCGACGGACGGCGGCCTTTCCAAGCCCATCGGTGTCCCCTACTGACCGTGGGCAGGGCGGGGAATTTTGCGGAGATAAATCTCAACGCTGACCAAGCTGGGACTCGAACCTGGGAACTACAGATTACGAGGCTTGGTAACGGATCAAAGGAATTATGGGTTCGACCTCCGACTAAGGCATGGATTTTGTTTTTAATTCCTTGCACACTTATTTCTCGCTAATACCTAATGTTGTAACGATACCTATCTTTCTCAGAATTTTTCATCAATATTTAAAACCTAAACAACCCTTTCTCGGCATTTTTCGTTGATATTTAATGGTTCTAAGGTTTCCATTTCTCTCTCTCGAAAATTTTCGTTCATACATGATGGTGTTCATATCTCAGTTTTCTCCTCTCATTATTTCTCTAATACTTAACGTTTTAAAGTGCTCCCATTATTATTTCTCAGTATTCACAGCTAATATGTAATGCTGTATGGGTTGGGTTGTTTTACCTCTGAGCGGCACTTTTTTGCACACCATGGGCTAAATGGCCAGGTCACATGGACCCCGAAGGCTCAGAGAAGGTTGGGGGAGAGGACCCACTGGAACAGCTGTTGGGAGACAGATGGTAGCCTCCCGTCAAGACCATCCAGCGTGTTCTTTAACGTGCACAGTGTATGGCTCTCCCGCACACGGGGCCACGGCTTAACGTCCCATCCGACGGACGGCGGCCTTTCCAAGCCCATCGGTGTCCCCTACTGACCGTGGGCAGGGCGGGGAATTTTGCGGAGATAAATCTCAACGCTGACCCAGCTGGGACTCGAACCTGAGAACTACAGATTACGAGCCTGGCGCGCTACCGACTGAGCCACCCCCGCCCCCATGATGGTGTTGATATCCCTATTTTCTCCTCTCATTATTTCTCTAATACTTACGTTTTAAAGAGCTCCCATCATTATTTCTCAGTATTCACAGCTAATATGTAATGCTGCATGGAACATCGTCTCCCAGCAGTCAGGTCATGCCAGACTGCGATGGAATGAATTGAGGGGGCATGTACCCCTGTAGCAATGTCAAATTATTTCGTAATCAATCTTTGTTACTAAGAGAGCAGCTAAGTATTCAAATAGGGCAAACTCTCTTTAACCAGGAACGAACAACACCCTCCCTTACTCCGGACGGAAAAAGGCTAGGCACTTTTGAGTCCGTTTATTAAGCCGGTGAACGACATAACTGTGATCGCAGGTTATGTCGTTCATACGTAATGATACGGAGACCTATTTTACTTCCCCAGTATCCCATCTTTCTCTTCCAGAATGTCTCATTTTTACTGAGAAATGTAGAGAATTATATTTATCATCCAGTGTTTCTCGTTAATAAATGCTAACTGGTGTTGGAAAATCCAGCTTTATCATTCTATACACCTCGGTAATGCTCAATCGTATACATTACAGCGAGCCGGCGCCAATTATGCAGCGGAATTCATAGCTGGAAAAAAATATAAGATGAAGCTAAAATTAACTCAAAATTAATAAAGTAAAAATCTTGATATATAAATTAAATGGGCAAGAATGATGAAAATATATGGAGTAAGAATTATCATTCCTCCTCAAGCAGCCATGGGCTACGGAGGTCCAATCAAATTGAGAAATTTTGTTCTCCAAGCATGTCTGTCCTGAGCTACATCTGCTGCATCTGGCCACTGCACACCAATTCTAACAAGGTCCTGTTTGACATTGTCTGCCCATCGCATCCTAGGTCAACCCCTCTTTCTGAGGCCTTTAGGCACACTGTTCATAACCCTATTCGCTAATCTATAATTATCCATACGGGCAACACGGCCAAACCAACGGAGTCTCTCTCTGTACAATATACTGCTCAAAGGAGGTTGCCGACTTTTTTTGCCTAACCTCATCTTTACTTACAAAGTCAAACCATCTAATGCCCAAGATACCGCGTAAGCATCTAGTATCAAAGACATTACATATTATTGGGCGATAACCGTCCCATGGCCTAAGAGACTCTGGGTTCGAGCCCCGGGTAAGGCATGGGGGTGTGTATCGTTTTTCTGCTGAGGTCCTGCCATCCTCTCAGACCTTCTACTATGGCATATAAACTGACAGGCTCCTGTCAGACCTCTGTAGCAAGCAGCTGTTTGAGGGGGTATTTATTATTTATTTTATTTACTATCGTAATTAAGTTGTTGAATTTTGAAACCCATAATACATAGGTCGCGTGACATGGGGCACTGATGTTTTTCAAATGACGATGAATCGAGAAATGCTGCTCATTTAAAGCTGTCAATAGCAGAGATTTGGGTTGTTTTACCTCTGAGCGGCACTTTTTTGCACACCATGGGCTAAATGGCCAGGTCACATGGACCCCGAAGGCTCAGAGAAGGTTGGGGGAGAAGACCCACTGGAACAGCTGTTGGGAGACAGATGGTAGCCTCCCGTCAAGGCCATCCAGCGTGTTCTTTAACGTGCACAGGGTATGGCTCTCCCGCACACGGGGCCACGGCTTAACGTCCCATCCGACGGACGGCGGTCTTTCCAAGCCCATCGGTGTCCCCTACTGACCGTGGGCAGGGCAGGGAATTTTGCGGAGATAAATCTCAACGCTGACCCAGCTGGGACTGGAACCTGGGAACTACAGATTACGATCCTGACGCCCTACCGACCGAGCCACCCCCGCCCCCCTCAATAGCAGAGAAATTTGTAATTATTTCAAATGCATTACTCTTGGTGTTCTGCCACGAAATGAATCGAACATCAGATGTGAAGCGACGAAGTGAATCGAGTACTAAGTGTGCTGCGATGTGAAAAAGGTCGAGAATCACTGATGTAGAGTGACCCAACTTTCTCTCTCAACTTGTCTCATTAATATTTAATGGAGTACAGAGACCCATATCTCTTTGTCTCTCTCAGCTCCCCCAATTAATATTCAGTGGAGTAGAGAGATTAATCTTTCCCTTTCAATAGATCACTTTAATATTCAGTAGTGCTGAGATACCCATTTTATTTTCTCAATGTGTATCCTTTCATTTTTAATGATGCAGAAAGACTTCTTTGCCTCTCTGTATGTCATTAATACTTAATGAGGCGGGGGATGGGGCAGCTTCAGGTTTTAAGTTTGGTTTGCTGGTATACGACAGAAATCTATGAATATTCACAGAATCGGAATGTAAATATTACAGAATTTGAGTCACATATAATCATTGATGCAAATCAAATATATCACAAAAGATATTCTAAAGGTTAAGGAAAATGAATAGAAAGCAAGAGGGATGGAAATTCTAAAAGTTTGTTTAGACTTGTGAGACTAGCTCCCGAGGGTGATTTTAGCCTTGGGGTACTATTTAGCCATGTGGCCCGATTTTCCCGGGCCGTTTTTTTCCTTCCAGTCCGCCCCTTGGGTTAGTCATCATTTTCCTCCCTTAAAAAAAACTAATCGGAAAATTGTGGCCGAGTGTTTAGCGCGCTTGGTTTCTGATCTACGGGACCTGGGTTCGAGCCCCGGGTAAAGCATGGATGCTTGTGTTGTTTTTCTGCTGAGATCCTGCCATCCTCTCAGACCTTCTACTATGGCATATGAACTGACAGGCTCCTGTCAGACCTCTGTGGCAAGCAGCTGCTTGAGGGGGTATTTATTTTATTTATTTAATATCTGGTTTACCGAAAATAATGTCATTTTTTCCTTATCGAAATATAATCTTGATTCTTTTAACGTTTTCTTTTGTATATTAATTTTATATATTAATATGAAAAAAAACGTTCTTTTACTTGTATTTCGAATAATAAGTTTCCCTTTTTTTTTGTTTTAGAGCAGGTGTGTCCAACCTTTTGACTTCCCTGGGCCACACTGAGTGAAGATGAACTGTTTTGGGCCGCACATAAAATATATAATATAGTAAATGTATATAAATAATAAAACTTCATTTATTTTCTTATGTTTTCTATTATAAAATAAAAAAAGGACAACATAAAACTTGTGGGATATCAAAAACTCGCTGAAAATCACGTAATCATGTTGAAAGCTTATGTCATAAACACGTAAATATTACGGTTTTGTGGACCGCATTACTAGCTGTCCAGGACTGCGGGTTGGACACGCCTGTTTTAGAGCATCCGTAGTTGAATTTATGTGTAATGTATAAACGATTGCTATATTCACAATTGTACTCATTAATGAACGATTGGATATAAATATTTCTTTCTTGAAATATTGATTTTTTTTTGTTCCTCTCTCCCCCTTGAATTTTTCCCCCTCCTCTGAAAGCATTGGGGCGAGGGTGGCTCAGTCGGTAGCGCGCCAGGCTCGTAATCTGTAGTTCCCAGGTTCGAGTCCCAGCTGGATCAGCGTTGAGATTTATCTCCGCGAAATTCCCCGCCCTGCCCACGGTCAGTAGGGGATACCGATGGGCTTGGAAAGGCCGCCGTCCGTCGGATGGGACGTTAAGCCGTGACCCCATGTGCGGGAGAGCCATAACCTGTGCACGTTAAAGAACACGCTGGATGGCCTTGACGGGAGGCTACCATCTGTCTCCCAACAGCTGTTCCAGTGGGTCCTCTCCCCCAACCTTCTCTGAGCCTACGGGGTCCATGTGACCTGGCCATTTAGCCCATGGTGTGCAAAAAAGTGCCGCTCAGAGGTAAAACAACCCAACCCAACCCAACTGAAAGCATTTTTTTCTCCCCTTTAAAAAAAATGCTTCCATTGCCATGGTTAGGCTGCGAACCGCCATTTCCCACTGATTATAAAATATGCAAACGGGGAATTCGCACATCCCCTTTTCAAGCTGCAGTTTCATAACACAAGCGCAAAACAGCTTTCACCGATTGGGCATTTTCCTGGGTACGCCAATCAATCTAGCTAAAAAGTTTTTGCGTTTCAAAAAACTCGTACGTTAGTTTTATGTGGAAAAAAAAAAGAATAAAATGCGATTTTCGCAATGCGGTAAAAAGGGAAATTTCTGCCTCAGGAAGAAGGATATTTTCCCACTGACTATATACCCTCTCTGTACCTATTCCACATGGTTATTAATATGGATGTAAAAAGATTATGAACGTTGGAAGGTTATTGTCATGCGCAGATTTTATGGCTGCACCTCTTGCGAGTGAGAAAAACTAATTTTGTAAGAGGTTTGGTCTAAAAAAAGATAGTTGGAAAATAGGAGAAAAAAATTCTTTTACCTAAAACGGGAAATGTTCGTTTATTTCTTTTATTCCTGTAATCAGGCAACTCTACCTAACATATTAACTGTTCCACTGCAATCCCATCTTTTCCTCAAAGTAAAACTAAAGATTAATACAATTTTTTTTTGCCACATTGCAGACTAAAGCAGCCTTTTTATTCATTTCTTCAAATATTAATATTTAGAGTAGGAAGAGAAACAAAAATGAAGGCTACTTCACGTCCAATACTCGAAGAGATATTCCTGATGCAAGATCCGAGTGATGAATCGTTGACGTCATGATCACTGCCAGCAATGGAGTCTACTCGTTTTTGCTATCTGGGTTACGGTCATTACGAGAGGAAACCTTAATATCACGACGCCTATAGATGGCATCGTGATATTAAGGCCAAGCTCGAGCATTACCTTCACGTTCTGGAAAATTGAAGTTTAATAACGAAAAGTGCTAATCTGACAGTGAGTTAAAAAAAAACAGCAATATCAATGAAAATGCATCGGCAAACAGTCATTAGTGTTCTTGATGCTCTCGGGTGAATAGTTGAACAGTTCTTGAAAGATATATTGCCACTAATTTAAAATAAATGTGCCAGAAATCACAAAGAATTATTCAGTAACGAAAAAACACAGATTTAGTTTTAAATTGATACAATATTCTTTCTAGCCTATTTCAAATAAGCAAATGTTTTCACTTTTTCGTATATCTGTTCGTCTCTAGGCATTCAACGTTTTTGTTTTTTAAACAAAATTATAAATCGCTTTTCGGTTGGATGGGAATTGATGTAATTTGTATTTTCCGATTCTCCCAAGAAAAAAGTCAAAAATTGCAAAACTTTAAATGGATATTGCAAACGACGTATTTCTGATCGAAGTTAAATTTTTTGGTGGTGGAATGCGAGGATCAAGAGATTTGCATCGAAAGCAGACACGGAATTCAAAAAGGCACGTTAGGCATTTGTCTAAGGATGCCAAACAAAAGCAGCGCCATTAGCATTCAAACGATGCAGATTATTTAAGTTGCTGTTGGTTTGATTGTTTGAGTTATTGTTCGCTTAATATATTTAATAATACTTATGTTATATATCATGTATTTCAGAGTAATAAAAAACCTGAATATATTTCAGTTATTTGGATATTTCTCATTGTCCACCCCGAAATGCATTTACGGATCATAAACTTTTATTTCTCTAAATCTCCTGACGAGGGCGCCACTGCCTCTTTGAACTAATTGAAACCTCTGAATTGTAAAATAGAAATGACAGACAGCTTGGCTCTCTCTCTTCACTAATTGACTTGATTTAGAAAACGGACATCCTTTACCTCCCCTTTTACCATTCTTATTACAATATCAACATTACGACGAAATTTTGACGATTTCTCTTTCTGCACGAAATGCACCAAGTTAAAGCCATAGAACTTTTCCTGCATCATGAAAGTTGATGAGCTCTGGCCCGTTCTGCCATAATGATAAGAGCGTTCGCAACAAAGGCGTATTCAAGTATAACCCTACTCAAGGACCTATTAGTGCAAATACATGTAATTTAAAAAAAAATTAAAAGTAGATAAGTGCAATGGTTTAAAAGTAATAGAACAATAGCCAAGAAATTAAGTGTTGTCAGGAATATCTGTCATAAAGCTATGTTGTTTATTTTATAAAAAAAAAATAAATACCCCCTCAAGCAGCTGCTTGCCACAGAGGTCTGACAGGAACCTGTCAGTTTATATGCCATAGTAGAAGGTCTGAGAGGATGGCAGAACCTCAGCAGAAAAACGACACAAACAGCCATGCCTTACCCGGGGCTCGAACCCAGGTCCCTTAGGTCAGTAGCCAAGCGCGATGTCGGGGAAATTCAGCCGTCCCGTGGCTGAGTGGTTAGTGCATTTGGCTGCTGATTAGAAAAACCTGAGGCATGGATATATATGTTGTCTTTCTGCTGAGGTCCCGCTAATCTTCACAGATTATACTCCAATCATGGAGTATAAACTAATAGGCTTCTGTCAGATTTCTGTGGCAAGCAGCTGCTTGAGGGGATATTTGTGCAGTTCTTGCCGCGAAGAAAATAAGACTAATTCTGGTGCCAAATTTAGCGAACAGCTGGACGGTAAGGACGAATTGTAATTCTAAAACAATACATAATTGCAACTGCCTTTCGATGAGATCAGATAAAAATAAAAAAAATACAAAATAAGAAAATAATTGAATACCATCAAAAAAACAAAATAATTGAATACCATCGGGATCTAGGCAAAGCTAGCAAATTTCCTAGGGCGAAAGGTGGCCAAGAAGGTCATGCCCCCACAACCCTGAGAGTGCAATAAGTGAACGCAAAAATTATTAAACTTCTATATATTTCAGGCATTTTTTCAAGAATTTCTTTAAAACCTCTAAAACCAAAGGTGAAATGTTACACTGGATTCTCAATTAATTAATGGTGTAACATTTTACCCTTCGTGCCCACCCCCCATTTACCTCTTTTCGGCTCGATTGCATCGCTTCCCCCCCCCCCCCCACTCATCCCCACCCCACCCTTTATTTTTACTAGATTCGAGCCTAGATACCATTTTGTGTCAATGGTATTCTGGAATAGGGCATATGGTTGAAATTGCTTGAGACTAGGAAGGTCTCCACAAATTTATAAAAAAAAGAACAAAAAAAAATTACACTCGTTCGGGGGTCATCTGATAGTTATCGATACTGCCAACAAAGCCAGGAAATGTTTTGGGGGACATGAAGTAAATGTGAAAAGATTTGTGGGGGGGGGGGGGAGATTAATGTGAAGGTGAAAAGAGAAAGAAGATGATAAAGAATATGAGTCTTATAGGTCAGGCGGATTTTGCAGTGGTGCACTTTTACAGCAACAGGACATATATTTTTACTAGCATACAGGAGCTCATCTTTCAAGTGATTTCACGAGTTCGTTGTTATTTCCGTGGCAACACACCCAACAGAAAAAAGACTTTCTATTATCTCCGTTCATCTATAGATGGCGACACTGTTTAATATCATTCAAAGGAGCTATTTTGCTCTTTTTACTGCTCCGACAGTCTTTTAGTAATCTTCGTCTATTTTGCTCTTTTTACTGCTCCGACAGTCTTTTAGTAATCTTCGTCTATTTTGCTCTTTTTACTGCTCCGACAGTCTTTTAGTAATCTTCGTCTATTTTGCTCTTTTTACTGCTCCGACAGTCTTTTAGTAATCTTCGTCTATTTTGCTCTTTTTACTGCTCCGACAGTCTTTTAGTAATCTTCGTCTATATTTTTATGAACTTTCTGATAATTTCAGCGAACAAATCTGATTATCTTCTTAATCTCCTATTTATTCCTCCACGTTTCCCATTTTGATTGCTTACACACATGAGAGCCAGCAATCCTTCCGGCGCAAGGAAATCCCCCAAATCTTTCTACATTTACTTCATGTCCCCCAAAACATTTCCTGGCTTCCTTCATTCCTGGAAATTACGTTAGTATAGGTAAAATTATATAGTATAGCAGAAAAGAAATTCAAGCAGCTAGTGGTCACAAATCTCCTTGCACGATCCTGTCAGTGCAATCCGCCATAGAGAAACCTGCGAGGAAGGCGAGACTCTCAGCAGAAAGAGCACAAAAAATAATCCATGTCCTATACGTCTTCGAAGCTAGGTTCCTCTGAATCGCAGCCAACATGCTTATGATCTGCGTCCAGGGACTCCTAAAAGCTGTTAAAAATAGCCATTTTTCTTCAATGCTTCCCGTTTTAAAAATTTATTAACAGAGCTACTGATTTAAAGGTAATGTTAAAATCTTAATTTTTACCAATTACAATTTGTGGCTCAAGAAACCTACGTTGTGATCATTGTCTACTAACTGTTAACCCTTTCACGACTAAGGGAAACATTTTTCCCATTTTAAAATTGGTGATTGTCGTATTTAATTATAACCTTATCTGCATTTTTTATACAGAATGTCAAAATAGAACGTATGCCGAACGCAGTTACGTAAACGGGAACGTTTAGAAAACAAAAACAGAACTGTCAGGACGCATAATATATGTACTATGTGCAATGTCCATCTTTGCCTCACTACCAAAAGAAATTGCTTCGCAGAATATCATTTAGCACATCATTTTGTATAGTAATTTTATTTCATAATTTTGTATTATTTTAGTTAACATTTTGTTCTAATAAACCAATAAATAAAAGACATTGCATAATAAGCCTAACTATAATTTGTGTTACCTTTATAGTCCATTGGAAAAAATATTTCCCATAAAATTCCAAAAAAACTACACATTGTTATGTATTTTTCTTATGATTTTTATTTATTTTACGTCTAAACAAACTAAAATAAACAGTTACATACTAATATTTACTCTTATAAACCTTATGGTCCTGAAAGGGTTAAATCTTTAAAAGTTAAAAGTTTTTATGTATAATACTAACACAATTATCCTTCCGGATCTGGGAGAAGAAGTGGTGGGGGGGGAGGGGAGATCAAGTAAGCCCCCGCTCAATTGGAAAATTATAATAGATATTTTGGAAAAATAGTTTTATTTAAAAGATCATAGAACTGAGGGAAACATGACAGTGGCGAACCATGTATGGAAAATTTCGAAGTAATTGAGACAATGAGACTGCGCACTTGATAGGAACATCGACAGTTCTCATATGTCATTGGATTACTAAGCTATCAATTACTTTTAAGTGAACCAATTATCTCATAACTCACTGGTTAATTGATGAGTGATTTATAGCTCAATCAACTAAAGATCTCATTGTTCATTAGTTGGCTGATGAATGATTGATAGTTCTCATTAGTTGGCTGATGAATAATTGATAGTTCAATAAGCCGATGATCTTATAAATGATCGCATATCATGCTCGCAACACATGAAGCTTAGAGCTTCCAGAAGAAAATTCTCAAGAAATTTAAGGGAATTAAGAAAATAACGTTTTTATTTCTATCAATGGACCCTCCAAGAATGAATTTCATTTGAAAACAAAACTGCACAAAAACGTGAGCGATATTTTTAAGTGCAAAATGTGATGATCCCTGAAAGGAAATAATTAAGGGATTACTTGAGGTCTAAGGAATAATAAGCCAAGGCTTACCTCTCCCGTACACATCAGCAAAGCTCTTTTGCAAAAAATGCAATCCATTATGAGATTTCACTTTAATATTTTAACAATTAAAGAAAAGAATTCAGCAGTATCTGGTCTCAGAGGTAACTAGGATCATCTGGCAAAAGAAAATCAGGGACTTTCGCCATCCTGACAGTCTAGTAAGAAAAAAAGTGAAATAACAGACATTTTATAACTACAGGTTGGAAACATTTTTTTTTTTAATTCAAAATTATTTTTAAATAAAATTTTAACTGCAAGAGAGTACACCAATCCCTCGATTTACACGGTATATAGTTTCCCGAAAAACCACCATGTAAATTGAAATCGCGGAATTCCAAAGGGGAAAGAACAAAATAATCCTTATTTAATCAAATATACATTGAAAGTTTTATTTCTATATAAAGTTTCAATGTATATTTTGTTGAGCTACATCATCATCCTCAAGCAGCCCTGGGCTTCGGAGGTCCAACCAGACCGTGCAATTTAGTTCTCCAAGCAAGTCTATCCTGAGCTACATCTACTGCATCTGGCCACTGCACACCAATTCTAACAAGGTCCTGTTTGACATTGTCTGCCCACCACATCCTAGGTCTCCCCTTCTTTCTGAGGCCTTTAGGCACACTGTTTATAACCTCATTCGCCAATCTATAATCATTCATACGGGCAACATGGCCAAACCAACGAAGTCTCTCTCTGCACAATATGCTGCTTAAAGGAGGTTGACCTCATCATTAATTACAAAGTTGAATCACCTAATGCCCAAGATATTGCGTAAGCATCTGGAATCAAAAGCATCTAGTTTCTCATTATCTTGTTTACAAAGCGTCCAAGTTTCACTACCATAACTAACCCTAGAAAGAACCAAACTATTATACAGTCTAATTTTAGTCTTTAGGTGTATACGCCTATTTCTCCACACTCTCCACAGATTCTTAAAAGTCCCGGCAGCAATCCCTATTCGTCTGTTAATCTCATGCCGCACATCACCATTATCTGTTACATAGCTCCCAAGATAATTAAACTGTGACACCTGCTCAAGACTGCAACCATTCAGATTAACTGAATCACAGCCTGCCTGACCAATTTTCATCACCTTAGTTTTCTCTCTGTTTATAACCAAACCTACTCTACTACCAGTCTCTTCAATCGAAATTCACTTCAAGGGAAAGATTTTGTCCTTAAATGGACTGGAGATACGAAAATTTCTGATTTAGATTATGCTGATGATTTAGCCCTTTTGGCGAATGATGTTGATGAGATGAACTCTTTCATTCGAGCTGTTGATGAGACTGGTAGTAGAGTAGGTTTGGTTATAAACAGAGAGAAAACTAAAGTGATGAAAATTGGTCAGGCAGGCTGTGATTCAGTTAATCTGAACGGTTGCAATTTTGAGCAGGTGTCACAGTTTAATTGTATTGGGAGCTATGTAACAGATTCTGGTGATATGCGGCATGAGATTAACAGATAGATAGGGATTACTGCTGGACTGTTGCAAATAAGGAATCATGTATACATTCTTCAAAGAAAAGAACATTATTTTTTGGTACACCTGATATTATTCAACATAAATCAATCTGTCGATCAATTCCTCAAGGGGGGGGGATCTCTGCCCCTCTTCTCCAACCCCACTGCCGGCGCCCGTTATAATCCCTATAATGGCCTTCCTGTTCGGGAGTTTCTGAATCCACCAGGAATTAAATATCGTATTTGAAATAAAAATAAATGAATTATCCATCAGTAGCTCCTTGTCATGTCAGTTTAATATGTCAGAGAAGATCTGTGAGCAAGGTGAAACCACAGCAGGAAGAAAATTCATGCACAGGGAAATTTTTAGTCACTATGCTTGCCGATAGATGGCACCTGGTAGACGATCCATCTAGTGCTCCTCTACAGAAAGGTTGTCAAACGGCGTTCAGGACGCCATATTTCAGCTCCGCAGTGTGTCAGTTACTTTAGCAGACTGATTATCTAGCTTCGTCAACACACACACATGGGGCACGAGCAACTTTCAAATAAGATTTTGTTACTTAAAAATCATGGAAATGCTTTCTTTCCGAATGATTATTTTTGTTGCCAGCATTTTATAACAATATTTATCGATTGTTAAGTTAATAAGAATTCCTTAAGATAATAAATATTAAAGCAATAATTGTTTCTTCATAGTCCCAGATATTAAATTTTTACATTCCTGAAAAGATATGGTAATATTTCTTATTTGGGCTCTGATTTATACTTTCACAAATTAATATTAAAATTCTGCTCCAAAAATAAAAGTTGAACACTTGTAGCATAAGCAAGCTTTATAAATATTTTTACATATTCTGAAATCTGTCAAAATTATGCTATAAATGAAAACCTAGAACATTCTAATTCAATTTCTACCTTTATTACACTATGTTGTTTATAAATATATTATTAGATCACTGATACTACTTAAATTATTTATTTCAAGATAAATAAATAATTTGGAATATGATTGATTACTTGTAGCACATTACAAAAAATTCCCCGACATTTCCATGTTATATGAATAGTAAATCACATCCAAATCTCCTTAAATTCGAAAGCAAGATTTTTACGGAAAAATGTCACTAGAAATGAATTAATTGATCTCACGCAAATCTTTCTAATTCTCGATTTTCACAATATTCTTTCAATATTTAGTATTATTAAATTGAAAACGTTTAACAGCAAACGCTGCTGTTATACTAATTCTAACATTTTCAAAAGTAATTGAATGATTATATAAACTTCTAACGCAGCATCTACTTTAGTAAATGAACTTTAAAAATAGCTTTTTACAGCAAATAATGTCACTGATTACCTCCGGTGACATATTTCTGTGTAACTGAAATTTTCACGGGAAATTGGATTTACAAAAATATTTCTTTAATACACTGGTTTCCATAAATTAAAGAAAACTCAGAAAAATTATAATAAACAAAAAATTACATGAATGATTTTAATGAAATTTGATAGAAATATGAATTACAATACTAGTTTTAGAATGGCATAAAATATTTTACATTAGAAACATTTTTCGTCAAAAAATAGCACTTTAAAGGAACTTGTCCAAAAATGAGGTGTCAGAATGCAATGTGCAAAGTTGTTTAATAAGAAGTGTGGTCACCCCTTACAGCAATGCAGGCACGACAGCGATGTTTGATATACAGAGATGCTGTTTATGATGTTGTGATTCAGCTCAATAGGGAGTAACTACCATTGTTCCTTTAAAGCAGTAATAAGCTCCCCCTTTGTTTCAGGTGGTGGGTTGAGGGCAGCAACAAGACGCGACATCTATGGTAAGAAATTGATTCCACAGTCTATGGTCCACAGAAGGACTCACATTGAGCCATCGTGCCATGCCTGACTGACCTTGGCCTGCTTCCAGCCGGCCAATAGCTCTCCACCGCAGTTCATTGGCAAATGATGTCTCGAGGTCATTCCTACGAAATGGCTATTTCGAATTCCTTTACTCACATTTAGAACACAAAATAACGATCCACTACAAAACATCCGTTTTTATGCCGCTATCCAATTACGCAAATTGACGCAACCTAGACTAATTTGCATACGATATGCTCACTCGGCATTACTCTACTGGTTACGATGAACAAGTTTGGTGAGGATCGCCCAATTTTTTGGCGAATTATCGCGATTTTACTCATTTTTTCCTTAATTTATGGAAACCAGTGTAATTTAGTGAAGCTGGAACACTTAACAGTGACGTCCCTTTTAAATGTTCATCACAGGAACAGTTTTCTTCAAAACACGGAAAAGAAAATCATTGTTAAACCTTCAAAATTACACTTATTTCAGCAAAGGTTATAAAGGTCAATGTGTTTTAATTAGCTTTCGAGATGAATTCGTGTGCAAAGTATTTACGCTGCTAAGTCAGCTTCCACAACGTTTTAAATAACAACGAATGTGACAAAAATGTGATTCAATGAGAGTTCCAACTTTTCTTCAAGGACATTAATCCGTAAAGAAAATTCCCCGCCCTGCCCATGGTCAGTAGGGGACACCGATTGGCTTGGAAAGGCCGCCGTCCGTCGGATGGGACGTTAAACCGTGGCCCCGTGTGCGGGAGAGCCATACCCTGTGCACGTTAAAGAACACGCTGGATGGCCTTGACGGGAGGCTACCATCTGTCTCCCAACAGCTATTCCAGTGGGTCCCCTTTCCCAACCTTCTCTGAGCCATCGGGGCCCTTGTGACCCGGCCATTTAGACTGTGATGTGCAAAAAAGTGCCGCTGAGGGGTAAAACAACCCAGCCGTAAAGAAAAAGGTGATATTCGACGCTATGAAGTTGCAAATTTCGTTTTCTACTGGCTAAATGAAAAATTTTCAGATGATTTGGTAGAGCCAGAGTTCTGACAAACTATTCAGAAAATATTTAGCAATGCTTCACCAGTAGAGACAGATTCGAATAATCAGAATAATTATATTTACTGAGTTTCTAAAGATATAATTGAATTCATTCGTTATGTGATGTGATGTGTTTGGGGCACGAGCAACTTTCAAATAATTGCCCAGGGTTATGTGCCCATCACATAAACGAAAGTGATCTGCTGATTTCCAGAATTCGCGTTTCCCTTTAACTGCTCAGATATTTCTTCTTGTGCGTCTTTTGGGAACGCTTTCATCAATTTCCCTTTCTTTGCAGTCGAAAGCAGCACGATGTGGCATTTTAACAAGCTCAAACACCTTGGTTTATCAAAGAAAACAAATGAGTATTATGACAGGCGATTTACATTAAAACACAACGACCGAATTCAACATAGAACCAGGGGCGGGGATGGCTCAGTCGGTAGCGCGCCAGGCTCGTAATCTGTAGTTCCCAGGTTCGATTCCCAGCTTAGTTAGAGTTGAGATTTATCTCCGCAAAATTCCCTGCCCTGCCCACGGTCAGTAGGGGACACCGATGGGCTTGGAAAAGCCGCCGTCCGTCGGATGGGACGTTAAGCCGTGGCTCCGTGTGCAGGAGAGCCATACACTGTGCACGTTAAAGAACACGCTGGATGGCCTTGACGGGAGGCTACCATCTGTCTCCCAACAGCTGTTCCAGTGGGTCCCCTCCCCCAACCTTCTCTGAGCCTACGGGGTTCATGTGACCTGGCCATTTAGTCCATGGTGTGCAAAGAGGTGCCGCTAAGAAGTAAAACAACCCAACTCAACATAGAACCAACACACGTGTAAATTTTACCTGTAACTATCACAGAATTAATCTACAATCGAAGAATAAATAGAATTCGTCATCGCCGTTTGCCAACCTCTCCTTACATAGGACCACTAGATCTGTCAACCAGTAAACGTTGACCCAATAAAGATCATCGAGAAGTGCATAGAGAAGAAATGATGTTTCCGGTGATATTTCGAAAATAAGTATTTCTCAAGTGATGCAGCTTCCCTTGTGCTGTGAAAACCGCGTTAGATCTGAATTACGCCTGGCGTTATGGTTACAATGATTGTTGTCTGGAGCGTATGATTTTGGGGCTATCACATTTTGAGTCGTTAACTTTGAAATATTCATCAGAATATTATTAATGCGCAGTTTGCTGCTAAAATATTTTGATGAGTGTAGTTGATAATTCGAGATCATACCCCGGTTATCCACTATTTAAAGCCATTATTGCCAACTTACTCACTCATTTTTATCTGCTTAAAAATGGACCACGGCCTTAAAAAACCGAACAACCCTACTTGATGATTAGAACAGCGTTTTTCTTAACTTCTGCTTAATGCACTAACTTATCCTCTTCTATCTATCTTGATATCCAAAAAGGTTTTTATTATACTGCTTTTGCTTATAAGTTCACGTCACTGTCAACAGAGGGGCGAGGGTGGCTCAGTCGGTAGCGCGCCAGGCTCGTAATCTGTAGTTCCCAGGTTCGAGTCCCAGCTGGGTCAGCGTTGAGATTTATCTCCGCAAAAATTCCCCGCCCTGCCCACGGTCAGTAGGGGACATCGATGGGCTTGGAAAGGCCGCCGTCCGTCGGATGGGACGTTAAGCCGTGGCCCCGTGTGCGTGAGAGCCATACCCTGTGCACGTTAAAGAACACGCTGGATGACCTTGACGGGAGGCTACCATCTGTCTCCCAACAGCTGTTCCAGTGGGTCCCCTCCCCAACCTTCTCTGAGCCTTCGGGGTCCATGTGATCTGGCCATTTAGCCCATGGTGTGCAAAAAAGTGCCGCTCAGAGGTAAAACAACCCAACCCAACAACTCTCCTGACATTCAATATAAGAGGCTATGCACAATCCGCCGTAGAGCAGAGAAGCGCGATCGTTTATCTAGCAACTTCCTAGACATTCTTCATGCCAGAAGGCTTTAAAAGATACCCAATTCGCTGTGAACGGTTCAGTGTGAATGGAGATTCTTCTGCTTTAATAGCAATGCATTTACCCCTTCTGCCAATGTCTGGAAATTCATTAGAAACCTCAATCTGCTTTTCCTTTCCACAATTTTGCCTTGTTCCGTACCAAAGATTTAGTAGATCCACTACCAATGCGTTCTTACTGCAGTTCACTTCCCTGACGCTACGCCACTAAAAATATTTTCTAGTGGAGGGCGAAGCAGTGGTATACACTAGCGGAGGAAGGGGTCATGACTCCGTCCATCCAATGGGACGTTAAAGCCTGATTTCGTGTGTAGGAGAGCCATCACTGTGCACGTTAAAGAGCACCCTGGATGGCCTTGACGAGAGGCTTCTATCTGTATCCTAATAGCTGTTCCATTGAGCCCACATTCCCAAACCCTCTCTGAGCCCTTGGGATCTTTGTTACCTGGTCATATGGCAGGGGTGCATAGTCGGTAGCGCGCCAGACTCCAATCTGCAGTTCCAAATGCGAGTCCTTTTTGCTCTCAACTTTGGATCAGCGTTGAGATTCATCGCAAAACTCCCTGCCCTGCATCAGTCAGTAGGGAACACCGATGGGATTGGAAAGACCGCCGTCCATCGGATGGAACATTAAGCCGTGGCCCCCTGTGCGGGAGAGCCGTACCCTGTGCATGTTAAAGAACACGATGGATGACCTTGACTGGAGGCTACCACTGTCTCCCAACAGCTGTCTAATGGGCTCCCTCACCCCCCCAACCTTCTCTGAGCCCTCGGGGTCCGTGTGACCTGGTCATATAGCCCATTCTGTACAAAAAAAGTACCTCTCATAACAACCAAATCAGAAAATGGATAAATCTGACAGATTGAAATAAATGGTCTGAATTCTTCCTACTTAATACTTCGGAGACATTCAGTAATATATAGAATATAATACGCACCAAGTACCACCGAATAAATAAGGATTACCTAAGCGGAGATTGCAAAGAATTCATGTGTACGTATCATCGGCAGCTGACCGGATGAGGGAGGTTATTTCCGTTCACTAACTGATTACTTTCAGCCACCAACTTGTGCTGTGATCCGGAAGCAAACGGGCAGCAGTAATAAAGAGGAAAAAAAATTGAACGGAAGGAAACAGGTTACGGTCCTTCCCAATCTATTAATATAAATTTGAGTTAGAACATAATTAACAACGATTATTACATCCTTCTATAGTTAGTAATAATTCTGTAATAAATTTGATTCTTAATATTTTTTCCGTAAAGTTTTAAAACGAGTTAACGGGTTTACCGTCTTATGAGCGGCGCCGTGTCATGTACACCTGGCGTTGGCCCTGATCCTTATCACTCTTACAGTTTTCTGTTTTGCGATCAGGAGCCAACTGGAGCTTTTTTCCAGGGACACAGCTATATTTAGCAGGGGGGCCCGGGCTGTGGTGAAAACTTCGATTTCACCACAGCACGGGCCCCCTGCTTCGGTTTTTCGCAAGGTTTCAATAATTTATTCTGTTGATAGTTCGTGCTTTCGGGGCCGCTTCTCATGTTATCAGAAATGGAACATAAGTAAATAAGTAAATAAATAAAAACACTGATCGTATACCACCTTTCGTAGAGTATAATATTGTTGTACTCGGTATTGGTAATTTAAAATTTTGTACAACGTCAAAAATATGCTAATTTTATTTAAAATAATGTTGAGTATTATTAGCAAAAAAGCTCCCCCCCCCTCCTTAATCAGGGTTGGGTTGTTTTACCTCTGAGCGGCACTTTTTTGCACACCATGGGCTAAATGGCCAGGTCACATGGACCCCGAAGGCTCAGAGAAGGTTGGGGGAGGGGACCCACTGGAACAGCTGTTGGGAGACAGATGGTAGCCTCCCGTCAAGGCCATCCACCATGTTCTTTAACGTGCACAGGGTGTGGCTCTCCCGCACACGGGGCCACGGCTTAACGTCCCATCCGACGGACGGCGGCCTTTCCAAGCCCATCGGTGTCTCCTACTGACCGTGGGCAGGGCGGGGAATTTTGCGGAGATAAATCTCAACGCTGACCCAGCTGGGACTCGAACCTGGGAATTACAGATTACGAGCCTGGCGCGCTACCGACTGAGCCACCCCCGCCCCCCTTAATCAGGCCCTGCTCACAACTTAAAAGAGTTTTTTCCCAATTCTGTTGAACTTGTGTAACATAAAAACTATTATACAAAATTCTTGTAACTAGGATGCCCACGGGGCCCGTGACGCTTCAGCCTCCCTTGCCAGACCGAGCATGTTTGCGATACTTTAATAGAATAGCATCGGTTGTATATCTGGAAGAGGAGGCTGAAACACTCTGGTTAAATAAAAATTTCTGGGCATTAATGATGCAAAACTCGTTTACGAAATGAAATCTTCCATTTAACTGTTGTAGAATTCTTTTACAGCAATCAAATTGCATCAGCAGTGGTATTCTAAACCCTGTGGGGGGGAGGGGAGAGGGGCTCAGTCGGTAGCGGACCAGGATCATCATTTCCAGGTTCGACTCAATATTACGTTAAATCTCTTCTTTTTTTTCCCCTTTGGTTAAGCGTCGTTGCTTTTCGGTCTGAGTAGTTGGTTATAGTGAAAGTTTTGTTTGTTTCTTTGAATCTATTTTTCAGATTTAAGTTTGGGTTTCAGTAAATTAATAGAATTTATGGAAAATATTTCTCTTGGTGAGAAGTTAAAAGTATGTGGTATCTTGCAATTGCTTTTACATTTTCCACAGTTGTTTCTAAAAGTAGCCAATTGAAAATAGTTTTTTTTTTTGTTTCCGTCTTGTATTTCTTTTCGTGTTGGACTTTTGCTTTATGTTTATCATCAAAGAAATTATTTAGTGTTAGGTTGTATTTATATAAATTTCAAAAGGAAAAGATATCTAAATGATCAAGTCTTTCTTTAGCTGTGATTAGATAAGTGAGAGGTAATTGACAGGTTTTAAGATTTTGGCGATTGATGACTGAATTCCTTCAATCTTTTTAACGTTTGTTAAGTTTGTTGTGCCCTAAATTGTTATACCATAGTTTATGGTCAATTCATAGATAGTTTTATAGACTATTAAACATGTTTCGGTTTTTAAAATATATCTTAATTAATGCAATTTCGAAGCGCAGAATCTTCAACTTCTACAGATTTTTGGGGCGGGGGGGTGGCTCAGTCGGTAGCGCGCCAGGCTCGTAATCTGTAGTTCCCAGGTTCGAGTCCCAGCTGGGTCAGCGTTGAGATTTATCTCCGCAAAGTTCCCCGCCCTGCCCACTGTCAGTAGGGGACACCGATGGGCTTGGAAAGGCCGTCGTCCGTCGGATGGGACGTTAAGCCGTGGTCCCGTGTGCGGGAGAGCCATACCCTGTGCACGTTAAAGAACACGCTGGATGGCCTTGACGGGAGGCTACCATCTGTCTCCCAACAGCTGTTCCTGTGGGTCCCCTCCCCCAACCTTCTCTGAGCCTTCGGGGTCCATGTGACCTGGCCATTTAGCCCATGGTGTGCAAAAAAGTGCCGCTCAGAGGTAAAACAACCCAACACAACCCAAATCTGCAGATTTTTTTCATATGTGCATTCCAGTGTAATATGCTATCCAAATGTAGATCTAAGTTTTATAGTTTTTACTCATTCTGTTGCAATACAGTTACAGCCTGTAGCGTTAAAAATATTTCTCTTATGAGTATTTTTACCTATCTTCCTATTGCTTTTGGCTTTGACATTTGTCGGTTGGTCGGTTTGTGGATTTGGCAAAAGGTTGTTCCACCATATCTTTTGAATGTGATGGAGGAACTTAATGATTTATATGCCAAATGGAAACTTGTGACACGGGGAGTGTCATAGGCTGTAAAAAAATTAACCCCCATGCTTTCTTCCCCCTAAAAACGGGAAATCTGAAAGTCATTCTATTCTGTCATCGGAATGCGAGGGCCTACAGTTGCTAGTTAGGTGTCAAATGAAAGCTCGTATAATGATGATAGAAAACTATTTCGAATTCGCCCCCCCCCCAGGGTCTCCTCTGATAAAATGAGGCGGGGGGGGGGCGTATTTTCTCAAGGGTAGACTTAAACGAGTAGTATCTCAAATTAAAGTGTTTAATGTTTCCACTGTCATGGTCTACCTCAAATGTAGCCAACGGCAGTACCAAGCTGAAGACACCGGTTCTCGTCCGATCACCGAAGCTTTGGGCGCGATCAGTACCTAGGAGGATGACCACCTGGGAACACCGTGTGCAGTTGGCAAAAAATCTGCTGAGGACCCGCCATCCTCACAGATCCCTCTATTATGGCGTATTAAACTGATGGGTTCTGTGGCAAGCTGCTTGTGGTGGTATTTATTATTTTTTTTTTATTTCTTCAAACGTGACTACAAAAGGGGGGTAAAAGTGCTTGATGTTTACGAGTCGTATATCAAAGTCTTGGAAGGTAGGTGCTTTTAGTGACAACAAAAAATATTCAAATTAAAAAATACCTTCTCCAGTTGCAAGACGATCAAAAATTGGATCTCAATATCCAAAAAGATAGCTTTCCTTTTCTGCTTTTGTATAGTTGAATTATCCGACATCGTGGTAAGGCTTACGGAAAATATTTGAATTGTAGTTAATAAATCAGATGATGAAAAATTGTAAATTACCTATCAGTAAAATTTAATAAATTTATATTAGGCACACAAAACAAAACAATTTTTTTTTTTCGATTTCTTAACTTTAAACACGAAATGAGACCAAGACTAACGTATTATAATGATGATAAAATTGGGGGGAATTCCCGGAACTCAATGTTGCCACTTTATTTCCGAATGAAGTAGGTTTTGTACAATTTTTCCATAGAATAGAGAATAAAATAGAGAAAAATTGTTGTGTAGTTATGTTAGTGTAGTTTTTGTTTTGGGGGTTTTAGTGCACAAAATGTGTATTTGTAGTTCGAAGTAGTTAAAACTACTTCGAAAAATGGGACCATAAAAGCGGCATTTTTGTTATAAATGTAAAAATTCTAGGAATTTTTTCTTGAATAGGAATATTTTTTTCAGAATTAAATTCAAATCTAGATTTTTAAAAAGACGCCGTTTGAACCGTGTTAAAAAGACGCCGTTTAAAAAGAGAATTGGATTTTTTTTTCTAAACCGTGTTAAATCAAAATCGTGTAAAAAAATCCACGTAAAAACAGAATTGAGTGTATATCCTTTATTAATATACTGAAATCCATCAAAGAAGTCTCTCATGGTTAGAAGGTGGAAAAGTAGAACGAATGTGCTCACTGCCCCAAATAACTTTAAAGAGTCCTTGTTGTTCAAGGCAACAAAGTGGGAACAAAGTCTGGCTTGTGACTTTGCTGGCTCAGGGGGAGTCGGTTATATTTCAACGGGTCTGAGAAGCAGTCGGGGTACTGAGAAGACAAGAGCAGACAAAACTGCAGAATATCAGGGGCTGAAACCTTGTGTAATTCAAAGAATTATACTGCAGCCTTTGTAGTTTCCTGAAATCTCGTAATCATTTTTCAGCTAGTGGCAGGAGATCATACACGTGTCCATAAGAAGATACGACTCAGCTTCCGATTGGGAGCTACCTCATGACATCCTGTTCATGTAGCTGACACACATCCTCGACGAGTGCATTCTTGAAATGAACTTCCCATGAAGGAATGACTTCATACAAACAGGAAGGAGAATGTATATTTTTTAAGAAAGTCTCCGAAAATGAGAGTTTCGAGTCCCAACTGTATCCGTGATAAGATTTATCTCTGGTAACGCCCACTCTTAACTTCGGTGAAAAAGGAGACATCGATGACCGTCCATCGGATAGGCCGTAAAACCTTGTTCTCCCCTGTGCAGGAAAGCCATACCTTGCGCAGATTAAGGAAAACGGTTGATGGCCTTGACGGAGGCTACCATCTGTCTCTTAATAGCTATCCAGTGGAAAACTTAACTGGATAGCTATTCTACCGGGGGGGATTAACGATGCATGGTATAATTATCATCAAATATTAATTAATCCTCCCCCATAAAAACGGTAATTATTTTAGCCGTGATCGTATAGTTAATTTTAAAGGTTATCGTATATTTTAAAGCCATACGTTGTTCCCACATTAAAATATTTAAGATTATTAGTGGCCCAGTAGCCTACTGGGAAACAGTCTCAATTCATTCACAAAATCATTTGGTTACACAAAAGGGGTAACCAAAAGCAAGTATGGCTTTTTAACAAATACAAAAACATTTATTTGTAACACTAACACAGTTTCATCCTATTCTTACATTTTTACATCAACTTACAATATTTTGTTTATCTGAAGACATGCAAACGCTGAGCTGGTTACATTAATACTCTGCCGTTCTTTAATTCTCTAAGTTCTCTACGAAAGTGCTAACATCACACGACTCTCGTGTCCCCTGACCGATAATCAGGACTGAAGTGTTCGAGTCGGGAGCCAAAACTGAACTGCTCACATCGAGAGCCAAAAGTGTCGAATGCTACTCAGTCATACAAGTCTCAGTAGCCAAGTGACGAAAAAAGTCTCTCTCGGACAAGTGAGTCTCTCTCGGACACACAAAATAAAGAAGACATCCTAAGTGTCTGATTGATTCTCTCAACTCTTTGCTAGGGGGGGGGGGGATAGGGTGATAGACGAAAAATTGAGCATTCTTGATTCGACGTCCTTGTCCCGCAACCACATGACTGTCCCTTCGTGGGAACTGTTCTGCGCAACCACATGACTGTCCCTTCGTGGGAACTGTTCTGCGGTGGTTCAGGGGAAGTCTTTCAGGTGTCCGGTGTCGTGAGGCTTAGTCGCAGACATGGCGCCAGGCTCCACTCTGACAGAGGCTTTTCTTTGGACAAGAGAACACCTCCCTTGTACATGCTCCCTGGATTAAGCAGGCCGGTAACGGGTAAGTGGCTTTGCTGTGGTGTTTCAAATAGTCCTGTCTGCCTAAGCTCCCCTTCCCCCCCCCCCGACAGGGAACCACCTTGACGTGGGGGAGGGGAGGTTTGAGGGCCCATTTAGGTCGAAGGCTCTGCTGACCGGTTTGGGTCACGGTTGGACAGGCTAAGACCTTGAGGTCAAAGGCTCCACTCTGTACTGGTTTGGGACCCGGTTGAGTAAACTAAGACCTCCATCTCAGAAACTCAGGGGAGTCGTTCGGGGCCCTGCTGACTGACTTGGTCCATCATGTCAGACAGGGCTCCAAATTTTGGGCCTGACTAAGAGTTCCCATGACGGGAGCCGAGGCAACATGGATCTATATAACCTTGTTTGTGGTTAACTGGGGTGCAGATTAAAATCCAGGTTTTGCAGTGATGGTGTCGTCGGTCGAGCTTTACTTCTATAGCACTGTTCACCCTAGATTGTCGTGGGCTGTGCATTTACCTATATGGTATTGTATGTCCCCGACCCTTCGATAGTGGTCAAAGTGGTATTCCCTATACTGGTAGTGCTTTAGGCGGAACCACTGGGCTTGTCCATCAGTATATTTGCCTGTCTGCCTAAGCTGCGGACTTAACGGGCTTGTCTTCTATGATAATCTTCCTTATGGCGCCGCTCTGACAGAAAGGAAGCTGAAGTCTGGGACTAGAAACCGTTCTACGTGAATTATGCAAATTCACGCAGATCACAGCTTTCGAACTTATTTGACCTTTTAGGAGTCCTTGTGACCTGGCCATTTAGTATGCTGTGTGGAAAAAAGTGCCATTCAGAAGTAAAACAATTCAACCTTGAAAATTAGACTCAAGAACATCGAACCTTTCCCCCATTAAAGTCAAACATGTTAAAACTTCCCCTTCCCCCTCGGAAGGTTTCTGGGTACGTCACTGCGCTGCCTCGTCAAAAAACATTAGAAAATATATTCAAATACAAATACTTCAGAAATTCGCAACTCCCCTAGAAAACCCCAGGGGGCTAAAGTATCGGAACAAATGCAGTATAAGCAGGAGTAAAAGCGTAGAGCAAAACTAAACACTATCCCATTTTAGCTGTCTTGATTCCTTTCAAAAGGTTTGATTTATTTATGGATTATGAATTTGCACCGACCTGGATGAAGAGCAGTTTAAAGGAACACTGTTCAAAGAATGAACTTCATTTGCAATTCCTTAATTTATGTTTCTAAGACAGCACAATGTAAAGGATGGTATGAACTGGAACATATGGTGGATATGTATGTTACATGTCTGCAAATTTTTTTTGGAAATATATACTGCTTCTCTCTCAAAATAGGAAGGATTCTTTGATAAAAATAGCTTAATAATAACTTCAAAAACGATTTATATAAAAGGGAAACTTCATATTAATATCCATGTTGCAACCATTCTAACTCCTGATGGCATGTTGCAATGTAATGTTCATGTCTGAAAGCAGATCGCTTGGAACATTGCACTCTGTCATCTGCCACTTCGATGATGCATTGTAATCTTCACCTTTGCTCGTCGGACACGGAAGATAAAAGCAAAACAGATGCGTTGAAATCGCTGATGCTAAAATAATTTTAAAAAATCCTGACAGTTTCGATCATATAATTGTTTATTTTTTATGAGAAAAGACAAGATCTCCTTCCCAAATGCTACGTGACTGCAAATCATGCTGTACAGATTCAAATAGCCTTTCTGACATCTATAAATGGAACCAATCATTCTGATTTACATTAAAATTACCATGAAGAAGAAGTAATAATTCTAAAATAATTTCCATATGTTATCCGAATCCCAATTTTGAAGGGTAATATTGGGGGAGATGGATTTTGGTTATAGGAGGGAAAATAAATAATAAAATATCCCGCAAGATATTATTTGGTACAGGAACTTGTAGAAATCTGCGAGAATTGGGTTGGGTTGTTTTACCTCTGAGCGGCACTTTTTTGCACACCATGGCTAAATGGTCAGGTCGCATGGACCCTGAAGACTCAGAGAAGGTTGGGGGAGGGGACCCACTGGAACAGCTGTTGGGAGACAGATGGTAGCCTCCCGTCAAGGCCATCCAGAGTGTTCTTTAACGTGCACAGGGTATGGCTCTCCCACACACAAGGCCATGGCTTAACGTTCCATCCGAAGGACGGCGGCCTTTCCAAGCCCATCGGTGTCCCCTACTGACCGTGGGCAGGGCGGATAAATTTGCGGAGATAAATCTCAATGTTGATCCAGCTGGGGCTCGAACCTGGGAACTACAGATTACGAGCCTGGCGATCTGTGAGAAAGACGAGACCTCAGCAGAAATACAACAGAAGAAAAAGAACATCCATGTCTTGTCATGGATTAAGTCCCTTTAATCTGCAGCCATCCCACTGAAACGGTAAAACCTGTTATATTTTTGTTTAGCGACAAAGGGGCATTGTCTTTAAATCCTCACTCAACTTTTCTAAGTTGCATTTCAATACTAATGATAAAGCATTCATTGCCTGTTGCTTGATTTAATGAAACTTGCTTGTCAAAAATGTTTGTTTCGAGTTAGCATTTTTCCTTTACTATGAGTAAAGTTGCTAATTTATGTGTATGCAATTAATTAATCGATGATTAATCGATGATTAATGATTTTTCTTTTCCGTGATAAATATGTGAAATCCAGTTAAATTGTCTTTATTTATTTAAAATATTTTGCGAAAATAATTCTCGACTATATTAAAACTGTATTCGTTCACATGTTGGAATACATAAAACGTAATTTTTCCGCACACAGGTGAAATCTTGATCATACTCCTGATCTGAATGGGACGGGGCTCGTAATTTGTGGAATTGGAAATTCGTTGGGGTTAGAAATTCCGCCGTCCGTCGGATGCGATGTTAAGCCGTAAACCGTATGGATAGCCATATCCTGCGCACGTTAAAGAACACTTGTAGGATCTTGACAGGAGGTAATCTGTAGTTCCCAGAAGGCTGTTATCTATCCCTAACAGCTGTTTAGTGGATACCCAACCTCCTTTGAGCCCATCGGGGGTCCTTGTGACCTGGCCATTTTAGGCAACTGTGCACAAAAAAGTGCTGCTTAGAGGTAAAAATAAACTAATTCTGATCTGAATTTCTCTTAGTGACAATTTGTCGCTATATTTTACAAACCGACAAAAATTATAGAAAATTATTATTTATTAATGATTGTAATGGCTAACGTTATCAAAGCGGCTTCGTCCCAAATTCTGATGCTGCGGATTTAAAACAATGTAGCATTTAAAATAAAAAATCGAATGCATTAATATAGTTACATTCCTCATCGTAAATTCCTCTACGAAACGGGGCGGGGATGGCTCAGTCGGTAGCGCGCCAGGCTCGTAATCTGTACTTCCCAGGTTCGAGTCCCAGCTGGGTCAGCGTTGAGATTTATCTCCGCAAAATTCCCCGCCCTGTCCACGGCCAGTAGGGGACACCGATGGGCTTGGAAAGGCCGCCGTCCGACGGATGGGACGTTAAGCCGTGGCCCCGTGTGCGGGAGAGCCATACCTCTCTCCCGCACACGGGGGAGAGGTATGGTTCTCTCAATATCTTGCGGGATATTTTATTATTTATTTTCCCTCCTATATATATTACCCTTTACGAAACGGGCAGTCAAATATGACATATACATGACAGGTGAATTTTGTTCTCAAGGCAATTCGCTTCAAGCCATTGTATGCTTGTCATTTGAATGAGCTTTAATTGTTCCAAAGTTTCGTACAATCCTGTCGAACAGGACCTTGCTTGTCATTAATCAAATGATCACCCCGCCTCTTCTGGCACTAAAACAATTTCCTCCTTGTTTCAAGGGCAAATTGGTGATTCTTAGAAAATGGAACCAAGACGGACAGTACGTTCCAGGAATTGGCCATGCGGAGATCTGTGTCCTTAACAATCTGTAAAGTACACCTGCAAAACAACAATTTTCGAGAAGCAAAATCACCTCTCAGCTGTTTATCTGTTTTCATCATTCTATAGAACTAGAAGAATTCATATCACCTGTAGCTAATAATGAGATGATCGTTCCCAACGAGAATAAAGTTTTTCATTTTCCACCTTCTAACAGTGCATTAGAGACCTGATGGATGATGCAGAAAACGAAAACAATAACATTTCATGAGTATACAACAGGAAAACTTTCGAAAAATTGGTTGTCCTGACTGGGATTCGAACCCAGGTCTCCCAGAAGTCTTAACCGCTAGACAAACGAGGAATTAACCAGCTCTTCAATGAAGTGACATATATGTCTTCCTGTTGAGTCATCTCCCCCCCCCCCCTTTTGCATGATTTGGGTTGGGTTCGGTTGGTTTGTTTTACCTCTGAGCGGCACTTTTTTGCACACCATGGGCTAAATGGCCAGGTCACATGGACCCCGAAGGCTCAGAGAAGGTTGGGGGAGGGGACCCACTGGAACAGCTGTTGGGAGACAGATGGTAGTCTCCCGTCAAGGCCATCCAGCGTGTTCTTTAACTGCACAGGGTATGGCTCTCCCGCACACGGGGCCACGGCTTAACGTCCCATCCGTCGGACGGCGGCCTTTCCAAGCCCATCGGTGTCCCCTACTGACCGTGGGCAGGGCGGGGAATTTTGCGGAGATAAATCTCAACGCTGACCCAGCTGGGACTCGAACCTGGGAACTACAGATTACGAGCCTGGCGCGCTACCGGCTGAGCCACCCCCGCCCCCATGATTTGGGAGACTAGGTTCGAATCCCAGTCAGGACAACCAATTTTTTCAAGTGTTCCTTGTATACAGGACTTTTCCTGTGATAATGTATTGCAGAAAAACTCTCTCTCATTCATATCTTAGAAACGAAAACAAAGTTGCGTTTTCCTCAGCCCTGTGGCTAAGAGAGCAAAATCAGCCATTCTTGACCCTCATGCATTACCACCAACATTTCACCATAAATAGATCGCTTGCATTATTTGCTTAAAATTTTGTGTTTTACCCATTTGGCCCACTCTGATGATGCGAATGAAATCTTTCAGAAGATTTAAAAAATATGAATCGTAATACACTAGTTTCCATAAATTAAGCAAAACTAAGAAAAATTATGATAAACGAAAAAACTACATGAATGATTTCAAGTAATTATTATTTTTTAAATATTTATTTTAATAAATTTGATGAAAACGTGAATTACAATGCTAGATTCAGAATGACATAAAGTATTTTACACTAGAAACATTTTTCGTCAAAAAAAACGCTTAAGGAACTTGCCCAAAAACAACTACTAGAGAACTAGACTAGAAGCTTCTAATTTCCCATAGGGTTGTACAATCGCTCAAAAAAGTATCCGAACACTGTGGTTGATTACAGAATTCAGAAAAAATATTTGGCAACGATTTTTTTAGAAATTAGTGATCTGGCAACCATCGTGTCACGTGATTACAGAATTCAGGAAAAATATCTGGAGCGTGTACAGCAACTGTACACGCTCAAGTTACCGTTCACAGCAAACTAGTTTGCTGCACACGCTCAATATTTCCGTGAGTGAGCCCACACGATCTAGTATCAAAATAATATGACCACCTACAGTCGCTCAAAAAAGTATCCGAACACTATGATTGATTACAGAATTGAGAAAAAATATCTGGCAACGATTTTTTTAGAAATTAGTGATCTGGCAACCATCGTGTCACGTGATTACAGAATTCAGGAAAAATATCTGGAGCGTGTACAGCAACTGTACACGTTCAAGTTACCGTTCACACAAACTGGAGCGTGTGCAGTAACTGCACACACTCCAGTTGCTGTGAACGGTAACTGCACACGCTCAATATTTCCGTGAGTGAGCCCACACGATCTAGTATCAAAATAATATGACCACCTACAGTCGCTCAAAAAAGTATCCGAACACTATGATTGATTACAGAATTCAGAAAAAATATCTGGCAACGATTTTTTTAGAAATTAGTGATCTGGCAACCTTCGTGTCACGTGACACGAAGGTTGCCAGATCTCTAATTCAAGTCTCAGCTGGGCCAACATTGTGACTTATCTCCGCAAAATGCCCTGCCCTTCCCACAGTCAGTAGGGGACACCGATTGGCTTGGAAAGACCGCCGTCCGTCTTATGGGACGTTGAATCATGGTACTGTGTGCGGGAGAGCCATACACCATGCACGTTAAAGAACACGCTGGATGACCTTGATGGCAAGCTACTATCTGTCTCCCAATAGATCTTCCAGTGGGTCCCCTCTGCAACCTTCTCTGGGCCATTGTGGTCTTTGTGACCTAGCCATTTACTCATTGGGTACAAAAATAGTGCCGCTCAGAGGGAGAACAGCCAAACCGAACCCCACCCCTAACAAGCAGGGAAAACACCATTCGGGATTCTATATCGAAAACTATGAGCGACATTCGTGGGAGCCAGTGAGTCTATTGCTCGCAGATGTCCGTTGATTCATAGAGAATTGGGGAATATTTTCAGTGGCGGCAATATGTGCAGTGTGTGCACCTATCTTAGTACTCCGATAAAAAAAAAATTCTAACAGGAAACTTCCTTGTCGGATCCGGAAATTTCCCTCCGAACTCAAAGGCAGATAATATCTTAATTCTTGGCTCACATCCACCTATATTATAAATTCAGAAATCGTGCTCTGCGCATTGACGTCAGAACCTAAACAAAAATGCGAACGAAGCTGATGGATTGGACAGTTCGAGTCTGCTGGCCGTAACATAGGCATCAACAAGGTGGACTTCAGCGCCAACTCTATTAAAAGTTCTGTAAGGTAAGAATTTCATGTTGCAATATGCGTGCTTCCAAAAACGTGCATTTTTCTGTCAATGGATGATGCTTGTATAATATTTACTGTTCGTCACTTGGAAGCAGCTGATATAACGGATGGCACGAAACAATTCAAAGTTCACTGCTTCTGATTCTCTGGATAGTTTTGTTTGTTTTTTCATTCGTGTAAAAGTATCCGTCATTTTTCCTGCTTCAGTTCGCACTTATTTTTTTACTGTCTGCTGTTTTTCTAGACTGCAGTGCCTCTAGAAGAATCAGTCACTGCAGACTCATTATAAATTGCTCGTAAAGTTTCTCTTAACACAGATTCAGCTCTTTGATGTTTCAGCAATCAAGATTTTAGCTTGGAAACACACCGATTATGAGTCCTGATCTTACTCCAGTTAGCCAACTGTAAAACGACAGTTCTGCACATCTTCGTCAGTAACACTAAAAACAACTCAGTCCTATACGCGATGGAATCGGTTATAAAACAACTGTACCCAGTCCCTGCCTTGATGGAATCAGTTATAAAACAACTGTACTCAGTCCCTGCCTTGATGGAATCGGTTGTAAAACAACTGTACTCAGTCCCTGCCTTGATGGAATCGGTTGTAAAACAACTGTACCCAGTCCCTGCCTTGATGGAATCGGTTATAAAACAACTGTACCCAGTCCCTGCCTTGATGGAATCGGTTATAAAACAACTGTACCCAGTCCCTGCCTTGATGGAATCGGTTATAAAACAACTGTACCCAGTCCCTGCCTTGATGGAATCGGTTATAAAACAACTGTACCCAGTCCCTGCCTTAATGGAATCGGTAATAAAACAACTGTACCCAGTCCCTGCCTTGATGGAATCGGTTATAAAACAACTGTACCCAGTCCCTGCCTTGATGGAATCAGTTATAAAACAACTGTACCCAGTCCCTGCCTTGATGGAATCAGTTAAAAAACAACTGTACCCAGTCCCTGCCTTGATGGAATCAGTTATAAAACAACTGTACCCAGTCCCTGCCTTGATGGAATCAGTTATAAAACAACTGTACTCAGTCCCTGCCTTGATGGAATCAGTTATAAAACAACTGTACTCAGTCCCTGCCTTGATGGAATCAGTTATAAAACAACTGTACCCAGTCCCTGCCTTGATGGAATCAGTTATAAAACAACTGTACCCAGTCCCTGCCTTGATGGAATCGGTTATAAAACAACTGTACCCAGTCCCTGCCTTGATGGAATCGGTTATAAAACAACTGTACCCAGTCCCTGCCTTGATGGAATCGGTTATAAAACAACTGTACCCAGTCCCTGCCTTGATGGAATCGGTTGTAAAACAACTGTACCCAGTCCCTGCCTTGATGGAATCGGTTATAAAACAACCGTACCCAGTCCCTGCCTTGATGGAATCGGTTATAAAACAACCGTACCCAGTCCCTGCCTTGATGGAATCGTTTATAAAACAACCGTACCCAGTCCCTGCCTTGATGGAATCGGTTATAAAACAACTGTACCCAGTCCCTGCCTTGATGGAATCGGTTATAAAACAACTGTACCCAGTCCCTGCCTTGATGGAATCGGTTATAAAACAACTGTACCCAGTCCCTGCCTTGATGGAATCGGTTATAAAACAACTGTACCCAGTCCCTGCCTTGATGGAATCGGTTATAAAACAACTGTACCCAGTCCCTGCCTTGATGGAATCGGTTATAAAACAACTGTACCCAGTCCCTGCCTTGATGGAATCGGTTATAAAACAACTGTACCCAGTCCCTGCCTTGATGGAATCAGTAATAAAGCAATCCTATGCAGTTTGTGATGGAATGGACAATAATGCAATCGTACAAAACACGTGAGTAATACGAGATTAATTTGCAATTAACACATCCGCAATGTTTGAGAGAAGCAGTCCACCATAATTCAGGATGAAATTTGAGTAAAGCAGCTGAATCTGTGATAGAATCGGAGAATCTGAGAAACCAATCTACGAGGATATTGTCGTTCAATATTTTAAAATTGAGAAGTCATATTTGATTTTAGTGTGTCTTGTACTCAGAAATTTTCTTGAAAAGTGAAAGAAAACTGAAACAATCACTGTATAAGCGTACCCGGGGGGTGGTTATCTCTCCCCACCCCCTCCAGTAATTCCCTAAAGCAACGGTGGTGTAAACAAGCTCGTTCGGATAGATTTCATTGCTAGCTTCGCCCTTTTTGCAGCCACCACCATTCACGCAACAAGCATGCACTATGCCAGTGTTGGTGGATAATATGTATATGTTACCGCTAAAGTGCAGAAATCAGTTATTCTACAGATTATCTAGGTATTGTGCAGATTAACTAGGGTGATCCGTTAACGTGCGGAAAATTGTTTCATTTCTCAAATTACCTAGGTAATCTGCAAATTACCTGGATAATCTGCACATTACCTACTAGGCACTCGTTAAAGTGAAAATAAGATCTTTGCTGGAACAACAGGAACGTTTCTGTACGCTTAAATTAACATAATGTTATTTATCTAGTGTCCGAGAATAGAGTTGAAACCAGGGTCATCCCTCTGTCAACATGAATCAGTCGTCCGAATTATAAAAAACGCCCCCAAAATGAGCAGGCCAAGTGAGAACGAATCATTTTAGTGATTCGTTATCAAGAATGAATCACTTGACCGATTCGTTCTCACTTGGCCTCCGCTCATCCGGGGCGTTTTTTATAATGCGGACGAGTGAATCACGACACGAAGATTCATATTCAAGAGATTCACCACTATGAGAGAAACAAACTTTTGAACTTTAACGATACGGAAGCCGTTAATGTGCACATTACCTAGGTAAAATGCGGAAAACTCTTGATTCCGCACGTTAACGGAGCAAATCAGTTAATCTGCAGATTAGCTAGGTAATGTGCACATTAACGGCTTTCGAGCTTTAGCGGTAACATATACATATTATAGGTTGTAATTGATTTCAATCCCCGACAGTTGCTATCTAAAGTATAAATACATCACTACTTGTATGATAAACCTGCAGTCGCAACGTAGTTATCGTGGCATTACTATTATTCTGCGAAATTAGGGAACTAATAGTTTCTTTATTGTGTGATAAAACAACCTTATAAAGGGAACTTCTCTCAGAAAATGTCAGAGGATTCAAAATATTTATTTATTTTACCAGCAAAGACGAATATCCAGTTATCGAGAACATACTTAACTTTAAAAAATAACAACAAAAATTCAGAAGTATGTTATGATTCAAAACTCTGGACAACTATTAAAACACATGCAATTGGGACTGAATACGGTGGTAGACTTTTATTGAAGTAATATAAGAAAGAGAACAATTAATGGTTGCTCTTCTACTTGCACATTCAATTTATGCACAGTCGCTCAAAAAAATATCCGAACACTATGGTTGATTACAGAATTCATAAAAAATATCTGGCAACGAATGTTTGGCCTTCGTGTCACGTGACACGAAGGTTGCCAGATCACTGATTTCTAAAAAAACCGTTGTCAGATATGTTTTCTGAATTCTGTAATCAACCATAGTGTTCGGATATTTTTTTGAGCGACTGTACGCTTTCCAAATTTCTTCCATTTCAGCAGACTATAAACCGAGAGAGAGCAGAAATTGCAACTAAAGCTGTTAGGAGATTTGTTAGTTGAAAAAATGTTTTATGTTCTGTTACTAAAAAAAAGAGCTTTTTCTACTTTAAACACTTTATTCTCTTAATAACTTAAATACTTTAAAATATCAAGCACAACACAATTATGGTTTATAGAAATGTATGAATGAATCTTTAAAAAAAATGTAGAGTTTTGACTTCAGCAAAGCACATTAAAACAACCATCAGGTCAGTCGACCAACTCTAGCTATTAACTATCTAGTTTAGAAATATGATTAGAATTTTTTTAAATTGTGTAAGGGCAAAATTATATTCAACCTTGAAGTTTCTAACTTGACGATACTGGTTCAAAACACTAAATATTCTTATTTTATTTCAGCTTTTTCGTAAACATCAATCATGAAACTGGTTCTTGCTCTGTGTTTGTTAGCAGTCTGCGTATACTGGTAAGTTTTCCAACTTTAAGAATACAAAGATCAGTCTTTTTCAGTTCTGGTAATGCTTCGTTTGTTGATTTAATCCATTTTTATTCTCTATGTTAAGAATTCCTCAGCGAACTCTACATTAGTATGAAATTTAAAAAATAACGTCATTTTAAACTTTGGTAGCCTCTAAATGTTAATAGTACCTTCTTCATACTAACACTTGATGTGCGGTCTAAGGCTGCCCATAAATTATGTAACGTTTTTTAACAGAATTCTAACGTTTCGTCCCCCCGAAGTAAGGGAGCATAATGTTTGACGCAATCATTCCTTCCCGTACTTTTTGTAAGGATCTTTTTTGCACAGGAATCAACATTGCAAGGGAAGTAGTAGTAGTAGGAAATTTTAAGGTATAAAAAAAAAAGCTTTTTTTTGTCACCACGAAAAGGATTTTTGGGTTGTTTTATCTCTGAGCGGCACTTTTTTGCACACCTTGGACTAAATGGCCAGGTCACATGGACCCCGAAGGCTCAGAGAAGGTTGGGGGAGGGGACTCACTGGAACAGCTGTTGGGAGACAGATGGTAGCCTCCCGTCAAGGCCATCCAGAGTGTTCTTTGAAAGTGCACAAGGTATGGCCCTCCCACACAAGGAACTACGGCTTAACGTCCACATCCGACGGACGGCGGCTTTTCCAAGCCCATCGGTGTCCCCTACTGACCGTGGGCAGAACGGGGAATTTTGCGGAGATAAATCCCAACGCTGACCCAGCTGGGACTCGAATCTGGGAACTACAGATTACGAGCCTGGCGCGCTACCGACTGAGCCACCCCCGTTCCCTACGAAAAGTAAGAAAAATAACTAATTAATGCAGAAAGAAGCATAGCATTTCCCCGCTACATTTTTAACACCCCCTCCACAACACGATGTAACCGAAGTGAATTTTCACTTCCCTCGCATTCTCCCTCAACGCATTGCGTAAATTGACGAACCGTCCTAACGGAAAGACCACCACTATTTTCACTAGCGACTTTATCGCAAATCATGTGAATGGTTGATTTTTGTGCTGCAGTCAAAATCTCCTGAAGAGTTAATATTATTATTGATCAGAGTTGCTCAGTTAATTCCTTTCCCCAACCACTATTCCCTTCGGGTCTTTGCCATCTGACCACTGTGTGCTGGAAAGTGCCGCTTAAAATAATCCCCACCTAACTTATCCCTATGGAGCAACAAATAATAATATTGTGACGGGTTGGGTTGTTTTACCTCTGAGCGGCACTTTTTTTGCACACCATGGGCTAAATGGCCAGGTCACATGGACCCCGAAGGCTCAGAGAAGGTTGGGGGAGGGGACCCACTGGAACAGCTGTTGGGAGACAGATGGTAGCCTCCCGTCAAGGCCATCCAGCGTGTTCTTTAACGTGCACAGGGTATGGCTCTCCCGCACACGGTGCCACGGCTTAACGTCCCATCCGACGGAAGGTGGCCTTTCCAAGCCCATCGGTGTCCCCTACTGACCGTGAACAGGGCGGGGAATTTTGCGGAGATAAATCTCAACGCTGACCCAGCTGGGACTCGAACCTGGGAACTACAGATTACGAGCCTGGCGCGCTACCGACTGAGCCACCCCCGCCCCTAATATTGTTACGACAGATGAACGTGCTACAATGGGCTTATGAGAGATGTGTCATGAACGCTCGCCTATGCTTCGCGTGACAATTACGTTATCAACTGTTTAGAACGATGATGTTTCGAATAATAAGATTTGAGGAGGAAAAACGAAGGTATAGTACAGTAGTGAAGAAATAAGGATATTGTATTAAATTAGTGTTGTGTGATACTACGTAAGAAAACTGTTATCATTTGATTCAAAATGAGACTGGTTCCTGTTTTAAAAGGGAATCAACAGTAAAATTATATCTTGGTCCTCTATCAGGAGAGATCAACATTAGATATTTCGCATCTATAAGGTAAAAAGCATTATTAAGGTAGTCCTCTAAAATAAATGAAATTCAATATAATTTGGTTTGTTTGTTGGATGTTACAAAGTAATAGATTCTATTTTGTCATAGGAACTGAATATTGATAGCATTGTGGTTTAAACACTGAGAATTAGTTAAACATAGTAAATCGTTCTTTTTATGGTTTGACTTTATACTAAGACGAATAGAAATACTCGCGTTTAGATAAGATTGATTAATTTGTATAATTTTTGTGCCTTTGTAATAAATTACTTCATTCATACTTTAGTTTGTTTAGTATACATATATGCTATTTTCGAACTCAGGCTAAGTTTTCATCTCTTTGAATTCATAACAATATTACACTCTCCTTATAGCAGCAAAAAACAAAAATTTGGATATGGAAGGGAAAAAATCTGTAAAATACAATGTTTTCTCTTAAAGTTTATAACCTCAAATGACAAACTGATTAAAAGCAAAATTAATATTTGCAAAAATTCGTTTCGTAAATTGTGATGCAATCAACCACAGTGGGCACATGGCTTAACTAATCAGCAAATTACTATAGGACGAAATTTTTTATCAGTTTTTTTTTTCTTTTCGTGATAAAATTATAACATAGATCTCATTTGGAATAAAAAATTATCAAAGCAGCTGTTAAAGTCTGTTATATACGCTTTGCTATTCGGCAAAAATAAATCAAAATTAAATTTAAAATTTGGATTTAGTTAATTAGATTTAAATTAAATCTATTAATCTTTTTTTCTAAAATGGAGAAGAAAATATACAGCAATGGATCCTCTTCCCCAGCTTTCATTTTTATTTCTGACTCGATTATGTTAATTGCACACTTATTTTCCCCCTATATCCGGGATTGCTTGAAATTATTAAAATGTTAACTCCATTCGTGTGAGCCTAGTGTTGTCATAGATACAGCCTGCGAGCCCATTTGGTAATGACAGTCGAGGGGATTGTGGAAAAAGAATTCCATATAAACTAAATTGGAAACTTAATTTCAAGATTTAATAACGTTTGCTAATCCAAATCTATATATGTATAAGAGAGGTAACCACGGTCTGATTATGAACCAATGGTTTCCATGGTTAAGCGCTTGTTTAAAATGAGTTACGCTTAAAATTTATAATTACTATTGTTTAAATTCGCATTTTATAATCAACAGCTATCAGCTTACCATGATCAATTGGGGGCCGTACCTATACATATTAAAGAACACGCTGAATGGCCTTGACGGAAGGGGGGCGGGGGCGGTAGCGCTCCAGGATCGTAATCTGCAGTTCCCAGGTTCGAGTCCCAGCTGGGTCAGCGTTGAGATTTATCTCCGCAAAATTCCCCGCCCTGCCCACGGTCAGTAGGGGACACCGATGGGCTTGGAAAGGCCGCCGTCCATCGGATGGGACGTTAAGCCGTGGCCCCGTGTGCGGGAGAGCCATACCCTGTGCACGTTAAAGAACACGCTGGATGGCCTTGACGGGAGGCTACCATCTGTCTCCCAACATCTGTTCCAGTGGGTCCCCTCTCCCAACCTTCTCTGAGCCTTCGGGGTCCATGTGACCTGGCCATTTAGCCCATGGTGTGCAAAAAAAGTGCCGCTCAGAGGTAAAACAACCCAACCCAACCCTTGACAGATGGTTACTCGTATCAAGAAGGTTTCCTTCCCCCAAGCTTCTCGGGGTCCTTGTGACTTAATTATTCAGCCTATTGTGTGCAAAAAGAAAGAGGTAATGCAATCTTCACTGAGAATGCCATGCGCAAACCGTGACCATAGAATGTTTTCTTGCATCTCTTTTTCACTTTGATGTTACCCGCACTATATATATTACGTTCTCTCAAAAGATGAGAACTACTGAAGATTTAATTTTCTCTCTGAATAATTAGAAACAAAATCAAATCTAATGCATAAATAAACTAAAGTGGGTCCAAATTTGGTGGGCTCGAAAAATACATTGAATGTCACATTCTATTTAATATCTGTTTTATGGTGTGACCTCCAGCGAGTGCAGTGCTTTTACTCCCAAATATATACTTATCGCTGTAGACAAATATCAAATTTCACTAATTTGAACAGGTTGGGTTGTTTTACCTCTGAGCGGCACTTTTTTGCACACCATGGGCTAAATGGCCAGGTCACATGGACCCCGAAGGCTCAGAGAAGGTTGGGGGAGGGGACCCACTGGAACAGCTATTGGGAGACAGATGGTAGCCTCCCGTCAAGGCCATCCAGCGTGTTCTTTAACGTGCAGAGGGTATGGCACTCTTGCACACGAGGCCACGGCTTAACGTCCCATCCGACGGACGGCGGCCTTTCCAAGCCCATCGGTGTCCCCTACTGACCGTGGGCAGGGCGAGGAATTTTGCGGAGATAAATCTCAACGCTGACCCAGCTGGGACTCGAACCTGGGAACTACAGGTTACGAGCCTGGCGCGCTACCGACTGAGCCACCCCCGCCGCAATTTGAACAGGAAAAAAATATTTCGGATGCCCCGGAAAACCGCGGTCAAACGGATTTGAACGAGTTTTTTTTTTTTAATGTATTCCAAAGAAAATTTCGGTAATGAGACCGTTACGGCAAACGGAATCACGATAAGCCAATGTAATGTTTACATCATCATTCTAAATTACATTTAATTCATTACATTGGGTAAAACAATGCAATCTAATAATTAATGCAATTTTCAATCAATTAATGCAATTTTTCAATCAATTAATGCAATTTTCAAAATATGATTCCCAATGTAATGAATATTACATTGTTTTACCCAATGTAATGAATTAAAACACAAACTTAAATACAGTGTATTAAAACATTTTGTTCCAGTTGATTTTTAACACAATGCAGATGTTTGCTACTATTCCACCTCCCACTGCTCCTTTCAGAGAATTCCGCTGTTCCCTATCCCTCTGCGGCGGGCCTCACGGCGGGGGAAAGAGGGGAACATCAGGAAATAATTTTTACAAAATTTATGTGGGAAACAACTATTAAACGAATAGCACAGACATTTTTTTTTCTATATCTTTAAATGATAATAACGAATCGTGAACAATTAGCTCCATTTTCCCTACTAGAAATTCCTGTCCTTGCTGCCTGTTAAGAACCCATTCTCTCAAAGCCTTCCTTGGTTCTCTAAGGAAGGGGTTCTCAACGTGAGGCACGCGGTAAAATTTTTTGTGAGAGCTCAAAAGTCGCTAGATCTAGTAACAAAGTCGTTGGGGCGGGGGTGGCTTAGTCGGTAGCGCGCCAGGCTCGTACTCTGTAGTTCCCAGGTTCGAGTCCCAGCTGGGTCAGCGTTGAGATTTATCTCCGCAAAATTCCTCGCTCTGCCCACGGTCAGTAGGGGACACCGATGGGCTTGAAAGAGGCCGCCGTCCGTCGGATGGGACGTTAAGCCGTGGCCTCGTGTGCAAGAGTGCCATACCTTCTGCACGTTAAAGAACACTCTGGATGGCCTTGACGGGAGGCTACCATCTGTCTCCCAACAGCTGTTCCAGTGGGTCCCCTCCCCCAACCTTCTCTGAGCCTTCGGGGTCCATGTGACCTGGCCATTTAGCCCATGGTGTGCAAAAAAAGTGCCGCTCAGAGGTAAAACAACCCAACAAAGTTGCTAAGTTGGCAACACTGCTGTACAAAAATGTCATTTTTTGTGTTTATCGATATATGTAATTTATGAATAAAAATTTTAATGTGTATATATATATATGTTTTATTTCATTCCCATTGTTATATTATAACTATAGTTTTATCTATCTATACAAGAGGTACGCCAGTTACATACCAATTTCCAGGGGGTACGTGAAGCGTAAAAGGTTGAGAACCACTGATCTAATGAATGCAATTTGCAAAATATGATTAACTTTTGTATGTCTTACAAAAGTATTTAGTGCAGGTATAAAACTAAGATAATCGTTTAAACCAAAACGCACATATTTGTATTTTATGCAGCAAAGTGTAATAACTTTTGTATTTACATAAAATATTCTGTTGTTCTAAAATTTTAATTATTAAGGACTACAGAAAATCTTAAGAACAACAGTATTAATATGAAATTTCAATAGCTATATACGAATTTTCGCAAAAGGGTCAACCCAATATATTTCTTGAGGGTGGCACATACAGGGTGAATCTGAAAAAGTGGGCAAAACTTTACGGGGTGGTAGAATGCAGCTATACGAGCGATATTCGTCATGGAAAGTATGGTCGGAACGCAAGCGGTGAGAAGTTAAAAGGTAGTTTTCCACTGTCACATTTAAAGAATGAACACAAAAGGAGAGGAGATACTCTGTGCCTCACTTGCATTCCCGTCCGCCGCACCGTACACAAAGTGCATATCCGCCATTTCGTGGTTAGTATAACCAGCCATCCTCTCGGCAATCCACGGTAGAAATGCCGTTGGGTGCGAGGACCGACCCTTTTATACCATTTCCAACGCCACCTAGCGGCTCGCCGTTTGCGTTCGGCCCATACTTTCTATGACGAATATTGCTCGTATAGCTGCGTTCTACCACCCCGTAAAGTTTTGCCCACTTTTTCAGATTCACCCTGTATATTTTCGTGTTGATTCCACTTCTGCTTGAAATAAGATGATGACTGAGATGCTCACCAGCTTTAAAAGTAATTAAGTGTACATAATCGAATGATGATTTCTTTGCTCCCTAGCGTAACTTCCACGAGTCCAATGCTGTGCCCTGATTCCTGCGACAAAACCCTATGCTACCAACAAGATTCGCAATGCTCATGCGGTTCCTACAAAGATGAATGTGATTGCTGTGATGTTTGTTACAAGGTAAGCATGTCTTAGAAACTCCTCATAACATTATATTTCTGAGAACCATCGTAATATCTGGCAACTTTTTTTTTTAGAAATTAGTGATCTGGTAACCTTCGTGTCACGTGATTACAGAATTCAGGAAAAATATCTGGAGCGTGTACAGCAACTGTACACGCTCCAGTTACCGTTCACAGCAAACTGGAGCGTGTGCAGTAACTGCAGTAACTGCAGCAAACTGGAGCGTGTGCAGTAACTGCACACGCTCCAGTTTGCTGTGAACGGTAACTGGAGCGTGTGCTGGAGCGTGTGCAGTAACTGCAGTAACTGCAGCAAACTGGAGCGTGTGCAGTAACTGCAGTAACTGCAGCAAACTGGAGCGTGTGCAGTAACTGCACACGCTCCAGTTTGCTGTGAACGGTAACTGGAGCGTGTACAGTTGCTGTACACGCTCCAGATATTTTTCCTGAATTCTGTAATCACGTGACACGAAGGTTGCCAGATCACTAATTTCTAAAAAAAATCGTTGCCAGATGTTTTTTCTGAATTCTGAAATCAACCATAGTGTTCGGATATTTTTTGAGCGACTGTACTTATTGTCACGGATCAGTCTCTGTTAAAATCAATGCTATTACAGCTAAGCTTACTACAAATTAAACATGATGTCGAATGATTACTATCAATACTATCAAAATACTATGCGTACCATATCATTGAAATCCAAAGAATAAGAAATGTATTTTGTAACCATTGTTACACAGAGAAGGAGAGGGTTTACTTTGAATATACAAGTCAAGGCACCCTAGAGAGCTCACTTTTTTCAAATATCAAAGTTCTGACTCATTTTAAAGCATCTAGTTAGCACTGGTAATATATCCAATGATTACTCTACCCTCGTACCTAGGGATTATCTCTAGACGGTTCATTAACTGTTTGAAATTTTGTTAAGGGCTTCGTGCATTTTTGTTTTGCAAACACAATTTAAGAACTTCTCTTAAGAATTAAAAATAAGGACAATATTATTGATTTTGATAAATCGTTCTTATCCTTAATTAAAAACCAAAAAAAAAATATCAGCATTATTGCAATTAGTTCTGAACATCGCCAGCTCAATGAATTTGTCAAACTAATTCTTCCACATATCTTTCGAATGCAACTGGCAAACTTAATGATTTATGTGCGAAATGAATGCTTGTAACGCGGGGAATGTCATAGACTATAAAACATTGCCCCCCATGCATTCTTCTCCCCTGAAAAAAGAAAAATATGGAAATGATTGCTCCGCTATATCTTTGGAACGCAAGAGCTGAAAATGACAGGCTATGCGCCAAATAAAAGCTTCTGACATGGGAAGTGTCACAGGTCATGAAAATTGCCCATGCCTTCTTCTCAAATGAAAGTTTGTTATGTGAGGAATGTTGCGAGCAATAAAAATACACGCCTTTACTTTCTTCCCCCCCCCCCTAAACAGAAAATCGGAAAGGCGGTCTTTTACTATATATCTTTGGAACGCGAGAGCCTGCAATAACGAGTCAGGTGTCAAACGAAAGCTCATAAGGTGACCGTCGTAGAATACTTCGAGTTATAATCCCCACCATTTTCCCCTCCGTCCAAAAGGAAATGGAAATTTAGCGGGATTGGATTGGATTGTTTTACCTCTGAGCGGCACTTTTTTGCACACCATGGGCTAAATGGCCAGGTCACATGGACCCCGAAGGCTCAGAGAAGGTTGGGGGAGGGGACCCACTGGAACAGCTGTTGGGAGACAGATGGTAGCCTCCCGTCGAGGCCATCCAGCGTGTTCTTTAACGTGCACAGGGTATGGCTCTCCCGCACACGGGGCCACGGCTTAACGTCCCATCCGACGGACGGCGGCCTTTTCAAGCCCATCGGTGTCCCCTACTGACCGTGGGCAGGGCGGGGAAATAAATTTAGCGGGAAGGTTTGACTTTAACGAGTTACATCTCAAATTAAAGCGGGTGACGTCTCTAGTGTCATGGGCTACCTCAAACACGACTTCAAAAATAAAGGGAAAAGAAAAATGTATTCGATGTTTATGAGTCATATACTGAAGTGCCATTGAATTAGGGATATCAACCTAGTAACTTGTTGCCCCCCCCCCCCCCCTCTGGCTCTGATAACGGCCACCACACGACGAGACAAGGACTCTATGAACTTGCGTAAATGTTCCTTAGGTATGGCGACCCATGCATCCTCCAGAGCTATCCATTATTCTCTCAAGGTCGTCGCTGATGGGACACTAGCCCGAACTCTCTGCTCAACGGTATCCCAAAGATTTTTGATGGGATTTAAATCTGAGCTTCTAGGTGGCCAATTAATTATTTCAAAGTCAGTAGAATGCTCCTGCAACCATGCAGTAGCCAACCTGGACCTGTGAGATGAACTGTTTTCTTGCTGGTAGATGCCTCTTCATTGGGATGCATGATGGTCATCAATGGGTGTAAATGGTCAGCCATGAGTTCTACGTACCGGGATGCATTGAGAGTCGTCGGTACACCTGTCCCACAGAAGACACCCCAGGCCATCACTGAGCCACCTCCAGCTTGTACTGTTCCTACCTGACATGTAGGATCCATGGCTTCATGGGGTTGGCGTCATACCCTGTCTCCCATCGGCGTGAAGTTTAAATCGGGATTCATCACTCCAGTCTATCCATTGCCAATTTTTGATGGTCCAGTTTCGATGCTCTTTAGCAAGGCGTTGAGCCTGGTGTCATGCTGTTAGAAGTGGAACTCTCGTATGTCAGCAGCTCCCGAAGCCAAGACGATGAAGTGAGCGTTGCACGGTCCATGCACTGACTTCCCAGCTGGAACCTGCATTCAGATGGGAGGTGATTTTAGATAATGTCTGGCCCCTATCGGTCTGTACGATGTGGGTCAGACGGCGAAGCCCCCTATAATTCAATGCTGGTTGTTTTTTGCAGTTTGTCCAGGTGCTTGTTTTTTTACGGGAATATGAATATTCCCGGAACATTCCTGAAACTGTCATATGAGAAAATCCAAGTTCATTGACAATTTCGGAGAACGAGTGTCCTATCCGTCGGGCACCTACGATTTGCCCTCTGTCAAATGCACATAAATCTCGCGCCTTTCCCATTACGCTTCTCACGACGAATGCTTGGGAAAGCCAAAGCTGCGCATGCGCGCAAATGCGGGACTTGTGGTAGTGAATTTGGATAATGTCTCCTATCCCTAATTCAATGGCACTTCAGTGTTCATCAAATGAAAGTTTCTCAAGGAAGTGGTTTTCAGTGACAAAGAAATAACATAAATAAAGTAGAAAATTCAAAAAAATACCTATCTTCCTATATGTGCGCTAAAAAGTAGAAAGTAAACGTAACGCATGCGATGGTGCAATCAGTCACTCAGTTCGTATTCGCTTCAAAGGAAGATAGGGTGCCGGCAATCTTGTGTAGGCAAATCGGCGCTCCATCTTCCGGGGCGGGGGTGGCTCAGTCGGTAGCGCACCAGGCTCGTAATCTGTAGTTCCCAGGTTCGAGTCCCAGCTGGGTCAGCGTTGAGATTTATCTCCGCAAAATTCCCCGCCCTGCCTAAGGTCAGTAGGGGACACCGATGGGCTTGAAAAGGCCGCCGTCCGTCGGATGGGACGTTAAGCCGTGGCCCCGTGTGCGGGAGAGCCATACCCTGTGCACGTTAAAGAACACGCTGGATGGCCTTGACGGGAGGCTACCATCTGTCTCCCAACAGCTGTTCCAGTGGGTCCCCTCCCCCAACCTTCTCTGAGCCTACGGGGTTCATGTGACCTGGCCATTTAGCCCATGGTGTGCAAAAAAGTGCCGCTCTGAGGTAAACCAACCCAAGCTCCAACTTCCTTTAAAGTGAATATGTCAGTGACTGATTGCACCATCGACATGCTTTAGGTGGTATTTTCTGCAGAAAAAGTTTTAGCAGAAAAGAAATCTAAAACATATCGCTGGTGCGTCGTGGGCTCATGCGTCAAAAATAGTCCTGGTTTTAGCAGAAATGCTTTGTTTCGGTGATCATTAGGGAGTGTGATCGACCCTGATCATCATCATCCATGTTACATCATGATCATGCATGCTGGTAACAAGATGACAGATGAGATCGATGGCAATAAACACTATTGTTTCTTTAGGGCGAATCGCAGCTAGGAGGCTTCTGAAAGGGGGCTGAAGAGCAATAATGCGTCTCCCCAGAACATCCCAGACATGCTCAATAGGATTAAGAGCTAGAGACTTGGCTGGCCACTTCATTTTGTGGCTATCTACACTCTCGAGGTAATCGTCAACCAAACGAGCCCTGTGAAAACGACAATTATCTTTTTTAGAAATGAACTTGGGGCCAACAGCACCCCTGAAAAGCCTTACATAGAAATATATTCATATAAATGTACAGGGCTCAAGGATCTGCCTTATTTATATCATTGAGCCGCCCTCAAACACTCGGAGTAGCTTATGGTCATGCAGCATTACGCCTCCCTCCACCAGAAGACCTCCTCCATAGTGGTTTCGTTCCTGGATGTTGTGGGATGGTTCTGCATTCTCTCTAGATGAGCACACACCGAGAATCTGTAGTCAGACTGAAATGGGACTCATCCGTGAACAAGCAACTCTTCTCTCTTTGGTCTAGGTGTGATGCTGCCTGCACCAAGTCCTTCGAAATTCCGAATATTTACATTTAAAATATCTTAATACACATCTACAAGTGAATATCACATTTTTAACCGAGGTTATAGCACTTATATTGTTCAAATCGCAGTATTTTTGAAATAACTAACATTTTTTTTAAATATATATATAGTGCATATTGAAATATTTTCTGCATTTAATATACATATATTTCAGGTAAAAATAAGTGATATTTTTTGGACAATCGTAACGAATACTAAATCGAAGCAGGCGAAATACAAAACATTTGCTTACCTTTTACTTTTGCTTGATGACAATTTCAAAATAGCCATTGATTCAACTTCTTAAATAATCAACAAAACATCTTCAACAACTTCATAATCCATAGGACAGGTCGCACGTGCGGTACCTATGCGACCTATACTCTTGTCTATGGTATCGTACCTGTACGTTGAGGAACGCTGTTAAGAGCCAGTTTTGTTCAATGTTAGGTTGGGTTGTTTTACCTCTGAGCGGCACTTTTTTGCACACCATGGCTAAATGGCCAAGTCACATGGACCCCGAGGGCTCAGAGAAGGTTGGGGGAGGGGACCCACTGGAACAGCTTTTGGGAGACAGATGGTAGCCTCCCGTCAAGGCTATCCAGCGTGTTCTTTAACGTGCACAGGGTATGGCTCTCCCGCACACGGGGCCACGGCTTAACGTCCCATCCGACGGACGGCGACCATTCCAAGCCCATCGGTGTCCCCTACTGACCGTGGGCAGGGCGGGGAATTTTGCGGAGATAAATCTCAACGCTGACCCAGCTGGGACTCGAACCTGGGAACTACAGGTTACGAGCCTGGCGCGCTACCGACTGAGCCACCCCCGCCCCATTTTGTTCAATGAATCTCCTTCACTCTCTTAGCTCTGAGCTATTGGGGTCCTTGTGACCAAGACTTTATCCCATCGTATACAAAAAGTACAATTCAGACGTAAAACACCCAGCGTGTAGACAAGAGCGATTTAAATTTGATCATTAAATTAGTTCTTTAGATTTCTATGTGCTCATTTCAAATACTCTATTATTTATTAGCACAGCTACTGGACAGGAGAATGGAAACAGTTCCATGTAATCTCAATAGGAAATCACATTCAGAGCTCAATAACGTTTTTAATATGATTTTTAATGAAAAATATGTCTAAAGATAAATTGAAGATCTGAATCAAATCTATCTAAATCTTAATTCCAAACAATATTTATTCAATACTCAGAGTTAGGAACGCTGGAATATTTAACAGGCTACAAAAGAATTGACCCCAAAATTTAATTAAAACATTAAAACAGGTTAAGAGATCAAGATCATAGTTGACTCTAGTAAAGTATGATCTCTTGACCTGTTTTAATTGGGGCGGTGGTGGCTCAGTCGGTAGCGCGCCAGGTTCGCAATCTGTAGTTCCCAGGCTCGAGTCCCAGCTGGTCAGCGTTGAGATTTGTCTCCGCAAAATTCCCCGCCCTGCCCACGGTCAGTAGGGGACACCAATGGGCTTGGAAAGGTCGCCGTCCGTCGGATGTGGACGTTAAGCTCTGGTTCCATGTGTGGGAGAGCCATACCCTGTGCACGTTAAAGAACACGCTGGATGACCTTGACGGGAGGCTACCATCTGTCTCCCAACAGATGTTCCAGTGGGTCCCACTCCCCCAACCTTCTCTGAGCCTCCGAGGTCCATGTGACCTGGCCATTTAGCCCATGGTGTGCAAAAAAAGTGCCGCTCAGAGGTAAAACAACCCAACCCTGTTTTAATAAAATTTTAGTGCAAATTTTTTTCAGCCTGTTAAATATTCCAGAGTTAATAATTCTTTGACTACTGAACAAATACTGCAAAAAAAACGTGAATTAGATGTATTTGATCCACATCCTTAATTTATATTTAGACGCAATTTTAATTAAAAATCCTATTAAAGAAGTTATTGGGTTTTGAATGGCGTTTTCTGTTGAGATTACATGGAACTGTTTCCATTTTTTTGCTCACTACATGTTTGGCTAGTGCACTGAAAATGATTCCATTTCTTTTCGTACAGTGCGAAGGTGATGACTGCAACCCTGATCTAATGGATGTATGCGTTGAAGGCACAGAGTGCAAACCAATTCCAGGAAATGAAGACACCCCACTTTGGATGGCTTCTGGCAAATGTCAGTGAAGAAATCTCTCTGCAGACCAACTATTATTTGATTTTTTTCCTTATCTCAAATGGCAAACGTTTTCTGCTATTTGCAAAGAGTGCCTCGTGTTTTTATTGTTATTTACACACACACACAAAGAATTATTCAAGCCGAACTGATGAACTTTAAGAGATTGTAATTTTAACTTCGCAGCAAATTACTAATAACGAAATAATTAGTCGTTGAGTATATTCTGTTATGTACAGTCGCTCAAAAAAGTATTCGAACGCTATAGTTTCGTGTAACACGAAGGTTGCCATGCCAGATCACCAATTTCTAAAAAAAATCGTAGCCAGAGATTTTTCCTGAATTCTGTAATCAACCATAGCGTTCGGATATTTTTTTTGAGAGACTGTAGGTGGTCATATTATTTTGATACTAGATCGTGTGGGCTCACTCACGGAAATATTGAGCGTGTGCAGTTACCGTTCACAGCAAACTGGAGCGTGTGCAGTAACTGCAGGGTATGGCTCTGCCACGGCTTAACGTTCTATGTGACAGAAGGCGGCCTTTCCAAGCCCATCTGTGTCCCATACTACCTAAGGACATGGCGGGGAGTTTTGCAGAGAAAAATCTCAACGCTGACTCAGCTGGGACTCGAACCTGGGAATTACAGATTACGAGCCTGGTGTGCTACCGACTGAGCCAACTCCCCCCCCCCCCCCCCAGGACGGGGATTCTCACTCGCCAATAGGGAGTGAATTTTCTGGTGTGGTTTGTTATTTTCAAAGATAGGAATAATTACAACAGTAAAATATTTCCAGAAGGAGAAAACATCAACGCTCACCTTTGAATGGGGGAAGGGGGTTGTCTCAGTCAGTGGTGCGCCATCTTGTATTCTGCTGCAGTTCCCAGGTTTGAGTCCCAACTGTGTTTCTGTTGAGATTTATTTTATCTCCTCTAACCCCTATCCTACCCTGCCCTCGGTGAGAAAATGGACACCAGCGGGCTTTTAAACCGCGGCCCGTGTGCAGGAGAGCCATATCGTACACGCTGAAGAACATGCAGGATGGCCTTGACGGAAACCTTCCATCTGTTTCCTAACAGCTGTTCCGTGGATCCCTTTTCCCAGCATTGACTCTGAGCTCGTGGAGTCTTTGTGGCCTGGCCATTAGGTGTTTGACTAGGTGCAGTGTGCAGAATGGTGGAGGGATTTAAAATATTATGTGCAGGACCGGTGTGTGTAGAAAAAGTGCCGCTCAGAAGTAAAACAACCCAAACTAACACCTTTGAATGCAAGAGCATTAATTTTTGGATGTCTTTTTATTACTGCACAATAAAGCTTCTAATTGAATGGAGCAATCAAAGTATAGCTGCAAAAGTTCTCTTTCTAAAAGAACTGCCCGAAAATAGAAACAAATCTCTGACAGTTCGAGATTATATCATTTAATCTTGTTAAAAAGCTTTTCTTAAAATCCCTCCCCCCCCAACACACTAGCCAACTAGTTACGCCCCACGCTTTGAAAACCGCTTACTTACCTAGTCAAACATCTAATGCCCAATATTCTAAATATGCATCTAGAACAGTGATGGGTTGTGTTATCTCTGCGTGGCACTTTTTTGAACACAATGCCTTAAATGGCCAAGTCACAAGGACCCCGAGTGCTCAGAGAAGGTTCGAGGGAGAGGACCCACTGGATAGCTGTTCAGTGACAAATGGTAGCCTCTCATCAAGGCCATCCAGTGAGTTCTTTAACGTGCACATAGGGCCACGGCTTTACATTCCATCCGACAGATGGCGGCCTTTCCAAGTCATTCGGTGTCCCCTGCTGACTGTGAGCAGGGTGGGGTTTTTGAGAGAAAAATCTCAACGCTGGCCTAGTTGGGGCTCGAGCCTGGGAACTGTAGATTATGAGCCTGGCGCACCCCCGCCCCAAGCCACCCCCGCCCAGAACAGTGCGAATATTCTGTGTAAACATCTAAATGCCAAATGCAACCCATAATCGTGTTTAATCCAGCTCTCAAAGTATTTCTAAATCCGGTAAAAAACTAAAATATAAATTTTAGTATTTATATTCCCATTAATATACACTTTAATCTGTATTAAATGTAAATCATTATATATTCTTTGAGTGAGTCGAATAATGAAAAAGCAACTGTCTAATAAAATTGCTCATCTACACTGCCCCAGAATAAAAAGTTCCCCCACCACTGATCTAGAAACAAAGGCATCAGTTTTCAGTAAATGAAATATTGTCTATTAACATTAAATTCGTTCTTTCCATTACAACATTTTAAACTCCTCTCCCCCAAAATATTTTTAGTTACCTGCCTACACTTGTACATTACGAAAAAAAAAAAGGAAATATCTTGAAAAGTTGGAGAGGAAGCGACAACGTTATGCAACCACGCAGTTTGTAATTCAGTAAATAGCAGAGGAGAGGTTATCGGCTCTTTTACATGCAACATCAGTGTTATCAACCTCAGTTGAACGTCTGCTGTTAAATCACCGAAGTTTTGGAATACTGAGCTGTTGATTCGCGAATCTGAGTCACCCAAGGCAAGATAACCAAGTCTAGCAGGTAATAATCGTTTCGAAAAGAAATTCGACACGAATGCTTGTAGTAATTAACAACAAAACTAAAAGTTTCAATCGTCTAGATTCTACAGTTCACATTAGAGAAACGTATCTTATTAACGAATATGGCAGTAGCATACTCCAAGTGGGGGATTTGTGGGGTTCTTACCTTACCTTGAATATCATGTATTTTTTTAAAGCAGATCCCGAAAATCAGGTCCTTAAGTATGCCAAAAATAAAACAACAGGTAGTAAAAAGAGCAAAATGCGAACCGAAGCAGGAAAAATGGGGAAAAGCATTTCCGAGAATAAATCTGTCTTTTACGTAGAGCAGACTTGCAGTTTTTATTGATATTTGAAGTTTAAAAGGCATAACGGAAAACGCTGAATTTTACGGATTCTATTTTGATTTTATAAACGTAAAATTTACATTCCAACGCAAACATTATTCACGTCCATCTACAGACTAAAGATAACGTGTAGAGGCTAGCGGTATAGTGTCGCCACCCTCAGAAGTACCTTTTCATTCAGATCCAGCTAAATTTTATTTTCTGTTTCCAGAACAACTTCCTCGATTTTTGAAATTCAATCTCACGTTTCATCAAGAAAAAATAAATAAATACCCCCTCAAGCAGCTACTTGCCACAGAGGTCAGGAGCCTGTCACTTTATATACCTTAGTAGGTCTGAGAGGATGGCAGGACCTCAGCAGAAAACGACACCTACATCCATGCCTTAACCCGAGGCTCGAACCCAGGTCCCTTAGATCAGTAGCCAAGCGCGCTAACCACTCGGCCATGGGACGGCCATCACAAAATATACCCAGAAATTTGTGTACTTCGTCAGTTTCTTGCAAGTTGCGCCCAGTTTGGCATGATTGACAAATGTGATATCACAGCAATAGACTGCATGCAAGAAAATCAATTTTCAGATAAAGAAATATTCATTGACCGTAAAACACACAGTATGCTTGAAACCTACAATTTGACCTCGGTAGAGAAAAATAAATAAATAAATAAATACCCCCTCAAGCAGCTGCTTGCCACAGAGGTCTGACAAGGAGCCTGTCAGTTTATATGCCAGAGTAGAAGATCTGAGAGGATGGCAGGACCTCAGCAGAAAATCGACACAAACAGCCATGCCTTACCCGGGGCTCGAACCCAGGTCCCGTAGATCAGTAGCCAAGCGCGCTAACCACTCGGCCACGGGACGGCCGAGAGAAAAAAAAATAACTCTTTGGAAATGTGAGAAAATTCTATGATCAGAACAACAGAGCTTTATCGTCTCTTGATGATGTTCTGAAGAGCATTATAATTCTTGATCCACAATCATCAGGGGACTGGCAAAAGGTAGAAAATCCTACAACATGTTTCCAAATGTCATTGGTGAATTCGATAAGGACAAACTTCATAATGAATTTATTACTTTTCCCTTTAGGAACCACAAAAATATTTAACAAACATGGATATTGACTCATACTGACACAGTGTATCTGGACACAGAAAGAATGCTGAATTGATATATCCAGTGGTTTTGAAACTAGCAAAGACCACGCTAATTTTGCCACACAGTAATGCTGCTTCAGAAAGAGTATTCAGCAACTTCAAGTTGGTGAAAACTGAACACAGATCATCTTTTAGAATCACCAATGCCGTATGCTTTGTTGCATTGCACAATGCGGAGACATTTGAGTATAATTCTAAACCAACTGATGAGGGGGGGAAACAAGAAATTTGAAAAAATATGTGACGCGTTAAGGAATACTAGGTATTTAAACAAGAAATATCGAAAAGTGGCATTGTTAATATCTTATGTGAGCTTCTTTACACAGGAAATTTTAGAAATTTACCTTGTTTATTAGTGTACAGTCGCTCAAAAAAGTATCCGAACTCTATGGTTGATTACAGAATTCAGAAAAAATATCTGGCAACGATTTGTTTTAGAAGTTAGTGATCTGGCAACCTTCGTGTCACGAAGTACGCACGCACTTACGTGAGTAACTTACGCAGTAAGCACGCACTTATGTGAACAGATGTTTTCTGGGGTGAAGCACACCAAGTCAAAATTGAGGACAAAAATTCTTGATTGTTATCTGCAATTATATAATATAATATTTTTCTCATTAATTGAATTTTTCATTCCTTTCATTGCTATTTGTATTGTAATAAAGTTTGCTTCTAACTGCAGTTCGCTTCGTTCTTTTCAACTACTCCTAGGTTTACAAAACAAAGTTATTAAAATGGAGTCGAATTCAGAAACAGCTCTCAAGCGGAAATACTTTCATGTCGAAAAAATAAAAGAATCACATTATAGTAAAGTGCATAGAACAACTCTGTAATCGATTTTAAGTGTTTTTACTAAACAAATTTTCTCTTAGGTGTTGGTTCTGAACTCGAGCCTAAAAGCGGTATATAAGATTTGTCTATATACCGCTTTTTGGCCGCGACATGCACCAAATTTTCAAATTGGCCAGCGATTTCCAAAAGGTTGAGCACTCCTGATTTAGGTGATTCTTCTTTTCTCTTGATTGTTTCAACTTTGAGATTAAATATAACATCAAATTATTATTGCAAATTTCAAATTTACATGTTACAAGATTTTACAGGATATTTTAATGTCAATAGCAAAATTCTGAAACTAATCTTGGTGAAAGCCCTGACGTCAAGGGCGTAGCCATGGGGTGAGCCCCCCCCCCCCCCCCCCCAAAGTAGCTCGGAGTTGGCAAAATTCGAAGCGACTTCGTAACAACATCTAGGTGAGTTGTGAAAATTAGTTTTTTTTTTTTGGAAAATTAAGGGGAGTTGTCAAAATCGAGGCAATTTGGCAAATCTGAGGCAGTTTGAAAAATGGAGAGACGGCAAAATTTAGAGCAGTTGGCAAAATTAAAAGCCACTTTGTAAAAACAGGCGAGTTGGCAAAATTCGGAGTGACTTGGTAAAATCTTGGGGAGTTGGCAATATCGGGACAACTTGGCAAAATTCGGAGTGTCTTAACAAAATCTTGGGGAGTTGGCAAAATTCGGACAAGATTTTGCCATTTGTCTTGGCAAAATCTTGGGGATTGGACAAAATTCAGGTGAGATGTGAAAATTTGGATTTTTTTTTCTGTAAAATTATGGCGAGTTGTCAAAATCTAGGAGAGTTTGAAAAATTCGGAGTGACTTGGCAAAATCGTGGAAAGTTGACAAAATTCAGGTGAGATGTAAAAATTGCAATTTTTTTTCTGTATAATTATGGCGTGTTGGCAAAATCGAGGCAGCTTTGCAATATCTAGGAGAGTTGGCAAATCTTGGGGGAGTTGGCAAAATTCAGAGTGGCTTTGAAAAAATCAGGTGTGATGTAATATTGGAATTTCTTTTCTGTAAAATTGTGGCGAGATGGCAAAATCTAGGGCAGTTGGCAAAATTTTAATCCGCTTGGTAAAATACGGACGATTTGTGAAAATTGGGATTGTTTTTGTAAAATAAAGAAGAGTTTATAAAATCGAGAAAACTTTGCAAAATTTAGGGGAGTTGGCAAAATTGGAAGCCACTTGGTAAAATACATGGGAGTTGTGAAAATTGTGCCTTTCTTGTGCAATTAAGGAGAGTTGATCTAGAGTAGTTGGCAAAATTCGAATGCACTTGATAAAGTATAGGCGAGTTGTGAAAATTGAGATTTGTTTTGTGAAATGAAGGAGTGTTGGATAAATTGAGGAAACTTAACAGAATGTAGGGCAGTTGGCAAAATTCGAATCCACTTGGAAAATACGGGCGAGTTGTGATAATTGGGATTGGGTTTGTGAAATTCAGGATAGTTGACTAAAATCGAGAAAACTTGGCAAAATCTTGGGGAGTTCACAACTCACCTGTACTTTACCAAGTGGTTTCCAGTTTTGCCAACTTCCCTAGATTTTGCAAAGTTTTCTCGATTTTATAAACTGTCCTTAATTTCACAAAAACAATCCCAATTTTCACAAATCGCCCGTATTTTACCAAGTGGATTCGAATTTTGCCAACTGCCCTAGATTTTGCCATCTCGCCACAATTTTACAGAAAAAAATCCCAATTTTACATCACACCTGATTTTTGTAAAGCCACTCTGAATTTTGCCAACTCCCCAAGATTTTCCAACTCTCCTAGACATTGCGAAGCTACCTCGATTTTGCCAACACGCCATAATTTTACAGAAAAAAAAGATTGCAATTTTTACATCTCACCTGAATTTTGTCAACTCTCCACGTTTTTGCCAAGTCACTCCGAATTTTGCCAACTGCCCCTAGTTTTTGCCAACTCTCCTAAATTTTTCCAACTCGCCATAATTTTACAGAAAAAAAATCCAAAATCTCACCTGAATTTTGCCAACTCCCTACGATTTTGCCAAGTAACTCTGAATTTTGCCAACTCCCTACGATTTTGCCAAGTAACTCTGAATTTTGCCAACTGTCCTTAGATTTTGCAAACTCCCCAAGTTTTACCAACTCGCCATAATTTTACAGAAAAAAATCTTAATTTTTACATCTCACCTGAATTTTGCCAACTTCCCACGATTTTTCCAAGTCACTCCGAATTTTGTCAACTCCCCAAGATTTTGTGAAGTCACTCCGAATTTTGTCAACTCCCCAAGATTTTGCCAAGTTGTCCCGATTTTGCCAACTCCCCAAGATTTAACCAAGTCACTCCGAATTTTACCAACTCCCTAAGATTTTGCCAACTCACCTGTTTTTACTAAGTGGCTTTGAATTTTGCGAACTGCTCTAAATTTTGCCGTCTCTCCATTTTCCAAACTGCCTTAGATTTGCCAAGTTGCCTCGATTTTGACAACTCCCCTAAATTTTCCAAAAAAAAAAAAAAATTGGGGAGTTTGAAGTGATTTGGCAAATTTAGGAGAGATGTAAAGATTGGGATTAGTTTCGTGAAATTAAGATTTGACCAAATCAAGGTAAAAATTCATACTGATTTGCAACAATTCAGACGAGATGTAAATATTAGAATTATTTCTGAGAAATTATGGCTAATTGGAAGTCAAATGGCAAATAATTACGGGAAGTTGGCAGAATTGAAAGTCAAATGGCAAAAAAAATTGTAGGAGAGACGTTAAAATTGTCTAACCCCTCCCCCCCCCCCCCCGAGCGAAAATCTAAGCAAGTTTGCTCAGTTGGCAAATTTTGCCAAAGTTTTGCTCGAGTTAGAAAATTTTGGACTCCCCCCCCCATAGTCCTTCGCTACCCCCTGCCTGACGTAAAGCACTAGACCCAAATACCTCGACTTGGTCGAAAAACTTTTCGGTTACATGAGTGGAATAGGGAATGCCCACTCTCAAAACTGAAAAGTTTCGCGACTTTTCAGCTCTTTACTGCCCTCTGAAGGTGAAGATTAAAACTAACAGAAGGCTTGAAAAAAGCAAGTATTTCTCGTGAAACGAAAACGTTTCGTTTTCCCAACTCGCACCCTCGAAAGGGAAAGGCAAACCACTGCTGGTAATGTTCACCATCACACTCTACTCCCCAAATTCTACTTTGCTGCCATAAATGGACTCTTCCCAACATTCAAAGTTTTCCCATTGTCCAACTTTAGAAGTGCCCTTCAACTGTAGAAACTAATACTATTGGAAGATTCGAAAAAATGCAAATCCTGATATTTTTGCTTGTTGCTCAGACCAGTAGCTTAGCCAAGCGGATTAGGGATGTGACTCACCCTCTTCCCTCCTTATCTCTAAGAGAGATTGTATTCTTAAGAAATCATTAGATGTTGAATCTTCATAAACAAAATGTTAGCAAAAACTTTTAATACCCTATTTTGCTTTTAATACCCTATTTTTAATACCCAATTTTGCCAACTTCCCACGATTTTTCCAAGTCACTTCGAATTTTGTCAACTCCCCAAGATTTTGTCAAGTCACTCCGAATTTTGTCAAAAGTCCAAAATCCCTGGCTGCGGTACTGCTGGCTATATCTTTTATATCAGTGGTTTCCATTTGGTGGTTCACGAACCCCAAGTGGTTCGCGCTAAAGGTTCTATAATGGTGTTTAAGCAATAAAGAATTGTCCAATTATGTTACCAATATATTTTTTCCTCTGTGACAACAAGCATGTGCATGTTTGAAGCATTATAGGTTGGTTTCTGCAGCGATTCTAAATTTTAGAGGTTTCATAATTATAGGTAGTAAAATTTTATATTTTATAAATGAATAAAATAAAAATAATAAATACCCCCTCAAGCAGCTGCTTGCCACAGAGGTCTGACAGGAGCCTGTCAGTTTATATGCCAGAGTAGAAGGTCTGAGAGGATGATATAAATATTATTATATAATGTAAATTTTAATTTGGACTTTTTTTTAGTCATTATCACGCTGAGAGTTCGCAACACATTTTTTTTTGGTTGAAAGGGGTTCGCGGGACGAAAAACATTTGGAACCACTGGTTTATTATCAAGTTAAAGCATGGTTGTTCACTCTTTACAAAAAATTGGTAAATATTTTTCTTTCAGTTATGACCACAATCATCGTCGTGATCAGAAATGTTGGATGAAAAGCTCGCATTGACCTTTTCTTAATTACTTTCCACTCACAGCTTTTCATCAACAGGAAAAAAATCTTATTGCTTTGCAAAGCAAACGATTGTTTCCCAATCATTTCCGACTTCGTCACTTCCCGAACATTTCATCTGCTGTCAGAATTAGATAACCCCTATCTTCAGCAAAATGTCTGAACGGAAACTTCCTTGTCAGCTCAGGAAATTCCCGTCAAAACTGAAAGGCAGATTCTGAATCCTTGCTCACATCTGCCGGCATCACAAACTTTCAGAAAACGTATTCTGCGCATTGACGTCAGAACCTGATAAAAACGCGAACGAAGCGCGTCGACAGGCCAGTAAGAGTCAGTTGACTGCAACATAAGCTTCAGCAGGTGTCTTCAACAGGTGTCTAAAACCTCTATTAGGTAAGAACTGTTTTTTTCACGCATGCTTCCAATGGTGGGTAATTTGTTTTTATTCTATAAACGGCTAATGCCTGTGTAAACGGCTAATGCCTGTTACTGTTTGTTCTTTAAAGTAAACGATGTGATGGATGTCAAGAACGCAATTTCAAAGCTTATTGCTGATAATTTTCGGGAGTTATTTTTATTATCTGAAACACTTTCCCTCATTTCTCTTGCTTCAGTCTGCATTTTGATTTCTCATTTCCTGCTGTTTTACTAGACTACAGTGCCTGATTCTTCCTTACGCACTTTACACAACGTTGCCACCTTGGACATAAAACAATTCGGGGCATTTTTATAAAACGTCTAATACCTCGGTACTTTTTTTTTTAAAACAACTTTTTTTTTTGGTCTCGAAAACTCTTTTTAATGACCTTTGTTCAACCTGTTTGTATATGATGCACCACATAATTTAGCTCATGGTGTGCAAAAAAAGTGCCGTTCAGAGATAAAACAACCCAACCCAAAGCACAACATAATTCGGACGAGGTTAGCGCGCTTGGCTACTGATCTAAGGGACCTAGGTTCGAGTCCCGGGTAAGGCATGGCTGTTTGTGTCGTTTTTCTGCTGAGGTCCTCCATTCTCTCAGGCCTTCTACTCTGGCATATAAACTGACAGGCTCCTGTCAGACCTCTGTGGCAAGCAGCTGCTTGAGGGGGTATTTATTTATTTATTTTTTTATTTTTGTTTTTATTGTGACGTTAATAATTTACGTTCAGCTCATCCGCTGTAAGAAAATCCCTCTGATCATACAGATATATACACAGTCGTATCAGAATAATATGACCACCTACCATAGTATATGTATGGTAGGTGGTCATATTATTCTGATACGACTGTGTATACTTTACGTTTAGATACGCTTTATTGTTAGCTTCGGAACCAAAACACGGCGTCTAGTACAATAAAATGTAGTTTTTGATTCAATTTGTGTATACAAATGATTTCCTATCTTCATTAAGATGACCAGATTTTAAATGATTTGTTGAAGTTTTTTTTCAGAGCATGTTATTTACTTCATAGAGTCCATCATTTAATATTTGAGCAGAAAATATCATCAGCCAATTTTATATTTATGGTTTTAATAGTAAAAACTTTGAGTATCGCATGTCGTTACCTTTTCAAAAAAGAAAAATGAATTTTTTTCACATTATGTTCTTTGGAATACAACACTTTTTGGCAAAAACTAAGAGGGCTTAATAGAGAATCAGGGTTCAACAGAATATTACTGTTTTTCTGATTAAATAAATGAAAAAATACGACATTCAGAACATTTTGCGTCTCGAAAGTTGTCTGTGTGGGAGGCGGGTGACAGATTAAAATTCGGTACAGATGGCTGCCCGTTGCAATGCCTCGTGAAGTCGCCCTTAATGCAAGAAATCTCTCCGATTTTTCAGCAATCAAGAGATTAATTAACAAGTGCAAAAAAACATCTCGAGTTAGCTAACTATAAAAAAGCAATTCTGCATATTTGCTTTAAGTACGATTATAATACTGTAAATTCCATATAACTCTAAGGTAAAGCAATCAGTCAAATCCGCGATAGAATCAAAGGAAAAACAGCTTTACTCAATTCTTATTGGAATTAGGAATAAAGCAATCCTATTCGCTTCATTCATCCAGTTCGCAATTGAATGGACAATGTACAACTTCATCCAGTTCGCGATTGAATGAACAACGTACAACCTTATCCAGTTCGTGATTGAATGGACAACGTACAACCTTTTCCAGTTCGTGATTGAATGAACAATGTACAACTTCATCCAGTTCGCGATTGAATGGACATTGTACAACTTCATCCAGTTCGCGATTGAATGGACATTGTACAACTTCATCCAGTTCGCGATTGAATGGAAAATGTACAACCTTATCCAGTTCGGGATTGAATGGACAGTGTACAACTATATCCAGTTCGTGATTGAATGGACAATGTACAACCTTATCCAGTTCGCGATTGAATGGACAATGTACAACTTCATCCAGTTCGCGATTGAATGGACAATAAAACAACCCTACCAAATACATTATGCACTACGGTATTAATTAGCGCGAACTGGATAAGGTTGTGCATTGGTACAACCTTATCCAGTTCGCGATTGAATGGACAATGTACAACCTTATCCAGTTCGCGATTGAATGGAAAATGTACAACCTTATCCAGTTCGAGATTGAATGGACAGTGTACAACTATATCCAGTTCGTGATTGAATGGACAATGTACAACCTTATCCAGTTCGCGATTGAATGGACAATGTACAACTTCATCCAGTTCGCGATTGAATGGACAATGTACAACTTCATCCAGTTCGCGATTGAATGGACAATAAAACAACCCTACCAAATACATTATGCACTACGGTATTAATTAGCGCGAACTGGATAAGGTTGTGCATTGGTACAACCTTATCCAGTTCGCGATTGAATGGACAATGTACAACCTTATCCAGTTCGCGATTGAATGGAAAATGTACAACCTTATCCAGTTCGAGATTGAATGGACAGTGTACAACTATATCCAGTTCGTGATTGAATGGACAATGTACAACTTTATCCAGTTCGCGATTGAATGGACAATGTACAACTTCATCCAGTTCGCGATTGAATGGACAATGTACAACTTCATCCAGTTCGCGATTGAATGGATAATAAAACAACCCTACCAAATACATTATGCACTACGGTATTAATTAGCGCGAACTGGATAAGGTTGTGCATTGGTACAACCTTATCCAGTTCGCGATTGAATGGACAATGTACAACCTTATCCAGTTCGCGATTGAATGGATAATGTACAACCTTATCCAGTTCGCGATTGAATTGGACAATAAAACAACCCTACCAAATACATTATGCACTACGGTATTAATTAGCAATTAACCCCTAAACAACCTCTGAGAAAAACAGTTGGCACCAAGTTATGATGAAATTTGATTAAAGCAGCTCAATTTGCGATAGAATTGGAGGAGATGAGAAACTCAGTTGATGAGGAAGCGTTTGTTCAATGTGCCAAAGTTAGAGAAGTTATAATATTTGATTCAATAGGATAGGAAATCACTCAGAAAGTTTCTTGAAAATCAAAGAAATGTGAAACAATTGCTGCACTAACTTCTAAAACTAATTTTTAGAAAGTGTTTATAACAATGGATATACACCGAAGAGTCAAAACATTATGATCACCTGCCTAATATGACGTTGGTCCTCCACGTGCCGCCAAAACAACTTTTACCAGGAGAGGCATGGACGCTACATGATTTCTAAAGGTTTCTTGTGTATCTATTATCAAGACGTTACCAGCAGATGCTTTAACTCTTGTAAGTTACGTGCTTGGGCATCTGCAGATCGGATATGTTGTTCCAACACAAGCCACAGATGCTCGAGTAGATCGATATTTGGGGAATTTGGAGGCCAGGGCAATACCTGGAAGTCTTCCTCATGCTCCGGGAACCATTCTCGAACATTCCGCTTAGTGTGCCATGGCGCATTACCCTGCTGAAAGAAGGCACTTCTAGAGGGGAATACCGTTGCCATGAAAGGATGTACCTGATCTGCAATGATGTTTAGGTAGGCGGTAGAAGCCATAGATTCCTGCACTTGAATGACTGGACACAGGGTTTTCCAGCAGAACATTGCCCAAAGCATTACACTTCCTCCACTGGCTGTTTTAGTCCCACAGTGCATCCTGGTGCCAACACTTCCCCAGGTAAACGACGCACACATACCTGGCCGTCCACATGGTGTAACAGGAAATGAGATTCATCCGACCAGACGACCTTCTTCCAATCATTCAAGGTCCAGTTTTGATGCTCGCATGCCCATTACAGGGGCTTTCGACAGTTAACCGAGATTAGCATGGGCACTCGGAGTGGCCTGCGTCTATGCAGCCCCATTTTCAGTAGAGTTCGATGTACTGTGTGTTTTGATACATTACTCCCGTCACCAGCATTCAAATTACGGAGGAGTTGCGCCACATTGTATTCCCTCTATTGATTTGTACCATACGGAATAGCTTTTGCACACATCTAGCATTGATGAGCTGTGGTCAGCCCACATCTTGTCGGCAATTTGTGGTTTTTCCCTCCTCGGACCACTTTCTGAAGATACTAACCACGGCTGACCGTGAGCACCCCACAAGCCTTGTCATCTCGGAAATGCTCTGACCCAGTCGTCTAACCATTGCAATTTGGCCTTTGTCAAACTCACTTAGGTCCGCTGCCTTTCCCATCTGAAGAACAAGAATAACACTGATTAACAGAGCTCAGTATCAGGTGTTATTTATACCGTTTCATGACCTTCACACGCGCCGTCGTTTACCTGCTTTCCTTCGATTTGCAGAATGACGCACTGGTCATAATGTTTTGGCTTTTCGGTGTATATGCGTGTGTTTATAGCAACTTTATATACAATAGTGACATATATGTATATATCGCTACTTTTATGATAAACGTGCAGTCGTAATACAGTTACGATGATATTACTATTATTCTGTGCTAGTAGATGATAAAGGGTTGGGTTGTTTTACCTCTGAGCGGCACTTTTTTGCACACCATGGGCTAAATGGCCAGGTCACAGGGACCCCGAAGGCTCAGAGAAGGTTGGGGGAGGGGACTCACTGGAACAGCTGTTGGGAGACAGATGGTAGCCTCCCGTCAATACCATCCAGCGTGTTCTTTAACGTGCACAGGGTATGGCTCTCCCGCACACGGGGCCACGGCTTAACGTCCCATCCGACGGACGGCGGCCTTTCCAAGCCCATCGGTGTCCCCTACTGACCGTGGGCAGGGCGGGGAATTTTGCGGAGATAAATCTCAACGCTGACCCAGCTGGGACTCGAACCTGGGAACTACAGATTACGAGCCTGGCGCGCTACCGACTGAGCCACCCCCGCCCCATGATAAAGAGAACTACTCTTGGAAAATCTCAGAGTATTTGGAAGCATATTTATTTACTCATATATTACCAGCAGAGAACAATATCTCTGTCTGGATATCATTGCTGAACGGCAAATCGATGTGTGCAATAATTTAGGGCAGTAAGAACAATTTAATAAAAAAAATAAAGAAACAATTTTAGCAGCGAAAAAGTTAGCTATCCCACTACAAGCAAAAAGAAATTAAATAGGGCCAAGCCGGCTGTTATGATTGAAATACTTCTAAATATTTTTATTGATGATCAATACCCAAAGTAAAAGACCCCAAGTATTCGAGAAAAGGCTTATATGAAGATCTGAAGAATGCTTAACGGGAAAAATCTGTGGAACCGTTTAGCGTTAGTCAGTGGTGTCACCCGAATTTAACAACCGGTTTCCATACCGAGGGGGGGATCTGGACGAATCGACAATTTAGTTTGTTAGACACTGGTACCACATTCTGGGGGGGGGGGGGAATCCTCCCCTTGGAAAAACGTTTGAAAATATTACGTTTGGTTTGCATGATAAGTAAGTATCAATATATTATAACTAACTTTAAATACAAAAGTTGTATTTCAAATAAAGCAGAACCCAGAATGCAGGGCCTATCTAAATATATTAAAAACTAACCCCTACCAGAATAAACCTGCAATTAGTAGCAGTGATTCTGTAAATAAATAAATATAACTGTAGATAAGAACAATATATTTTATTTTTCATGCAACTGTATGATACATATGAAAAACATAACATACACAAGTGATTAAAGCTAATTCCATATTTTAATAAAATAAATGTAAAATAAAATCATCACACCACATACATTTTTGACAATACGCTAAACATCTGTGGCGTATCACTCCTCCTAGTCCATAGTCTATGGCACTACTTTTCTTCTTTTTCAAACGCGGATGCCACATGGTGATGTAAGTACCAGTTATTATGGTCCAGGGTCTAGATACTCTACTTAAAATTATTGGAAACAATTCGTTTATTTTTTGTGAAGTGTCATAAATCTTTCTGAGAAATTTGGGGAGATGTTTTAATATTTATTTATTTTGTCAGAATGATGCGCGGAGAAATCTGTGTAGGCGGGGAAAACATTTCACGAGCAGCGCAGTTCCAGTTTCCGAGAAGCCGGCTTGGTGACACCACTGCCGCTAGTAACAGGCTGTTCGATAGATTTAAAACAAGCTGTAACCTCCATGATATATGAATCCTGGGAGAAACTACAATGCAGATCAGGAAAAAGCGTTTAAAAACTAACGTTGTATATAACAACTTTATATACAACAGTGACTTATATACATCGCTGCTTTTATGATAAAACGTGAAGTCGCAATACAGTTATGATGATATTACTATTATTCTTTATCAGGGCCGCCGACAGGGGGGGGGGGGGGCAAGGGGGACTAGTGCATAGGGGCCCGTCAGCAATAAGGGCCCGTCAGATTAAGTGACTCTACATTTTCTTACAAAAATTATTCTTAGTTAGGCTATATATCGATCCTATGCTAAAAAGTTTTATGTGACACAAACTGTGTAGGCCTATGTTTTTGCATGCCTGACTGCGCAAAGGCTTTTTTTTCCTCTGTATGTCATCATTGTGTCCAGAATAATTGCTATTAATGATTTGTAAAGATAAAAAGTTTTCAAGGGGGGCCCCGAGCATAATATTACATAGGGGCCCATAAATTCTCTCGGCGGCCCTGTTCTGTATTCACTAGTTATCACTAATTTACAACGATGTTTAAAGACTTATTAGAAGATACAACTGTTTATATTACACTGCCAAAATATGTAAAGTTTTCTTCAGTAAACGTTTGATTCTCTTAATAGTTTAAATGCTTTAAAACGTTACCTCAAAAACGATTATTGGTGTTTTCGGACTTTATGAATGAATCCTTAGAGAAAATGTAGTGTTTTGGTTTCAGCAGAGCACATAAAGCAACCATATTTGTCGGCCAACCGTAGTTATTAACTATCTATTTAGAACTAAGAGTAGAATTTTTTAAGTTGTAAGGTGCAAAATTATACTCAATCTTGAGCTTCTAACTTGACGATACTGGTCCAAAAAACTAAATATTCTTATTTTATTTCAGCTTTTTCGTAAACATCAATCATGAAACTGTTTCTGGCTCTGTGTTTGTTAGCAGTCTGCGTATACTGGTAAGTTTCTCAACGTTAAGAATAAGAAAATCAGTCTTCCAATTCTGGTAATGTTCCGTTTGTTCATTTAACCATCGTTTCAGTTCTCTATGTTAAGAGTTCTTCAGCAAATTCTATATTAAAACGAAATATAAAATCTTCTTTCTGAACTTTCATGGCCTTACCTTTTAGCAGAATCATTTTTAAAAATCAATAACCATACAGTTAAAGATAAGAACAGTTATTTGATGATGCATTTTTTAACCCTAATCACTGACGTCCTTAATTTGAAGCGCAGTTACTGACGCTGGGTCACAGAAACCCCTCATATATTTTTATCACATAAAGTACGACTTTTGTATCGATCAACGGATCAAGCAGAGAACATGGGAAAGGCACTACCAAGTTGGCACGTGACACGAAGGTTGCCAGATCACTAATTTCTAAACAAATCGTTGCCAGATATTTTTCTGAATTCTGTAATCAACCATAGTGTTCGGATATTTTTTTGAGCGACTGTATGTATTATGCTTTGAGTAAAGATCATGCTATAACTACTATGCCTTAACTGGCAAAGTGGTTAGGGAGCTAGTGACTGTTCCAGCAAGACAAACTTTGTGTTCTGTGTATTAGCTCTAATGAGGCAGTGGTCAGCAGTGACTTCGGTCTTAATAGAGCATGTCCTTGTATGAGAAGGCGTGTAAAAGCTAGGAGTAGCTTCTAGCATTCTTCTCTGTCCTATGTATTGTAAAAAAATTATTATTATTAAGTAATCTGTAGTTCTCCATAAGGACAAGTGGTCAATGCAACAACAAATAATATCCCTACAAAAGATGGCCACTTAAAGATGGTAAATATTTCCTTCTTCTAATCACATCATTATTCCTGAAATTAAATCCTACTCAACATATAAAGTACTATTTTGCACTTTTTTGTGGTGGCACTTTTTTGCACACCATGGGCTAAATGGCCAGGTCACATGGACCCCGAAGACTCAGAGAAGGTTGGGGGAGGGGACCCACTGGAACAGCTGTTGGGAGACAGATGGTAGCCTCCCGTCAAGGCCATCCAGCGTGTTCTTTAACGTGCACAGGGTATGGCTCTCCCGCACACGAGGCCACGGCTTAATCCGACGGACGGCAGCCTTTCCAAGCCCATCGGTATCACCTACTGACCGTGGGCAGGGCGGGGAATTTTGCGGAGATAAATCTCAACGCTTACCCAGCTGGGACTCGAACCTGGGAACTACAGATTACGAGCCTGGGGCGCTACCGACTGAGCCACCCCCTCCCCTCTCATCTAGAAAGAAATCGATTATGAATTGCCATCGATGGCGTCTTTTAAGGCAATCATAAAAAAGCAAACATCAAAAACAGCTGTTGAGTTCAGGAGAGATAAAGCTAGATTAATATTGTCATTGAAGAGATAAAAAAAAAAACTCAATAATTTATCGAATTGTATATTTGGCAATGTGGGAACGCGAAGCAGAATGAAGAAAAGCATGAACATTCGATCATTGAGGTTGCAGTGTGCAAGATGTTCATTTAAATATTTTGTGCGGATGTAAAATTGGAAATAAAATCCTTTAGAGCCATAATTAGTTGAGAAATGAACTTTACGTTGATAGTTTAGTGGTCAGAATACCAGGCAAATATTAGAAAGGCCGCCGTCCGTCGGATGGGACGTTAAGCCGTGGCCCCGTGTGCGGGAGAGCCATACCCTGTGCACGTTAAAGAACACGCTGGATGGCCTTGACGGGAGGCTACCATCTGTCTCCCAACAGCTGTTCCAGTGGGTCCCCTCTGACCCCCCCAACCTTCTCTGAGCCTTCCTTCTCTGGAGCCTTCCTCTCTGAGCCTTCCTTCTCCCGCCCAACCTTCTCTGAGCCTTCGGGGTCCTTGTGACCTGGCCATTTAGCCCATGGTGTGCAAAAAAGTGCCGCTCAGAGGTAAAACAACCCAACCCAACCAGGCAAATAACTGGGAGATGTAGGTGGTCAGTCTGTCGGTCTGTCCGCTTATGCACTCAGCTCCCTAAAGAACTAGAAGCACCAAACTTTGCACGGACTTTCCCTTCACCCAGAGAAAGATTCGAGGGCGTCAGCGGTGGAGGGGCAGTCCCCCTGTAAAAAAAATAATAAAAAATAATTTATGCTGAATAACACAGTTGTAACAAAAATTAATGGCGTTTTTTCCTTAATGAAATGTAATCTTGATATTTTTTTACATTTCCATTTGTTTTCTAAAGCATATCATTTATTTTTATTTATTAACAACAAAATGCATTTTTACATGTATTTTTCAGTAATAAGTGTCTTCTTTTACGTTTCCTTTTCTGGCATCCTTAGTTGTATTATGGTGCATCGTATTGTATAATGGTGAAGAATTGGCAGAATAGATCCAGATTATGATTCTTCATAGCCAGATCAAAGTTAAGAGAACTTAGATTATATCTTGAAGCCAAAGAACTCAGAAAGCCTGACCAAACAATGAAGACAGTAGAGTCGCAAAAAAGGGAAAAATACAAGAAACAAATTAGGAAGGATCTAAAGTTGGATATTTGTTTGCTTAATGAAAGTAGATAAAATTGCCCACTTTTTGAAGTTAAAGTTGCCTTTTGTCCACAAATCGAGGATGCTTGCGACTGTGGGAGTATTAATTCCCATGCTATTTAGATTCTGGAAGAAAATTTTCCTTCCTTTTTCATATTTTGAATAATGAAGTAGAAAGTGATCGATATCCCTCAACAACTCTGCATTTGTTGCACAGTGGAGAATCTGTTTGTTTATTTCTGAATTTGATGTTTGTTCAAATTTGCTGTTCCAGTCCTCAGTCCTCTGATCTGGGGGGCGGGGGTGGCTCAGTCGGTAGCGCGCCAGGCTCGTAATCTGTAGTTCCCAGGTTCGAGTCCCAGCTGGGTCAGCGTTGAGATTTATCTCTGCAAAATTCTCCGCCCTGCCCACGGTCAGTAGGGGACACCGATGGGCTTGGAAAGGCCGCCGTCCGTCGGATGGGACATAAAGCCGTGGCCTCGTGTGCGGGAGAGCCATACCCTGTGCAGTTTAAAGAACACGCTGGATGGCCTTGACGGGAGGCTACCATCTGTTTCCCAACAGCTGTTCCAGTGGGTCCCTCCCCCAACCTTCTCTGAGCCTTCGGGGTCCATGTGACCTGGCTATTTAGTCCATTGTGTGCAAAAAAAGTGCCGCTCAGAGGTAAAACAACCCAACCCTCTGATCTGGACTTGTTCTTTCCTGGAAAGCATTTTTAAAGAAGGCGTATTGTGATTAGGATCAATTTGAAATCAGTAGTGATTTTTATTTTGAGATAGTAAAGTCCAGTTGCTTTTCCATTCTTGATTGAAATGGTCAAGGAGTTTGTTGATATCACTGATATTCTGAATATTATTTTTATTTGAGACATGAGTGTACTCTACACTTTCTGCTAGTTGATCAGCCCTGTCATTTCGGAAAATATCTGTATGACTAGGAACTCACACTATGGGGATAGCTTTTACATTTATTATGTTTGCATGACTTTTTTTTTAACAATTTCGAAATTTATTTGAAAGTTGAGCCATGTTTTGTAGTTCTTATTAAGTGATTTTAGTCTATTGAGAGAATTGACATATTTTGCTTGATTTTGATTAGTGATCCAGTTAATAACTAGAAGAATAGTTGAGAGTTCACAATAAGTGCTTGAGTTTGCAGAATAGAAAGGAAACGAATTTTCAATTTGCATAGAAGATATGAAGAAGGCACCAGCAACATAATGGATAGATGGAACACCATAAGAACCATCTGTGTAGATGGTAATAGCATTTTCACTAAATTCATTAATGTAACTATTCATTATTTTAGTAACCTCTTCCTTATTAATGCAATGCTTGCTAAAACGGAGAAGATGAAATTCAAAATTAGTTGATTTGCATGTCCAGTAGGGAAAAGGTGTTTTAGCTTCGAACTTCGTTGCTTTCCACATATCATAATTCTCATTGCTTCTGATCACTGTTGAGAGTTGGGTTGGGTTGTTTTACCTCTGAGCGGCACTTTTTTGCACACCATGGGCTAAATGGCCAGGCTACAAGGACCTCGAAGGCTCAGAGAAAGTTGGGGGAGGGGACCCACTGGAACTGCTGTTGGGAGACAGATGGTAGCCTCCTGTCAAGGCCATCCAGCGTGTTCTTTAACGTGCACAGGGTATGGCTCTCCCACACAAGGAACCACGGCTTAACGTCCCATCCGACGGACGGCGGCCTTTCCAAGCCCATCGGTGTCCCCTACTGACCGTGGGCAGGGCGGGGAATTTTGCGGAGATAAATCTCAACGCTGACCCAGGTGGGACTCGAACCTGGGAACTACAGATTACGAGCCTGGCGCGCTACTGACTGAGCCACCCCCGCCCCTCACTGTTGAGAAGGAAGAAGTGTTGGTAAAAACTTCAATTTTCTTAATAATGTCACAGTAAGGATCTTGATATTTTATGCATATATCACACCATAATACAAATAACTGCTCTATTAGCAACTGTACTCATTAATGAACGGTTCGATCAAAATATTTTTCTGCCTCAGAACATTGATTTGTTTTTCTCCTGCCCCCGTGAAAAAATCTAACCTCCACCCACACACCCTGCTAATGCCCATGGGAAATTTATAGACTATGCCCGAACCCACTGGGGTCAACAAAACTTGTGTGAAATGGGTTGAATTCCACGAAATTCCCATAGACTTAACGTTAACTGTTAAGCACCGGTTTGGCGCATAGACTTAACAGTAGCGATTATGGTAAATAATTATTGTTTCCAATAAATTTAAAACATTGAATACTTCAATCAATTTCTTTCTACTTCAATGTGACAAAACCGCAACGAAGGTGTTCAAAAACCCAAGCAATATAGAGAAATAGAAGCTAAATTTCGGCCACTATGTATTAGTAACAGTGGCTAATTCAAATCTATATCTATAAAAGAGAGGTGTTATGGTCTGACTAGGCGACTTTGGTTTCCATGGTTATCATCATCCTCAAGCAGCCATAGGCTACGGAGGTCCAACCAGACTGTGCAATTTAGTTCTTCAAGCATGTCTGTCCTGAGCTACATCTGCTACATCCAGCCACTGCACACCAATTTTTAACAAGGTCCTGTTTTACATTGTCTGCCCACCGCATCCTAGGTTTCCCCCTCCTTCTGAGGACTCTAGGCACGCAGTTCATAACACCATTCGCCAATCTATAATTATCCATACGGGCAACATGGCCAAGCCAGCGGAGTCTCTCTCTGCACAATATGCTGCTTAAAGGAGGTTGACCTCATCATTAGATATAAAGTTGAACCACCTAATGCCCAAGATACTGCGTAATCATCTGGAATCAAAAGCATCTAGCTTCCTGTTATCTTGTTTACAAAGTGTCCAAGTTTCACTACCATAACTAACCCTAGAAAGAACCAAACTATTATAGTCTAATTTTAGTCTTTAGGTGTATACGACTATTTCTCCACACTCTCCATAGATTATTAAAAGTCCCGGCAGCAATCCCTATTCGTCTGTTAATCTCATGCCGCACATCACCATTATCTGTTACATAGCTCCCAAGATAATTAAACTATGACACCTGCTCAAAACTGCAACCATTCAGAATAACTGAATCACAGCCTGCCTGACCAATTTTCATCACTTTAGTTTTCTCTCTGTTTATAATCAAACCTACTCTACTACCAGTTTCATCAACAGTTCGAACGAAAGAGTTCATCTCATCAACATCATTTGCCAAAAGGGCTAAATCATCAGCATAATCTAAATCAGAAATTTTCGTATCTCCAGCCCATTTAAGTCCAAAATCTTTCCCTTGAAGTGAATTTCGCATAACATAATCAATAACCAAGCTAAAGAGAAAAGGAGACAAAATGCACCCTTGTCGAACACCAGAAGTAATGCTAAACCAATTGCTACATACCAATTCTCACACACGACTCAGTGTTATTATAGAGAGCTTTCATTATGTTAACTAACTTGAGTGGTATCCCATATGATCTCACAATCAACCACAATTATGACGATCAACAGAGTCGATCAACCGAGTGAAAATATCTGATCCACACATTCCCTACCACTTCTGAATCCACATTGCTCATCACGCAATTGATGGTCAACCAGATTCTTAATTCTATTAAGCACAATCATGGAAAGAACTTTACCTGGAACAGAGAGTAGGCTGATATCCCTATAGTTATCACAAGAACAGCGATCACCTTTTTTGGAAATAGGGATAATAATAGCTCTGGTAAAATCCTTAGGAACCATGCCTTTATCATAAAAGATATTCAAAATTTCAGTCATCCAAGTGGTAATAGAAACATTCCCAGCTCTAAGCATTTCCGTAGTAATTTCATCTACCCCTGGGAATTTATGAAGTTTAAGTTTAGAAATAGCCAAAATAACTTCAGATTGTGTTACAGGGCCAACATTAAAGCTACAAATGCATCTATCATCATAAAACAATGGAAGAAGAACTAATCACATTGTTTAGAACATCACTGAAATGCTCAACCCATCTAGCCATGACAGAATCCTCACCTTCTATAACCTTACGTTGTCTATCCTTCAATCCCTGTATACCTGTCCGTTTTCTACCATAAAACATTAACTATCTGGTATAGCTCTCTGCTGTTGTGCTGTCTAACTGCTTCCTCGTCTTTATCAGCCAAGCCATCAAGCCAAAGATTCTTATCAGCAGCTAACTGATCCTTTACATGTTTATTAAGCTCTCTGTAATGCTTTCTATTAGGACTAGTAGGGTATTGATTAAGGACATTCCTGCAGTTCTTTCTTTCTGAAATAAGCTCAAGTGCCTTATCACTCAGATAATTTTGCCTCCTCTGCTCCTTTTTCCCTTAAAGAGTCTGTTAGTTTCCAAAAAAGTCTGTTTAAAATGGTCTCATTCTTCCTCAACTTCAGTAGTAAGCAAACAATGACTGTCATAATGACTAAGTAACCTATCATGGTAAGCTTTAGTTATAACTGTGTCTTTCGGAGCTTCAGTATTAAAAGTAAATTTTTGAACTCTAGCATAACACTTTTTAAGTTTAAGTTGCAAGACACTTTTAACTAGGTAATGGTCAGATCCAATTTCAACTCCCCTATATGCCCTGGTATTTCTAACAGAACTAGCCCATTTGCTGTTAATTAATATATAATCAATCATATTTCTATGCAGCCCATCAGGTGAAACCCATGTGTACTTATGTATGCCGCGGTGTATGTATTAAGTGTTAGTTATTCCGAAGCCATTGAGTTTACTTACCTGTAGGAGACGTTGCCCATTGCCATTGCAACTATCAATACCAAAAGGGTCTATCACCCCTCTCCAAAGGTCAGAGTCACTACCACTTTGGCATTGATGTCATCTAGAACAAGGGTAATATCTCCTTTCTTGACAGAATTCAAAATATCCTGAAGTTGTCCGTAAAACCTATCCTTCTTATCCTCATTGGCATCCTCAGTGGGGGCATAACAGCAGATAACATTCAGGTCTTTAACGCTTGTCTGAAATTTTGCTGTAAGAAACCTTTCATTAATGCACTCATATCCTAGAAGAGCATCACTAGCGTGTCTGCTGAGAAGCAGACCCACGCCTTGGTGATGTTTATTGTCTTCCCTCCCTGAAATGGGAAATTTAAGATTATTTTTAAGAATCTGGCTTTTATCTGTCCATCTGGTCTCTTGCAAGTCGAGAATGTCTAAATTATAACAGTGGAATTCTTGTGTGAGGACATCAAGAGAAAAAGCTCTGTGCAGAGTCCTCACATTACAACTACCTATGGAGAGAAAATGGTTAGTGGGATGTTTAAAGAAACTATGTTTATTGAGAGAGGAAATGGCGACAATATCAAACAGCCCCCTAATCGCATATATGGGACAAAGACCCGTTCCCCCACCACTAAAGGCTGAAGCCATCTACATTGGAGGATTTCCTCCAATGTAGAATTTTACGATGACAGTAGTAGCAAAGAGTTCAGGTGCCTGCGATGACCTCTGCTCAGGATTATCCACTAGCTGATAAACATATCCTATGAATCTGTTCATTTGGGGCTGTCAGCCCACAAACAAACGGAAAACACAGCGAAATATTTTCCCTCCACAGAAGCCCACCAGTGCAGCAAATTCAGGATCCATAATCAAGCTCAGAGCCATATATCAGTCCAGTCCAACAAGTTTATATGGTCAGCAACAGGACTCTGTGTGGTTGACTACTCCTCAGCAGGGTAGAAAAAAAAGAAAAGTAGCCATAGTTGTCCAGATCAGTAGGCCACACTAATCTGGCAGCCCTCCACTTCTGTTCACTTCCACAAGAGAGTATCTATTTTCTAAGGTACTAACGGTCTGCACCACGAGAAGGACGTTTGTTTAAATGAGCTGCGCTTGCAATTTATAGCTACCATTTGTTTAAATTTGTAATTCATAATAACTGAATTGAGGTACAACTTTAAAAAACACTCATTGTATAAAAATGTTTAGTTCCATTTGAATTTTTAACACAAAGTCGATGTTTTGTCGAACCCTAATACTCGGAATGCGAGCTTGACATGTTTATAACATACACAATGGCGCTGTTTTTGGAAATGGGTCGCCATTTTCTCCCCATCCCCAACCTATGCATGTCTGTGCTGAGATTCATCCAAGAAGGAGGATGCTTGAGGCGGGCTCAAGACATTTTGTTAAAATTATAGAAAATTAACTGGGACCACTCAGAACCATTCTTTGGCTTCTACGAAAGTCCTCCCCCTCGCCTTAACCAAGCGATCATGTGGCAAGCATATGATTTGTATGCGCACAAATTTCCAACGAACATTTGATTTCAACCACACATGACCTCAACACTGGGCCTTAGTGTCGAGTTGTTGATCTTTTCTAGTCTTTCACATAGTTAGGTAAAGACATACGTAAATGCCCAGGTGAAGCAAGCAAAGGACATTGATTTAGCTGGAGTTAACCCAATTCGCTTATCTGTATATCCACACACAACTATTTTGTGTTGGCCACAGCCCCTTTGTTAGCCACACAACTACTTAAGTGAGCAAAAGCAGGAAAGAAAGGTGACCGAATCAACTCACGAAGAACGTTTGACCATGCTGGTCAGCAGGTAGTTGTAAGCCAGGTCAGAAACACCTTTTCCTGATGTTTTCTCTCTCTCCCTCGTGCCCTTCTTTTTATCCCATTTGCGCCGAAGTGCATGCACTTTCCTCCTATAGAAGAATGCTGCCTTTTTCTCTGTTTTTATGAAAGAAACTAATGGTGCCATTTCATACTTTGTTCTGCCAACTAGAGGCCATGCTATTGAGTGTGGACCTGAAGGAAATTGTTTATTGTATTCGTAATTTGATACTGCGTAAATTCGATGAATGGAGGTATTGGCTCAGGAAGAGCCGGAATCAGTTTAAATAAACATATCACAAGTCATATTTTGGGAGAGAAAATCCACAACTTTCTCCTTAAAGGTTATATACCCCATTGTCTACACCTTTTGCTTCAGTATGGAGTATGGGTGTATTACAGTTTAACTACTAATTTATTAAGTAGTTGTTTCAATAAAATTACTTTCTTGTATTTTTATTTAAATTTTTATTTAAAAATTACAACTAATAAGAATATGAAAACAGTTTCGCATTTTTGTTGAATAAATTTTTAAATTTATTTATGTTAAGATATTTTATGAAAGCAGTCTGTTATTACACTGGTTTAAGAACACCTTACACTGGTTTAAGTAATAATCTGGTTCGCAGTGACTAGGTCTTTGTGAATTTGGTCCACAGCCCAATAGTCTCAATGAGTGTGTCTAGCAGTATCTATGGTCTCAATGAATTGTGTCCACAGACCTACGATCTTGATGAATGTTTCTTGCCTTCATGTTTGTAAAGAGTTTGACATCTTAATCAAGTCCATTTTCCTACGGGGAAACTTAGGTACATTGTTTCCTCTGAGGCTATACCACTAGCCAGCTATCCCATGCATCCCTCAAATAATTCCACTCTTGCCTACCACCTACTACTACAATTCCAACTACTACAACCCAATGAAAATGTCCTTTCTGGTATTATTTATTATTTTTTCTGGTTATATTTCTGGTATTATTATTTCTGTACCGTTTGAAATATAATTTATAATGTGCTCAAATATCCAGCTTCCACCGCGTTAGAAAGTGGGACGATGACTGAAATGCTTGCCAGTTTTTGTGTATATATTGAAATTGACTGATGATTTCTTTTTTCCCTAGCGTAACTTCCCTGAGTCCTATGCGCTGCACTGGCCAATGCGACCAATCCAGATGCTACCAAGGAGACAAGCCATGCAGATGCGGTTCCTTTAAAGACGAATGCAATTGCTGTGATCGCTGTTATAGGGTAAGCATGTAGTAGTAGTAGTAGCATTTATTTCCAATCATAATCAATATATATCACAAAAATTCATACATGTAAAAATACAAATGGTGAAAATACAAATACACAAAACCAACAAAATGGAGCAAGAAAAATAAAAACCACACGCATAATTTTAGATATTACATGTCTGGGGATCAAGGGGCTAAAATGCCGGTCCAGATTCCGTTTTAATAATAATAAAAATAAATACCCCCTCAAGCAGCTGCTTGCCACAGAGGTCTGACAGGAGCCTGTCAGTTTATATGTCATAGTAGAAGGTCTGAGAGGATGGCAGGACCTCAGCAGAAAAACGACACAAACAGCCATGCCTTACCTGGGGCTCGAACCCAGGTCCCTTAGATCAGTAGCCAAGCGTGCTAACCACTCGGCCATTCGGTAACCAATAATGGGAATAACAATGAATTCTTAATACAACTTAATGCATGAATAGTAAAAGAAAGGGGGATACATTAGTATTCATTAATTATAAATAAAAGTTTTAAACGATTGACTTTAAAGTAGGATTCATAACAGTTAATATACACTAAAGAGCCAAAACATTATGACCAGTGCGTCTTTATGCAAATCGAACCAACTGCAGGTAAACAACGGCACATGTGAAGGTCATGAACCGGTATAAATAACACCTAATACTGAGCTCTGTTAATCAGTGTTATTCTTGTTCTTCAGATGGGAAAAGAAGCAGACTTCAATGAGTTTTATAAAAGCCATATTGTAATGGCCAGACGACTGTGTCAGAGGATTTCCGAAACGGCAAGGCTTGTGAAGTGCTCATGGTCAGCCATGACGGACCTTCAAAAAAGTCGTCCGAGGAGGAAAAAACCTCGAACTGCCGGCAAGGTGTGGGCTGACCACGTCTCATTGATGCTAGAGGTGAGCGAAGGCTATCTCTTATAGTACAACACAACAGAATGGATGCGGCGGAAATCGCCCGTAATTTGAATGCTGATGACGGGAGTGTCACAACACACAGTACATCGAACCCTGCTGAAAATGGGGCTGTGTAGCCACAGGCCTCTCCGAGTGCCTATGCTAACCTCGGTTTACCGTTGAAAACACCTACAATGGGCACACAAGCATCAAAGTTGGACCTTAAATGATTGGAAAAATGCCATCTGGTCCAATGAATCTCATTTCCTGTTGCACCATGTGGACAACCAGGTATATCTGAGTCATTTACCTGGGGAAGTGTTGGCACCAGGATGCACTTTGGGACGAAAACAAGCCGATGGAGGAAGTGTAATGCTTTGGGCAATGTTCTGCTGGGAAACCTGAGTCTAGTCATTCATGTGCAGAAAACTATGACGTCTACAACTACCTAAACATCATTGCAGACCAGGTACATCATTTCATGGCAACGGTATATCCCTCTAGTAGTGCCTTCTTTCAGAGGATAATGTGTCATGCCACACTATCCGGATTGTTCGAGAATGGTTTGTGGAACATGAGGAAGACTTTCAGGTATTGCCCTGGCCTCTAAATTCCCCGAACATTAATCCAATTGAGCATCTGTGGTTTGTGTTGGAACAGCATATCCGATCTGCGGCTGCTCAACCACATAACTTACAAGAGTTAAAGATCTGCTGGTAACGTGTTGGTACAAGATACCCCAAGACACTTTTAGAAATCTTGTAGCATCCACGCCTCGCCAAATAAGAACTGTTTTGGGGGCACGTGGAAGACTAACATCATATTAGGCAAGTGTTTATAATATTTTGGCTCTTTGGTGTATGCAATTTGCTTTTGAAGACAGTCAAATTGTTTTCATTTCTCATATCCAGTGATAAGGAATCGTAAAATTTTTGTGCCAAATAAGCGAAGTGCCTCTGGAGAATATTCTTCTTTGCCAACGGTATTTCAAACATTATTCTTTTCATTCGTAAATTGCATTCAATGCGTTTACTCTCTACCCATTGCTTATTTTGATATAAAAACAATAGAATTTTATACATATAAATATTTCTAATATGATGGAAATGAATTAAAGTTGATGGGTCTAAAATAGGAAAATTAACATTAAGCACTAACTTAAATATTTTTATGTACCATAAATAAATTATATAAATTAATGTCATAATCACCTCCCCAACTACACAAATCATGTTGTATATTGGAGTGAACTCAGGCAAGATAGAGTACTGTTAAAAATTCTTATCCACTATTTTTAAAATACCATAAAATTTAAATAATATGTATCTTTAACCGCTTTGTTATCTTATTTGTATGATTCCTCCATTTTAAAGAAGAATCCGATTCAACCCCTAAATAATTGTAATTATATAATCTTTCTAATTTAGGGCATATACAAATCTGAGTAAGAAGACAATTAATCCTAATAGAAATTAAATATCAGGATATTTAATTTCTATTAGGGTAGCTGTTTTAAGCAATTCAGAATAAAGATGCTTACTTTTATTAATATTCAAGTTTAATTTATTCAAAACTATTCACCTATGTAGTTTTACCTATCTTCCTGTTGCTTTTGTCTTTGATATTTGTTGGTGGGTTTGTCGGTTTGAGGATTTGACAAAACGTTGTTCCACCATATCTTTCGAACTCAATGGAGAAACTTAATGATTTATGTGCCAAATGAAAGCTTGTGATGCGGGGAGTATCATAAATAAAAAAATAAAAAATAAATACCCCCTCAAGCAGCTGCTTGCCACAGAGGTCTGACAGGAGCCTGTCAGTTTATATGCCACAGTAGAAGGTCTGAGAGGATGGCAGGCCCTCAGCAGAAAAACGACACATACATCCATGCTTTACCCGGGACTTGAATCCAGGTCCCTTAGATTAGTAGCCAAGCGCGCTAACCACTCGGCCATGGGACGGCTCAAATACCTCCTCAAGCAGCTGCTTGCCACAGAGGTCTGACAGGAGCCTGTCAGTTTATGCCACAGTAGAAGGTCTGTGAGAATTTACTCCTTTGCTTCCCCCCCCCCCTAAAAAAGGGAAATGTGAAAACTGTTCTTAAACTATATCTCCAGAAAGTAACAAGTTATACGTCGAATGAAAGCTTCTGATGCCGGGAGTGTCGTAGGCTATGAAAAATTGACCTACCTTGCTTTCTTTCTCCCTAAAAAGGGGGGACAATGTGAAAATGACTGTTCCTCTACATCTCCTGAACGCAAGTGCTGAAAGTAACGAGCTATGTGTTAAATGAAAGCTTGTGACGCGGGGAGTGTCGTAGGCTAAAACACTTGACCCTTCCTTGCTTTCTTCCCCCCCTAAAAAAGGAGAAATGTGAAATATTTGTTCCACTATATCTCCAGAACGCGATTGCCAAAGTAACAAGCTATTATATGAAATGAAAGCTTGTGACCCTGGGAGTGTCCATAGGCTATAAAAAATTGACCATCTCATGTTTTATATCCCCCTGAAATCAGGAAATCTGAAACTCGTTTTACTATAACATCGGAAAGCTAGGGCTAACAGTTACGAATTAGGTGTCAAATGAAAGCTCGTATAATGACGGTCGTAAACTACTTCGAATTTCGCCCCCAGTATTCCTCCCTGATAAAATGTGGGGGACGGATTTTCGCGAAGATGTCGACTTTAAGGAATCGTATCTGAATTTAAAGCTTGTGATGTCCCCAATGCTATGGTCTACCTCAAACGTGACTCCAAAAGCGAGGTAAATCTGCCTCATATTTATGAGTCGTATATCAAAGTTTAGGTAGGTAGGTGTTTTCAGTGACAAAAAAATATAAATTAAAAAATTAAAATTTTAGAAATCTTTCTACAGGGTTCTAAAAAGTAGAAAATAAACCTAAAGGATATCGATGGTGCAATCAGTCACTGAGTTTATATTCACTTCAAAGGAAGATAGGGGGCTGGCAATCCTGTCGAGTAGGTAAATCGGCCCCCTATCTTCCTTTGAAGTCAACACCAACTCAGTGACTGATTGCACCATCGACATCCTTTAGGTTTATTTTCTACTTTTTAGGGTCCTAAAAGAAGATAGGTATTTTTTAATTTTTTTAACTTATATTTCTTTAAAATCATTTTCTATATGTGTTTCGATTTCTAAATTATGTAATAATTATTGTATGTAATAATTACGTATAAATTGATGTAAATAAGAAACAAGATAGGACTCAATACCGAACCTTGAGGTACACCTTTTTTAATTTCCCTAAACTAACTCATACATTTTTTGCAATAATAATTTTTAAAACAGCACTAGAATAGAGAAGAAAATATACACTAGCAGAATTTCCCAGTATTGGTCAGGCCTTAATCCCCCCAATTTATTATCTTATATAATTTTATTAAATTCTAGGAGTAGCAAGCTTCCAGACGTATTTATAACGTGTGCGCAGACACTCGTTTAGGTCTGGGGTGATGTCAAAAGTGATGGAAGTTTTCAGCTCCCCGTAATTCCGTAGGTATTTGACAGATCTGTCCCGAATTTGTTGTGGTGGCTCCACTTACCGTTAAAAGAGCTCTGCATATTTCAATCTGATAATTTTTAATATTTTTCTGTTTATAGTAGGTAGTAGGCCAATGCATTGTATTAATGACTCTATTTCTTTTCGTACAGTGCGAAAACGATCCATGTAGCCCAGCCACCATGCAAATATGTACTGAAGGCACAACGTGCAAACCAACTGCAGGAAATGAAGGAATGTCTCTTTGGGTACGACAGGGCGTCTGTATCAAGGAATAGTGATATCCCCGAAGATCAACTTTTCTCTGATATTTCTTTACTACCTGAGAGAAAACTTTTCCTTTTTTTTTTGTAAGTCAAGTCTCTTTTTTATATTAACCATGCTTTTACAGTCTCGATGATCATCAAATAAATATTTTTGCTGCTACTTCTCAAATGTAAACTGCTTGTCTAATAAAACTGTTTGCTATTCTAGTTTTACTTCTGTGTTTATGTCATATACACAAAAAAGAATTAGTGAAACCAAAGTGATGAGTGAAGGGGATTAGAATCCTCTCAGAAAATTAGTAAAAACGAAAAAATTATCCATTAGCTGTATTCTGTAATATAAAGTGTGTGGCATTTAAAGAGCAGAGCAAACAACAATCTCTAGCAATGGTTCAGAAATGAAATTAGAAGTATATCCAGTATAATAACCCCTTGAAAAACAGGACAGATGGAACTTGAATGCCGATCTCTGCTGCAAAGGTATGGAACTACAGATAATTCAAGTTGATGATAAAGTTCAAGCCAGAACTGCGAGGATAAAAACACTTCGTGAAAGTTGTATATTTGTTTTCTAACTTCGTGGAAATTTTAACTTATTTTATGACGACAAGGTATCCTACTGGGTAAGTATTAAACAGGAATGGAACCCTTTTCTCATAAAAAGCTGGATGAGGATTTTTCCGAGTGCCATGGGCCACAGCTTTAGTTACTGCATATTTTTATAATCAAGGTAGTTATAAATATTAAACATAAAATATTAAAGAATAAAATTTCATATAAATTAATTTATTACGAAAAGGAACACGAGGACTGAATATACATGTAATTAAGAGTAACATAATTAAATCTCGGGCGTTTTTAAAACTACAAACGGGTGCGGTTTGCCTATGACTGCTGTAGAAGGTAAATTATGAAAGCGCCAGTTTTTCAAATGTGGAGAGCTAATGCTAACTACAAATTAGATCTAATTCAAAAATCTTCCCGATGATAGTGCAAAGTTGTTACCAATTATGTTAATTTAGTATCAAATCAAACATTTCATAGGTAAGCACGTACATCTTGTGCACATCAGAAAATACCAAAACTATTCTGATACAGTTTATTCGAGGCAGGTAAGCGATAATGTTATTTCTAATACCAAAGAAGTCTTACTTTATTCTTACCGGTGATACAGCATTATGCTGTTACGCCATACAGCATTATGCTGTTATGCATGCATAAATTAAGGTCATACAGCATTATGCTGTTATGCATGCATAAATTAAGGCCATACAGCATGTTTTGTAACGTGCCTGTCCCAGTAGCCGAGCGGTAGCACATTTGGCTGCTGATCAAAGAGACCTGGTTTCGAGCTCGGGGTAATGCACGGATAAGAAACATCTAAGTAATGACTGGATTTTCAATTTTTTGATGAGGACTCTTATATGTGTGAATTATTATACCTACGAATACTATATATAGATATATGCAATGGTATCACCCAGCCGGTTTCCGGAAACCGGTTATTAAAATTTACTCCGGTTTCCGGAAACTGGAAGCTGCGCTGCTCATGAAATGTTGCCGCGCACTACACAGAATTCTCCGCGCATCATTCTGCCAAAATAAATAAATATTAAACAAAATATAAAATTAATATAAAAATTAAATAATAAAAAACACTCCCCAAATTTCTCAGAAAGATTTATGACACTTCACAAAAAATAAACGAACTGTTTCCAGTAATTTTAAGTACGAGTATCTTGACCTAGGACCATACTAATTGGTACCTACATCACCATGTGGCATCCGTGTTTGAAAAAGAAGAAAAGTACTGCCACAGACTATGGAATAGAAGTGATTCGCCATAGATGAAAGTTTAGTGTCTTATCAAAAATTTATATGGTGTGATAATTTTATTTTACGTTTATTTTATTAAAATTTGGAGTTTGCTTTAATCACTTATGTATATTATGTTTTTCATATGTATCATACAGTTGCATGAAAATAAAATATATTGCTCTTCTCTATAGTTATATTTATTTATTTACAGAATCACTGCCACTAATTGCAGGTTTATTCTGGTAGGGGTTAGTTTTAATATATTTAGATAGGCCCTGCATTCTGGGTTCTGCTTTATTTGAAATACAACTTTTGTATTTAAAGTTAGTTATAATATATTGATACTTACTTATCATGCAAACCAAACGTAATATTTTCAAACGTTTTTCCCAGGGGAGGATTCACCCTCCCCCCCAATGTGGTACCAGTGGCTAACAAACTAAATTGCCGTCCCCCCCATCGGTATGGAAACCGGTTGTTAATAAATTGGGGTGACACCAGTGGATATATGTGTATATATATAGTTTGGAGATATCTAGAGTCCTTGGAGTTCAAGAGAGGGTTGGTACGAGAGAACCTACTGGATAGCTGTTAGGGAACAGAAGCTCCTCATTAAGGCCATACAGCATGTTTTGTAACGTGCCTGTCCCAGTAGCCAAGCGGTAGCACACTTGGCTGCTGATCAAAGAGACCTGGTTTCGAGCTCGGGGTAACACACGAATATTTATTTGTGTTATCTATCTGCTGAGGTCTTGCCTTTCTCACATATCTCTATGATATATTAAATTTACAGGCTCCTGTCAGACTTCTGACAAGTAGATGCTTGAGAGGAAATTATTTTTTTTTAAATTATATGTTATGGTTCTCCAGCACACAGGACCAAGGCTTTACATCCCATTCGATGGCGGCTGGCTTTCCAAACCCATTGGTGTTCCCTTTTCTATCAAAAATCCCATCTCATCAGTGTTCCATTTCTCACCGAGAGCAGGATGGGGGTTTAGCAGAGATAAATATGAAAGCTGACCTAGGTGAGGCTCAAATTTGACAACTGCAGATTATGAGCCTGGAGCACTACTGACTGAGCCAAACTCCCTCCCAAAAAGTTAAGGATCTATAACTGTCAATGGTAATATTCAAGCTAAATAGTATGCACAGAGGGCGGGAGTGGCTCAGTCGGTAGCACAGAGGTAAGAATGAGAAGAGATGCCCTAATGCTCTTTCCCTGTCCAAGGCAGTGATGCCGCCGCAGTAGGGAGGAGGCCATGTTGATGCTTCCAAAACAAACCGTCTACTGCCACAATCAAGTCTACTTTTGGCATGCTTTACTCGCTTCTAATATGACATTTACTTCTTATGGTATTAATTCTAAATCTCAGAAAAGTGTATTTACATTATTTCGATTATATATATATATTTTTTCGGCAATCGATATTCCTGTATCGAAGAGCTGTTGCAGAGTATTGTATACCTTTTCCGTTATATAACTACTACTTTGCTCACCACAAACGTTTCATACAAAGAGATAAATTTCACTGAATAGAACAATAACAAAAAAAAAGATTGCATAATTTTTTAAATTTAATTTTTGTATGTCGCCAATAAATAGTTGAAAATTGTACTCACAATAACACTCAACAATAAACAGTTTATGCTTTGAAATTCATGAACTGTTCATAATAAATGTGTATTATTAGGAGCGCCCATACTAGAGTCCCCACTTTTTTTTTGAGAATGCTAGTAAGGGTAACGGAGGTCAAAAATTTGTAAACTTATACATATTTCATGAATTTTTAAAGAAATATTTTATAGATTTTTTAAAGACAAAATAGTACGGAGTTACTACAATGGTATCCAGTCTCTTAGCCCCCTCATTTTACTTTCCCCCCTGCTCGATTGTGTCACTTGTCCCCGCCCCCATTTGTTGTTCTAAATTACGGGTCTAAAATCACAAATGCAACATGCTGACCTGCTGTTTCCTATATTACCAAAAAAATTTGGTTATTCTAATAAAGAAATATGCATGTAATAAATGTAATAAATAATGCAATGTAATGGGATTAAAAACAATAATGTAGAAATCGGAACAGCAGCAATCATAAATTCTAGGAAAAAATTCTAGGAACATATCTGCATTACATGCAAGAAATTGTGTTTTATTCCGATCTTTCCTATTAGAGGGAAAACAAACTGAAAACTGCATGTTAAGCAACTATGACACTCATTCTTTAAAACAATTTTGATCTTGGTGAAATTTCAAATTGTATATGCCAACTTTGAAATTTATCTACATTGAAACTTCGCCCGGCTTTCAGTGAGAAAGGGAACACTGATAGGATTGAAACAGCTTCCATCCATCGTGTGGGATGTTGAGCCATGATCCCATATGCAGGACAACAATGGGGTATTTTACCTCTGTGCTTTCAATATATATACAACAGCACCTTTTTGCATACAATGGACTAAATGGCCAAGGCACAAGGACTCGTATATGGCTCAGAGGAGGTAGAGGAAGAGAACCCACTGGACAGCTGTTAGAAAACAGATGGAACCGTCTCATCAAGGACATTCACATTTCCAGTACCTGTTTTGAAGGGCGATTTCTACAGCATAATGCTGAACAGGCAACAACAATATAAAAATTTTAAATCGTCAATGTTTTACACAGCAGAATACGTTCTGTTACTACAGTTACAACTAATGTTTTGAATTGAACAACATGTCTTCCACGCAGTCGCTCTAGCATCAGCTTTAAGTGCTTAGGTCGTCTCCTCTTCCTTCCTTCCTCCATGGTCGGTAACACGACAGGCTCTTATGCAGTTTCGGTTTGAGTCCCAGCTGGGCCAGCGTTGAAATCTATTTCTGCAAAACTCTCTGCACTGCCCACAGTCAGTAGGGGACATTGATGAGCTTGAAAAACTGCTGTCCATCGGATGTGACGTTAATCCATGACCCTGAGTGCAGGAGAGTCATACCCCGTGCAAGTTAAAGAACATTAGTAGTTTCATGTCTTTTACACGGACCACCTTCTGAAAATTAGTTTAAATGCTCATATCCCCAAAAGTCTCCCATAGGTTAACATGGGATTCCTAACACTTTAACATTGGTCCAGAACTGTCATTCATCATACTACTAACATGATGGATGGCCTTGACGGGAAGCTACCATATGTCTCCCAACAGCTGTCAAGTGCCACCCTCCCCCAAACTTCTCTGAGCCTTCTGGGTCCTTGTGAGTGGCCATTTAGCCCATTGTGTGCAAAAGAGTACCGCTCAGAGGTAAAACAACCCAAGTATGCACATAATTAAAGTCCTTGACGTTATAACATATTATGGAAAGTTTCTTATTATCAGCAACCAATTAATTTTAACAATATATTAGTTTAGCAAACTACTATATACATGTGCCCTACAAGCAGCCTAACATCAGGAGCATATTCTAGAGTAATATTTATAAAAAAATTTCTGTTCATGGTCCTCTTTAAGCAGAGGCATAGCTAAGGACTTTGGTTGGTGGGGGAGGGGAATCGAAAATTTCCCAACTCGAAAATCAAATTTTGCCAACTGAGAAAATAATGTCTGTCAGGTTCGCCACAACTCTCCTGCATTTTGCCATAAAACTTCAAATTTTCCAATTTTGACAACTAGCCATAATTTCACAGAAATAATCTCAATATTTACACCTCGCCTGAATTGTAGCAAAAGTCAGGGTGAATTTTCCCAACTCCCTTTCATTTGGCCAACTCTCCTTAATTTCACAAAACCAATCCAATTCTTTACATCTTCCCTGATTTTGCCAAGACACTTCAAATTTTTCAAACTCCCCAAGATTTTGCCAAGTTATCTCGATTTGGCCAACTCTCTTTAATTTCACAAAACTAATCCCAATTTTCACAACTCACCTATATTGTAAAGTGGATTCGAATTTTTCCAACTACCCTAGATTTTACCAAGAGTTCTCAATTTTGCTAACTCTCCTTAATTTTATAAAACCAATTGTAATTTTTACAACTCACCTGCAATTTTCCCAACTCCCTTAGATTTTTCCAAGTTGCCTCGATTTTGCAACCTTTCATTAATTCCACTAAAAAAATCTCAATTTCATATCTCTCCTGAATTTGCCAAGTCAATGCAAATTTTTCAAACTCCACAAAATTTTGCCAACTGTTCTCGATTTTGCCAACTGTCCTTAATTTCACAAACCCAATCCCAATTATGACAACTGGCCTGTATTTTATCAAGTGGATTCGAATTTTGCCAAGAGTATTCGAATTTTCCCAACTGCCCTAGATTTTGCTGTTTCCTCGATTTGTCCAAATCTTCTCAATTTTACAATATTAATCCTAGTTTTCACAACTCGCCTATATTTTACCAAGTGGGTTCGAATTTTGCCAACTACCCTAGATTTTGCCAACTTGCCATAATTTTACAGAAAAAATCGCAGTTTTTACATCTTCCCTGAATTTGCCAACTTGCCATAATTTTACAGAAAAAATCGCAGTTTTTACATCTTCCCTGAATTTGCCAAGTCACTTCGAATTTTATCAACTCTCCTTAATTGCACAAGAAAGGCACAATGTTCACAACTCCCCTATATTTTACCATGTGGCTTCGAATTTTGCCAACTTCCCTAGATTTTGCCAATAGTTCTCTATTTGTCCAACTCTCTTTAATTTCACAAAACCAATGCCAATTTTCACAACTCACTTGTACTTTACCAAGTGATTTCCAATTTTGCCAACTCCCCTAGATTTTGCCAAGGTGCCTCGATTTTACCACCTCTCCATAATTTCTCAAAAACAATCCCAATTTTTACACCTCTCCTAAATTTGCCAAGTCACTTCAAAATTTTTAAACTCCCCAAAATTTTACTAAGGTTTCTCAATTTTTTCAACTCTTCTTAATTTTACAAGAACAATCCCATTTTTCACAACTCGTCCGTATTTTGCCAAGTGGATTCGAATTTTGCCAACTGCCCCTAGATTTTGCCAACTCACCACAATATTACAGAAAAAAATTCCAATTTTTAGATCTCACCTGATTTTTGCAAAGCCACTCCGAATTTTGTGAACTCCCCAAGATTTTGTCAAATCACTCTGAATTTTACGAACTCCCCACGATTTTGCCAAGTCACTCTAAATTTTGCAAACTTCCCAAGATTTTACCAAGTAACTCCGAATTTTGCCATCTCCCCACGATTTTGCCAAGTCACTCCGAATTTTGCGAACTCCCCAAGATTTTGCAAGTCACTCCAAATTTTGCCAAGTTTCCTCAGTTTTGCCAACTCGCCATGATTTTATAGAAAAAAAACCAATTGTACACATTTCACCTGATTTTTGCAAAGTCACTCATAATTTTTCCAACGCCTCAAGATTTGCCAACTCTCCTAGATTTTGCCAACTCGTCATAATTTTACAGGAAAAAATCCCAATTTTTAGATCTCACCTGAATTTTGCCAACTCTCCACGATTTTGTGAAGTCATTCCGAATTTTTCGAAGTCACTCCGAATTTTGCCAACTACCCAAGATTTTGATGAACTACTCCAGATTCACCTGAAATGGGATAGTTATATAGTTACATATTTTTTTCTTGTGCTGTATATTAATGGAAGTTTCTGCAGTCACTGAAATTGTGTACTATCACTGTTTTTATATTATTAAATACCCCTTCAAGCAGCCGCTTGCCACAGAGGTCAAAAGATAAGAAAAAAAAGTTTAAAGAACACTCTTCATGAAAGTTTAGTTTGCAAATATTGAAGGAAGAAAATAATCAAACACTCAGGTGTCCAAATAAAGTACTATAATGGCTGCCCCAGCAGCCTAATTGTTCCTTTTTCATTTTTGCCTACTTTAGTGAATATATAAATCGTTAGATTTATATTGGTTATATTCATTAATTAATTGTATTTTATATTTATTAAATGAATACAGTTAATAAACGTTTAGGATTGTATTTGCACTAAAGGTTTCTTGAGGAGCTCTAGCCAGATGGGAGTGTAGTTGAACACATCCCTGCTGTTTAGCATATGCATCGAAATCAAGTTTTTAAGACCTGTGAACAAAAATAACTAAGAACATCAACAACAAAAAAAAAGGAAGAAAGAAAGTTCGTTGGCCTCAGCCTTTTGCATTCTTATTTTGTAGTGATGCACTACTGCAAAATCCCCTTAATAGAGAATACTACTACTACTACCTCAAGACCTACAAGAGCCACCTAGTCACTGGTTTCTTCGTCAGCATCGATAACTATCAAATGAGCCAGGAACGTGTGTAAGGAGGAAAAAAATGTTGTTCGTCTATTCTTTTATGTACCGTATATTTGAGGAGACCTTAACCTCAAGCAGTTTCAGCAGTACGCCGATTCCTAAATAGCACCAACATGAAATGGTATCCAATTATTCGAATTTGCTTCAGTTTTGATCGAATCGAAAGTCAGTTGGAATCAAATACTGTTCTAGAATCACAATTGCTCCAATTGTTCGTTAAAATTAGTCTTATTTTACCTTACTGTAAAAACAGTACAAAACATCTCCATAAACAAAATGTCCTTTAGATTCTTTTAGGGACAATAAAAATATACTGTTTTATATCTAAAATCCCTAAACTGGAAATACTTTTGTAATACAGTCCTGTTACTCTTCTATGACAGTTCGGATTACTTTTAAGCAATTGCATTTATTTGCATGAAAAAATATTATATGTATTCGCATTGACAGATTCTTGGCGTAGACCCTGGCCTGTTGGGCCCGTATCTGCCTACGCCTCTGGGCAGAAAGTATCATCATAATCGGTAGGCAAAAATGATTAATCTGCGTCCCAGAAAGATATAAGGAATATAGTGCAATACGTGAAGAAATGTAGAATCTGTTTAATTTATTTCAAATAATCGATCATTTATACAAGTTAACGCATTACTGTGAAATCAGTTTCGGAAATTTAAACTTAGCAACACTGAAAATCGCCTTTACATTTAACACTATGAAAAGTAAAGAATCATGTAGTTACATTTGCTCGCACTTCATTTAACATGATGTTTCATTAAACGAAGCTTAGACAATTCTAGGTATGAATTATCGATGTCCGTGTCGCTATAAGAAATTCAGCCCGCCAAACGTCACTGTTGGATCGGGTTTCGAATGGTCTTTGGCCGTAGTAAATTGTGCTGGGTGTGCTTCGTGTGCGGGGTACCGGTCGTAAGGGTACCAGTCGCCCGAACTCAAAGACTGAATCGCACAAGACTACGTCAAATAGCTATAAAAGTACATTATATATTTTTTCAATAAAATACTTTTTTTTTCCACTTATGTCGAGAATTTCTAAGAGTAATAATAAAATTTCAGATTCTACTCAAATATAAATAGCATATTTTATTTTTACATTTAAAAACACTCAAGTTTAATTATCACTTTGTCACGAGGAGGCCGATTTTGGCTCTTGTGAACTCTGTGATCGATACTCGCGTTCACTAGTAGTAAAAGCCGGCGGTATTCGACAGCGAGAGTTGCGGCAGCATATCTAAAGGCTACGGGATATTTTATATCTGGTCAAGCAATAAGCATAGAATCATTCTAAAATAACGTGAATTAAATAACTTTGGTAAATAAGTTCTTACCAATCTATTTGTCCAACATTTTATGCTGCAAACATTTTTTTAATCATTTTTTGCTCTAGTTTTCAAAAGTCTTTTTTTTTTCTCTGCAATGAAATATTTTATGCTTTCTAAGCCTATTTTATGTATCCAGTGGCGGACTGACCAGGGTGTCAGCTTGCCCAATGACAAGTGGGCCCCTGATGAAGGGACCCCATTAAACATTAGACAATATGTTAAAAATGTTAATGACCTTTTAGTAGCTTGAAAATATAATGGAAGTTCCAATATTATTACTGTATGCAACTAAAATTTACGTCGTATTATAAATAAAATAAAATAAATAAATACCCCCTCAAGCAGCTACTTACCACAGAGGTCTGACAGGAGCCTGTCAGTTTATATGCCAGAGTAGAAGGTCTGTGAGGATGGCAGGACCTCAGCAGAAAAACGACACATACATCCATGCCTTACCCGGGTCCATAGATCACTAGCCAAGTGTGCTAACCACTCGGCCACGGGACGGCTTGTATTACTATTTTAATAAAATTTTTTTAATAAAATCATTTTTCCAGGATACTTTATTTTTAAGAATAGAGTTTAGTAGATTCAGCTACAACAAAGTTGAAGGAACAGACAAGAACATTTGATAACGTTCACAGCAATGCATTTGAATTGTAAATAAATATAATGACAAGATTTTACAGTTGAATATGGTTGAAAATCAAACATTGGAAATTGACTCTTTGGAAACAGAATTGTCACTTAAGAGGCAGAGGAAGAGAAAAGAATGACAGATGAGCTTATAGATGATGAAGGAAATTCCTCAGATTCTCTAGCTGATTTTCAAGTAAATGTGTTTAACCTAATAATGGACCACATTGTCCAGTCACTAGATTCACGCTTTGTACAACACAAAAAGTTGTATAAAGATTTATCCTGCTTGGACCCAGCAAAGTTTAAAACTATTGCAGAGAAGGATCTTGAAGATGAAGCATTGGAAGATATTTTTAAGCTGTCTCCACAAATCGGCAAAGATCAAGTAATATTGGAATTGTTTACTTTTGCTTCGAACTTTGATGCATTAAAGCTATTGCTTAATGATGGTGAGAATATAGATTCCAGTTGCAGAGAGTGTAAAATTTGTAGCACTTGCCCATCGCGTGTACTAAAAATTCTGGCATCCAACAGACTTCATGACAAGGCATATGATAACTCTTATGAACTCTATAAAGTCATCTGCACACTATCAGTTACTCAAGGCCAATGTGAGAGGATATTTTCAAAGCTGAAGATCATAAAGACAAGGCTAAGAAATTCACTGTTTGAGGTGAACTGGGAATCATACATGTTGCTATCCATTGAAAAGCAATTGTTAGATGAATTGGATGCAAAAGCGATTATTGACAGTTTCGAACAATCATCTAGTGAATTCAAACGATTGCTCTTAATATAGTGGACTGCATGAAATATGCTTTTGAACTACCTGTTAATATGTAAAATGTTCAGCACAAGCAAATAAAAAAACAATAAAATATAAATACCCCCTCAAGCAGCTGCTTGTCACAGAGGTCTGACAAGAGCCAGTCAGTTTATATGCCAGAGTAGAAGGTCTGAGAGGATGGCACGACCTCAGCAGAAAAATGGGACATACATCCATGCCTTACCCAGGGCTCGAACCCAGGTCCCTTAAATCAGTAGCCAAGCGTGCTAACCATTCGGCCATGGGACGACTATTTAAAAATATTCACCGTTTCATCATCATCATCATCATCATCATCATCATCATCATCAAGCAGCCATGGGCTACGGAGGTCCAACCAGACCATGCAATTTAGTTCTCCAAGCAAGTCTATCCTGAGCTACATCTACTGCATCTGGCCACTGCACACCTATTCTAACAAGGTCCTGTTTGACATTGTCTGCCCACCGCATCCTAGGTCTCCCCTTCTTTCTGAGGCCCTTAGGCACACTGTTCATAACCCTATTCGCCAATCTATAATTATTCATACGGGCAATATGGCCAAACCAACGGAGTCTCTCTCTGCACAATATGCTGCTTAAAGGAAGTTGCAAACTCCTTTGCCTAACCTCATCATTAGTTACAAAGTTCAACCACCTAATGCCCAAGATACTGCGTAAGCATCTGGAATCAAAAGCATCTAGTTTCCTGTTATCTTGTTTACAAAGTGTCCAAGTTTCACTACCATAACTAACCCTAGAAAGAACCAAACTATTATACAGTCTAATTTTAGTGTTTAGGTGTATACGCCTATTTCTCCACACTCTCCATAGATTCTTAAAAGTCCCGGCAGCAATCCCTATTCGTCTGTTAATCTCATGCCGCACATCACCATTATCTATTACATAGCTCCCAAGATAATTAAACTGTGACACCTGCTCAAGACTGCAACCATTCAGATTAACTGAATCACAGCCTGCCTGACCAATTTTCATCACTTTAGTTTTCTCTCTGTTTATAACCAAACCTACTCTACTACCAGTCTCATCAACAGCTCGAATGAAAGAGTTCATCTCATCAACATCATTTGCCAAAAGTGCTAAATCATCAGCATAATCTAAATCAGAAATTTTCGTATCTCCAGCCCATTTAAGGCCAAAATCTTTCCCTTGAAGTGAATTTAGCATAACGTAATCAATAACCAAATTAAAGAGAAAAGGAGACAAAATGCACCCTTGTCGAACACCAGAAGTAATGCTAAACCAATTGCTACAAGCCTTACCAACTCTCACACACGACTCAGTGTTATTATAGAGAGCTTTCATTATGGTAACTAACTTGTCTGGTATACCATATGATTTCACAATCAACCACAAATTATGACGATCAACAGAGTCGAAAGCCTTTTTGAAATCAACAAAGCTAGCAACCAAAGGTTTCTGAAACTCTAAACATTTCTCAAGAATCTGCCTAAGTGAAAATATCTCATCCACACATCCCCTACCACTTCTGAATCCACATTGCTCACCACGCAATTGACTGTCAACCAGATTCTTAATTCTATTAAGCACAATCATGGAAAGAACTTTACCTGGAACAGAGAGTAGGCTAATATCCCTATAGTTATCACAAGAACTGCGATCACCTTTTTTGAAAATAGGGATAACAATAGCTCTGGTAAAATCCTTAGGAACCATGCCTTTATCATAAAAGATATTCAGAATTTCAGTCATCCAAGTGGTAACAGAAACATTTCCAGCTCTAAGCATTTCGGTAGTAATTTCATCTACCCCTGTGGATTTATGAAGTTTAAGTTTAGAAACAGCCAAAATAACTTCAGATTGTGTTATAGGGCCAACATTAAAGCCACCAATGCATCTATCATCATTGCAAACAATGGGAATAGAACTAACCGCATTGTTTAGAATATCACTGAAATGCTCAGCCCACCTAGCCATGACAGAATCCTCACCTTCTATAACCTTACCTTGTTTATCCTTCAATCCCTGTATACCTGTCCGTTTTCTACCACACAAAACATTAACTATCTGGTACAGCTCTCTGCTGTTGTGCTGTCTAACTGCTTCCTCAGCTTTGTCAGCCAAACCATCAAGCCAAAAATTCTTATCAGCAGCTAACTGATCTTTTACACGTTTATTAAGTTCTCTGTAATGCTTTCTATTAGTACTAGTAGGGCATTGATTAAGGACATTCCTGCAGTTCTTTCTTTCTGAAATAAACTCAAGTGCCTTATCACTCAGATAATTCTGCCTCTTCTGCTCCTTTTTTCCTAAAAGAGTACTGTTAGTGTCCAAAAAAGCCTGTTTAAAATGATCCCATTCTTTTTCAACTTCTGTAGTAAGCATACCATGACTGTCATAATGACTAAGTAACCTATCATGGTAAGCTTTGGCTATAACTGGGTCTTTCAGAGCTTCAGTATTAAAAGCAAATTTTTTAACCCTAGCACAACACTTTTTAAGTTTAAGTTGTAAGACACTTTTAACAAGGTAATGTTCAGATCCAATTTCAGCTCCCCTATATTCCCTGGTATTTCTAACAGAACTAGCCCATTTGCTATTAATTAATATATAATCAATCATATTCCTATGCAGCCCATCAGGTGAAACCCATGTGTATTTGTGTATGTCGCGATGTTTGTAATATGTGTTAGTTATTCTGAAACCATTGAGTTTACTTACCTGTAGGAGACGTTGCCCATTGCCATTGCAGCTACCAATACCAAAAGGGCCTATTACTCCTGCCCAAAGGTCAGAGTCAGTACCAACTTTGGCATTGAAGTCACCAAGAACAAGGGTAATATCTCCTTTCTTGACAGAATTCAAAATATCCTGAAGTTGTTCATAAAACCTATCCTTCTCATCCTCATCAGCATCCTCGGTGGGGGCATAACAGCAGATAACATTCAAGTCTTTAACGCTTGTCTGAAATTTTGCTGTAAGAAACCTTTCATTAATGCACTCATATCCTCTAGCGTGTCTGCTGAGAAGCAGACCCACGCCTTGGTGATGCTTATTGTCGTCCCTCCCTGAAAAGAGAAATTTAAGATTATTTTTCAGAATTTGACCTTTATCTGTCCATCTGGTCTCTTGCAAGCCGAGAATATCTAAATTATAATGGTGGAATTCTTGTGTGAGGACATCAAGAGAAAAAGCTCTGTGCAGAGTCCTCACATTCCAACTACCTATGGAGAGAAAATGGTTAGTGGGATGTTTAAAGAAACTATGTTTATTGAGAGAGGGAATGCCGACAATATCAAACAGCCCCCTAATCGCAGACATGGGGCAAAGATCCGTTCCCCCACCACTAAAGGCTGAAGCCATCTACACTGGAAGACTTCCTCCAATGTAGAATTTGACGATGCCAATAGAAGCAAAGAGTTCAGGTGCCTGCGATGACTTCTGCTCAGGATTATCCACCAGCTGATAAACATATCCTGTGAATCTATTCACTTGGGGCTGTCAACCCACAAACAAACAGAAAACACAGCGGAAGATTTTCCCTCCACAGAAGCCCACCAGTGCAGCTAAATCAGGATCCATAATCAAGCTCAGAGCCATATATATCTGTCCAGTCCAGTTGGTTTATATGGTCAGCACCAGGACCCTGTGTGGTTGACCACTCCTCAGCAGGGTAGAAAAAAAAAGGAAAGTAGCCATAGTTGTCCAGATCAGTAGGCCACACTAATCTGCAGCCCTCCCCTTCCGTTCACTTCCACAAGAAATTATCTCTTTTGAAAGGTACTAACGGTCTGCACCACGAGAAGGCGAGGTCGGACATTAGGTGCTAGGCCGGGCCGGTTCTATGCATCATCACAGGGGATTGGTGCATAGCTCTCCTTCCAGTGACTACCTAGCTACCATTTACAGACCAATTATGTACAGACCATTTATTTACAATTAAAAAAAATAATTTAAAAATTCAATTATAACTCTCTGTATTTACAATTAGTATCTACTGCATACTGTCAGTAATATGTACAATATATGTACACTGTAATTGCTAAAAAAAATACATTTATTTTGCAAAAATTTTAATTGTGTCTTTTTTCCACTTATGTATTTTTTGAATTTTTTTTATAAAAATGAAATGATAGCCTTATATATAATAAATGATAGCCTTTTATATATTATATGTGGGTGGGCCCCCTTTGTCTCCTGGCAACCAATATTTTTAAACCCACGTATCTATATCATTTTTTACGTGTTATTTAATTTGACCATAATCAGTAATAATATTTCAACTAGAGTATTTTTTCATCATGTAAAGTAAATAAGTAAACTAACTTGATATCTGACATATACTTGGCACAGTGTTTATGGGCATAAACATATGGCCGTCCTATGCTTTACCTGTTGTTACGACGAAACTCGTTTAGGGCCCCTTCCCACTGTTCTATACTCTCTGGTGGTTGCTTACTCTATCTATTCTATCATTAGATTCTATCTCGTTGGCTCATACAGATGCAGTTACCATACAAGATAAGAAATCCATATTTTAATGACTTACACTGATTGTTTTCTTGATCAATTACTTCTGATGTGTTAAATAAAAAAAATACCCCCTCAAGCAGCTGCTTGCCACAGAGGTCTGACAGGAGCCTGTCAGTTTATATGCTACAGTGGAAGATCTGAGAGGATGGCAGGACCTCAGCAGAAAAAACGACACGAACATCCATGCCTTATCCAGGGCTCGAACCCAGGTCTCTTAGATCAGCGGTCAAGCGCGGTAACCACTCGGCCACGGGACGGCAATTACTCTAACTTAAATACTTTGGGTTGTAGGGGAGGGGATGAATACCTGTGGAAGGGACACCATTTTTTTACTTTGCCTCAAGCTCCAAAATGTTTCGGTTTGGCTTGGCAAGAAGTTAGCAAATTAACAAGAAAACTGAAGTTGTTTAAAATTTATCAAACAATGGATGGGATTATATCTGTAAATCTTCTATAAATTTCGCGTTCGAGGAAGTTTCAACGAAATTTTATTCGTATGACTGTAGAAAACTTTCACGTTAAGGTTATTTTTTCATGTTATCCGTTACGCATTAAAAGAAATGTTTTACATGTAAAAGTATTGTCACCGGAATGGAGCAAACATTAGTTTCTAGTTAACCAATATTTAACCTTTTCCATTTTCGTATAAAATTTGATGGGTTCTTGTGTGTCCCCTAGTATATTCAAATGACTAATGAATATTTGATAATTCTATGAATAAAAACGCCCAAAAAGTTAGAAACAATACAAAGAGCCATATCATGATAATAAAAACAAGCACTGTAACATACACATAATTAATACTATTTATCATCATTCGAAAGTTAAGAAACAAGCAAGAAAAACGTAAATAACTCAATAGCAGAGGACACTATGCCGATATCCATAAAAGATGGTGCTAAAATTCTATATTATTAATGCCTAACGAAGAGTACAATCAAAGCTTTGATCACAACAAAGTCACTTTATTTTCGGAGATATAGAGAGGCCAAAAGGTTCTAGAATTTATGATCCTAAAGTTTCACAAATGATAACTCTTAATCAGACCTGCTTTGCTAAAGTGATGGAAGTAATAAAACAAGTAGCGTAGCCTAAATAATATCTTCGAAAACAAAATTTGAGTATCGCAGTAAATTACCACAGGATATGTGATTGTAATGTGTGGCAATATTATTAACTTTATTATTAAAATTTTATTATTTATTTAAATTTTTGATACTATAATTTAAATCGTGGTGGCAGCAAGCAGTACTTTCAATCTTGCTCATGTTGAGTGTAATCGTAAATGTTTACCGTTGGCAGTGATAAAATAAGAAAGGTAGTATTTCATTCACAAAAGTTAATCGACAACTGTATTCACTTAATATATTTCAAACACCAAAGCCATATTAAGGATAATAATAACAGTACAAAGGTATGTAATTTAAGAGATCGATTATGCCTTTAGTGATCGTTATCCTGGTTGATTTTAAGGTGTGTGCCAAGTTGCAACCTTTCTTATAGGTAGATGGTGATTTATGATAGAATGAACTAACTGCTGCCCTCATATCTGAAATTAAGCAGGTTATAAAAATGATGGCAAATCCTTGTATTTCTGTAGAAAGAGCAACAATTTAAGAGGAAGTATTGGGTTTGGTACCGGAAGTAAAGGTGTATATTTGGCATCTCAACATCAGGCGAGTATTCAGTGCGGGCTGGAAATTTAAAAATGATAAAACTGCAGGCACAGTTCATTGTTTTGTGGGAAAATTGTTAACTAAGAGTGAGTAAAAAAATTAAGATAGGCAGCTGTGCATAACACCATACAAATACATTCTGAATGAATATTTAGTACTGAATTCAAATCTTTGCATTGCAGCTATCTTAGACAATATTGAATAACCTGTAGTTTGATTTTGCCTTTTACTTTTTAAATTCAAGTTGTTTTGGATGTATTCTAATATTCATTTTTTTGTTTTCCAAATTAATCATGCAATTTGTAACAAGTTTTACATTTTTAAATTTTTTTTTTATAAAATTCACATTCAAACATGGGTATCTACAGTGGAATGGAGAGAAAGAATTTGCCTTCCCCCACGGAAATGTGTGTTTTATAAGTAAGTTATATTAAGTAATACATATTTTCCTATTGTTATATAACTACAGTTTTTTTTTTTTCATAACATTGAATAACATTTCCTCTGGCGAATATGGTAATCTCCTCTTCAGAAACAAGTTTTTCATTTACCTACTTTTGTACTCTTGAAAAGTTTTAATTCGAAATTAAATTAAGAAGTAAATGGGTAATTGGGAAAATGCAGATAGTAGGATTTGATTAGCATAAAAGGTATTTGTTATGTACTCCTTACACTTTAAAAGCTGCTTTTCTCACACCCCTCGTAGAAAAGGGGGTAGATTGTTACTTTCAGTGGAATATCTTGACACTCTACCATGGAAATTTCAACTGTAACTTGCAGAAACAGATCACTTGCAACATTTGTTAAAAGTTTTGCCTTTCCCTTATTTAGTACCCTCCAATGATGTAAATTAAAACTTCCACAGCAGTGCACTTTACAGCCCGCAGCCTTTATTTTTTATGCTACATAACAAAATGAACCTTTTCCATGATTCTTGTAACCCTCCAGACCCTAACCCAAACAGGGGTTTCTAGAAAAAATATTTTTTTTTTTGTTAACATGGTAGCTTGAGTTTACATCAAACACAATGTATGTTACCATGGTAATGGTAATTTGCATCGTAAATAAATGTAATGTAACAAAAAAACTTGATTCTCCCCCTCCCCCCTAAAACAATACATCACAACTACAATTACTAAACACAATTAAAATTATAGAAAAAAACTCCATAAACACCCAAACAAAAACAGCACAGTTGCCTTCCCACATAGTACAAATTCCTCCAGTCGCCACTCCCCTGCCCCTTCTTTTCACAATACTCAAAACTCCATAGATATATTTCCACAAACTAAACTCCTAAATCAAGTCACACAAACAAAAAAATTCACATGAATCACCAGAATTAATCTAATCAAACACAAATTTTAAAAGCAAGATAATCGTGAACAATTCACCACCGATCTGCATTATAAAAAAAGCCCCCAGAACTAAATAAGCTCATCGGAGATGACGCATACCAAACCACAAGAAAATCGGAAACAGTGCACCCCTAATTCGAATTACAAAAAAGCCCTTGAAACTAAATAATCGGAGACAATACAATACAAAAAAAATCAGAAACAGTGTACCACCAATTCGAATTATAAAAAAGCTCCGGAACTAAATAATGCCATCAAAGACAACTAAACACCATTAGTCCAACCTGCAACATCTATCGCAACAATAATTACATTTCTTCACCCATTAATATATTACTCATCATTTTCAACAATTAAATATCTGTTTTAAACTTCTTAATCACAAACAGTAATCAACAAAATTGAAAACATATTTAATTCCATAACCAAACATATCAATATTATCACTATTAATATTTATAACTAGAAATATTAATAAAAACATGCATAAGCACACTGAATTAAGCTATCAGAAAAACTACAGATCATTCTCCAGCTATTAAAAAAAATTTCCCCTGAATAACTCTATCTTCCTGCCTTCATTATGAACTGCGATTTTACCACAATGACAATTCTACATCCTAAATTTCTATATGAAAAAAAAATCTACCAAACCCATCCAAATATTCCCAATAAATCTTATTAATAACTTCTTTTTGGAGAAAATGTGTACTCTACACTTTTCCCCAAAAACTATTTTCCTAAAACACTAACACCCCAATAAAAACTTTCTACTTTTTACCACTTCGTTTCCCTATATTCCAAACTTTTGTTATTTTCTTCTACACTATGATTAAAAATAAGTCTGACCCTTCAAACCCTCACTCCAAAGAACTTATTCTTAAAACATCCTCTCACCCCTCACCCAGCCGGGGCGGGGGTGGCTCAGTCGGTAGCGCGCCAGGCTCGTAATCTGTAGTTCCAGGTTCGAGTCCCAGCTGGGTCAGTGTTGAGATTTATCTCCGCAAAAATTCCTCGCCCTGCCCACGGTCAGTAGGGGACACCGATGGGCTTGGAAAGGCCGTCGTCCGTCGGATGGGACATTAAGCCGTGGTCCCGTGTGCGGGAGAGCCATACCCTGTGCACGTTAAAGAACATGCTGGATGGCCTTGACGGGAGGCTACCATCTGTCTCCCAACAGCTGTTCCAGTGGGTCCCCTCCCCCAACCTTCTCTGAGCCTTCGGGGTCCATGTGACCTGGCCATTTAGCCCATGGTGTGCAAAAAAGTGCCGCTCAGAGGTAAAACAACCCAACCCAACCCAACACACACAGCCACAGAAACTACCAAACTCCCACTTCTATATAACCTGGCCATAACATTACAAAAGAGTTGACTGACACTTTCAGCGACAACCCTCCTAATATTAAATAATTTCAATTTTCTAAATATCTTAATAATTAATTAATAGATTCTGAAAAAATTTCATCGCCACCACGGCGAAATTCCCGCCATGGCGGCGATGAATTTTTTTTCAGAATCTATTAATTAATGTTTGATGTCTATCTTAACAGGGAATATTGTGCATTCACTTTGGATTGATTTTTAACCTTAAATAACTCATTATTTACCATATTTTAACAAAATTTCAATAAAACGAGGGGGACGGACTAATTACCCCTCATAAAATATATATTATACATATCCACTTACCTGTGACCTCATGGGCAAGTAATCCAAGACAATGGCAAATATCCAACAATAATGTCACATTCACATTAAATCATACATGACATAAACTTCACATTACCTACCTAAAAAAAATCGTAGAACCACAGGCCACCAACAATCCACAATTACTCTAATGTTGTTTCTAGTCATACTTTGTGCTTCTTCAGTTTTTTCCTGAGTACCACCATCTGTTGGCTGGGGACTGTGAAAAGCCACCTGGAGGAAACTACGTAAGGATTAAAAAAATGTGAATTATATTTCATTAGGATTAATCCAACTAAAAAAAGAATTTTCAATGATCTCTTTAAAAAACAAAAACAATTGCATTTCCCAAGTTTTTTCTTAAGGGGACAACTTATTGTTGTAACACTAAACTCATGACCTTCAGATTCTTCCAGTGCCATTCCTAGCTCACTTTGGCATGCCTTGGAATTTAATGAATGGAGAAAATTATCCATATGCAATAAAAGTTTTTGCTTGAATTTAGTTCATTTTGACAAATTCATAGTCATTGTGGACAAAATAAACATTATAAAGTATGTTAATTAAAAATAATTCAGTCATAAGTAGTTAGAAGACAACATATAATTATTTAAACTGAAAGAAAGGGGCTAAGTTGCAGACATAGTGATATGATCACCTAGTGATTATATATAGTTACACAGAGAAAATTATGTTTATATTTTACAAAGTTCCAAATACAAGTACTATACACCTTGAATTATTATTGTAAAGTCTGGTAAATGAGAAACAAAATATTATAGTGTTTATTACTTGATTTAGCCCATCGTGGCACCCCTCTTCCATTGGCACCTTTGGTCCCATCTACATCTACACTCTTTGGTCCCATCCCATCTACCTCTGCCCAGCCTTGCATTCTACCATCAAAAATTTTCAATTTTCAATGTTTTCCACTCTTCAAGGGCAATATCTAAACTTTTGGGAGATAAGGAAAGTGTGAACCGCTATATTTTTTTATCAATATCTATGGAACACAAAGAAATTTTTATCTCTAAATACAATTTATTATTTCTTAAAACCTCATGGCTTCACATTCCATCACCAAAATTTCAAATTTCTAGCAAAAATACTTTATAATATTTCTTTAAAATATTGTAATTTTCAATTTTTTCACCCTTATTAGGTTCAATTATAGCTTTTGGGAAATTCAGAAAGTGTAAATTGTAATATTTCATCCACACTTATCCAACCCGAACATTTTTTAAAATTTATCTTAGTTGGGTGTAAAGGGGTCAACTCATTGTTGCCAATGCAAATTTCATGACCTTCACCTTCTACCACCAAAATTTCAAAATTCTAACCAAAATCCATTGTTTGCAATATCGTTTAAAATTTTTCCACTATTACTGAGCGCAATTATAGCTTTTGGGGAATTCAGAAAGTGTGAATCATAATATTTCATCAATACCTATGCAACACAGAATTAATTTATATCTAAAAATGTAAAGGTTTGATGTCTACAGATAGATAAATGACAAAGGGGAAACATTATCATGTTTTTTTTTAATGAGATGAAAATGACATTAATTATGATTAAATGTGTTCTAAAAAGCATGCCCAATTCTTTAAAAAAAAATAATGCTCTTTAAAATAGTATTGTCCCCCCCTGCCTTGAACAAATTCCTGCAGATGCCACTTCATTCATTCAATTAATTTTTATCATCTTGCAATGTATGACTTTTTTTAATACTTTTGCAACTTATTGTACATGTGAACACTTTTGAATAATTTGTTTCCCTTTTGAAATATTTATAAGTTAATAGAATTCATTAATATTAATGATTTTTAGATCATTTGGTAATTTTATGCCCTGTCAAATGAATTATAGTTACAAAATAATTAAGCATTAGTCTTGTGCAACACCCCCTTAAAACTTTAAGAACTCAAAATTAAAAAATTAAAAACTATTCACAGGTGTGGTTGAAGTGTTTGGGGAAAACACCACATTAAATGAAATTGCATAAAATGATACTAGGATAGTTGAATCAGGGTATAGAAAATTGAGAATGGCCTATCCTATATTTTTAATTGGCAACCATGAAAGAATAAAGATGTTATAAGATACGCAATTAAAAAGACCTTCTTGCTCAGAAATTAATTAAAACAACATTTAAAATTCTCTCAGCAATAAAATTTTTAAGTTTATTCTTCAAACTATTTGCATATTAAAAGTTTTTAGGAGCAAACTTGGAAGCTTTTTGGAGCAAGAACAGCATTCAGTCTTCAGTGAAGTAACACTATTTGATGATGCTGTTACAGGTGAGTAGAAATTACAGTCCATAAAATAAGAGATGAGATGATTTGGATGTTAAAGTGGGAGTTCTCTAACCTAAGTTTGTGAGGTCCTTCTGATTAGTCAGTTAGTTTGTAAGCACCATTATTATTTGGGTTATGAGGTGAATGGAAATTTAAATTGTAGGTTGTGACCAAAAACGTTTGGGAAGCACTGATTTAATAGCAATTGTAGATATTAGCAAAATTTGGTACAAATATGAAAAGAAGGAGCCATCCCATGGCTGACCCATCCTCACAGACCTTCTACTATGGTGTATAAACTGACAGGCTCTTGTCAGACCTCTGTGGCAAGCAGCTGCTTGAAGAGGTATTTATTTATTTTTTTTAATGGAACGGAGGAATAATTGTCTCTAAAGCAATATTTGGTGCACTTCTGAGCTGTCCAAAAGCCAATCTAATAAATTTATTCTCAATTACATTTAAAGATTTTTAATTTATTTTCAATATTGATGGTGATGAAGTCAATGCCAAATTCTGTTTTTGGACAAATAAAATTTTTATATAAATATAGCATTTGAATAGGTTCACAGCCCCAAAATATAGAAGCAAGGCATATTAAGAATTTAATCAGTTTATTACCAGTGACATTAATTTTACAAACAAAAATATTTCCAATTCAGCTTGGAGTCAGGTGTGACTCCAAATTTCTTTCTATTCTTCTATGCCTTTATAAAAAAAAAATAATAAATACACCCTCAAGCAGCTGCTTGCCACAGAGGTCTGACAGGAGCCTGTCAGTTTATATGCCACAGTAGAAGATCTGAGAGGATGGCAGGACCTCAGCAGAAAAACGACACATACATCCATGCCTTACCCGGGGCTCGAACCCAGGTCCCTTAGGTCAGTAGAGAAGCACGCTAACCACTCGGCCATGGGACGGCATTAAAAAAAAATACCCCCTCAAGCAGCTGCTTGCCACAGAGGTCTGACAGGAGCCTGTCAGTTTATATGCCACAGTAGAAGATCTGAGAGGATGGCAGGACCTCAGCAGAAAAACAACACATACATCCATGCCTTACCCGGGGCTCGATCCCAGGTCCTGTAGATCAGTAGCCAAGCGTGCTAACCACTCAGCCACGGGACGCTATGCCTTTAGTATTGCCAATAAACTGAATCTTTTTTTTTGTCCAGTGCAATTTCTTGAAAATGCTATTCTTTGTATATCTTTTTGTCCAGTGCAATTTCTTGAAAATGCTATTCTTTGTATTCATTTCAGTTTTAAAATTGTGTTTATTTATAGATCAACCTGATGTCGCTGCATACAAAATGTAGAAATAAATGCTATCCTCATAGTGATGGCCAAAGCATTGAGCGTTTACCAGTGCCTGATGAAAAGGTGCCCTGGTCAGTTGAATGGCCTTCATATGACCCACCAGAATTCACTATGAAAGGTATGACGACAAAACCATGGGCTGATCCAGATATTGGGTAAATTTTTTTATGTTTATAAATTTAATATATTTTTACCCTTCATTTACTGTTTTACTAAGATGTTTGTAAAGGCTTTAAAGTGGAATGATGAATATGTAAAACAAGTGGTTTTCCTGTTTTTTAAAGGTGCATTTGGTAGATACTGTTTCCTGTAGTTTCTACTAGTGTAAATTGCTGATGTCATGTGGTGCTCTCAAAAATTTAAATATATTCAGGCAATGAAATAAAAATTAAACAGCTTAAAATTTAAAAGATCTAATATTTTATTGTAATAAATAATTTCTTTGCCATAATTCAAAAAGTTTCAAAAATACCTTACAGTATTTACAAAACCATGCTTTTTATTTTAAAACAAACCTATGGCGAAAGTTTGGTGCAAAACATGTCCCTTGATAAATCTTCCAATCAATAAGTTCATTCATAGCTACTCCAGTCACAATTAAATCCTGCCAAAAGTTTGGTGCCAAATATATGTCCATTGATAACATCACTCACAGCTTTTCACATATACTGCTCACCACATACTACTCCATTCACAAGATTGGCGACAGCAGTACCTCCAGAAATTTCAGACACTTTTTGAAGGATTGCTCCTAACTCATGTCAGCTAGGAAATTGATCTGCTACTCCAACAGGGTTAGAACTAGTGGACCCACCCCATCAAATTTAGTATCCATTGCTCAAATAGTGGTGGAACCACAAGGAAATCAACAATTTCTGCCAATGATGATGTCACACACGTCTGCCCACCAGTTCATTCACCCAGAATTATGGCTATTATATAAAATGACCTTTTTCCTCTAACTGAATTTTTTTATAAATTACCGAATGTGATTTCATCATACTATTTTGCTTTATATTCAGGCAATGAATATAAAACAAAAGATGCCTGAATATGTTATTTGAATAAATTATATAAAATTATTTGAAAATGAGAATATTGAGTAGAGATATTTGAGATGACAGTTGATCTCAAAATTAAGTGATTTAAGAAGCAAATTTTATTAATTTGCTATAATTGTAAAGGTTGAAACTTTAAAAATTTGGAAAGAACATATATCTTGTTTTCACACTATATTTGCTTTAGACCACTAGTATGTGTCACTAGAAGAAAAAAATAAAAGCATTTCATTATTTGCAAATATTATCTCAAAAAATAAAGAAATACACCAGAATAGTGACCTAATACAGTCCTTTAGAGTTATTTTTTATCATGTTTTCAAAGAAAATGAGATAATAGTTTCTCTTTCTCATCTGTTTGTCCTTCTGTAGACATTGAACTTTTTTTGTGTACAAAGATAAATTAGCAATTCTTTTTGTGTTGGATAGGCATTGATGAAATATTACGATATGCACTTTCCGAATCTCTCTAAAGCTTAATTTACACCCTCTAGCAGTGGAAAAAATTGAAAATCTCAAACAAATATTGCAAATGATGTATTAATGCTAGAAATTTTAAATTTTGGTGGTGGAATGTGAAGATTATGGAATTTTCATTGCCAACAATGAGTTGGCACCTTAGACCTGGTGGTGGTGGTGGTGGTGGGGGGGGGGTGATAAGGCAAAAATTTAAATTTTGATGGTGGAATGTGTACTTCATGGAGTTTCCATTGGAAACAATGAAAATGATAATTCAAATTTTTTTTTTAGTTTGATTGGTACTAATGAAATATTATAATATGTATTTTTCACTTACCTAGATAGTTTATATATATATACACAGTCGTATCAGAATAATATGACCACCTACCTAAAAATGGGAATAACCACCCTTGGCCTGGATGACAGCGGCAAGATGGCGTGGCATGGATACAATGAGGCCCTGGAAGGTTGCTAGAGGCACATGTGCCTGTTCGGACTCCAGCACAGTATGGAGGTTCTGGAGATGACAGTTGTGGGTCCACACTCCGAACCTGTCGATCCAAATTGTCCCACAAGTGCTCTATGGAATTGAGGTTGGGCGATTTTGCCAGCCAAGGAAGAATGGAGACATCGCTGTCGTGTTCCTGGAACCAGTCACGCACCACCTTAGCAACATGACAGGGTGCATTGTCCTGTTGGTAGACACCATTACCACCAGGGTAAAGCCCAACATGAAGGGATGCATGTGGTCAGCGAGGATGAACAGATAGCTATTGGCATTCAGGGACCCATCCAGTGGTCCCAGGTCATACCAGGAAAACATCCCCCAGACATGCACACTGCCACTGCCAGCCTATACTTGACTGACAAGCATGTCCGGGTGTTGGTTCTCGTGTGTCTGATGCCATATCTGCCACTGCCCGTCACTTCTGTAGAATAGAAACTTCGATTCATCGGAGAAGGCAACCTTTTTCCACTCTTCCACTGTCCGATGACGGGTCCCATGCAAACTGCAGGCATCATTGCCAATGTACCTTGGTTAACATGGGTGCCTTTTCGCAACGTCAACTCAGGAGACCCACGTGTAATGGGGTTTGCTCTACTGTTATCAGGGACACGTACCTGGGTGCCCCAGCATTCATTTGAGTGGTCAATTGCTGCACAGTTGCATGTCGATTGCCCTTTACCAGTCAATGGAGGTGACATTCTCCTCTGGGGTCGATGGCCTTTGGGGCTCCACATTTATGACATCTGGAGGTACTCGGTGTGCCAGCAGTCCATTCTTGGTACACCCTTACTACAGCAACTTGCGAACAGCCCACAAAGTCTGCTGTTTCCAAGATGCTTCCACTCTTGATGCAGTAGCCAATGATCATTCCTTTTTGAACATCCATCAAATCAATACCTCTGCCAATTGTACTCATGTTACACACTATGGCTCATCTGTCCTGGCCGGCCACTTATATCTCCATGTTGTCAACCTTGTCATGTGCACTCTGTGACACACCTGGACAGGTACACTCTGATTCCATGGGTGGTCATATTATTCTGATATGACTGTGTATATCTACTGATCACTAAATATGGAAATGGCAGAGTTGTTAATGACTTTTAAAAATAATGTATATAGTAGCAATCTGAAATTTCAGTGATAGCTTTTCAAGAGCTATTCCACTGACGAAACTAATCTACCCACTTTTCTGAGAGAGGTGTGGGAAATGCAACTCCTTAAATTTAAGAATTAAAAGATGAATGCTTTTATGTTGTATAATTACCAATAAAATACTCTTTGAATTTTTTCTATCATCCACTAGCTCAAATTAAAACTTTTAAGGAATAAAACAGTATGTAAAGGAAAAACTTCATTTTCTTTGAAAATGAGATTCTCATATGTGCCAGAAGTGATATGTGTTCTTCTAGTTTTTTCTAGATTTGACTCTTATGAATTTCTGTGACAAAGATTTGACAATTTTGTATACCCTTTGCCACGGTTAGTATAACCCCCCAACCTTGAAACACATAAATATTAGCAGTATAATTGGGAAAATTAAGTTTCTTAAAATTATATTTTTGTTTTGTAAAGTAGTAAGATTTTAATAAATTCTGGTTTTGCTAGTTTCAGACCTCTAGTCATTGATTAAGTTTGGAAAGATTACTTAAGAATTATGTAAAGTAAGCCAATTAGCAATCCCAGTAATTATTTCAAAGCAACGAGTAATAACAGAATTCAGCAACAAGTTTGATATCGGATTTACAAAAAAATGTCACATTTAGGTTTGCATTATGAAATCTCTTCATTTTTCATTAACTTATAAAAGTGAATAATAATGACAACTTTTCATTAGAAGCTTTTCATAAATAAATTTGTAAATTTCTCTTGGTAGACTTCAAAATACATACACCAAAGAGCCAAAACATTATGACTGTGCATCTTTATGCAAATCGAAGCAACTGCAGGTAAACGATGGTGCATGTGAAGGTCAGGAAATGGTATAGATAACACCTGATACTGAGCTCTGTTAATCAGTGTTATTCTTGTTCATCAAATGGGAAAGGCAGCGGACTTAAGTGAGTTTGACAAAGGCAAAATTGCAATGGCCAGACGACTGAGTCAGAGCATTTCCGAGATGGCAAGGCTTGTTGGGTGCTCATGGTCATTGTGGTTAGTACTTCAAAAAATGGTCCAAGGAGGGAAAAATCACGAACCGCTGACAAGATGTGGGCTGACCACAGCTCATCAATGCTAGAGGTGAGCAAAAGCTATCCCGTATGGCACAAATCAATAGAAGGGATACTGTGACGCAACTCCCTCGTAATTTGAATGCTGGTGACGGGAGTAATGTATCAAAACACACAGTACATCGAACCCTGCTGAAAATGGGGCTGCTTAGATGCAGATCACCCTGAGTGCCCATGCTAACCTCGGTTCACTGTCAAAAGTGCATATAATGGGCACACAAACATCAAAACTGGATCTTGAATGATTGGAAGATCGTCTGGTCTGACGAATCTTGTTTCCTGTTGCACCATATGGATGGCCCGGTATGTGTGCTGGCAGCAGGATGCACTGTGGGACAAAAACAAGCCGGTGGAGGAAGTGTAATGCTTTGGGCAATGTTCTGCTGGGAAACCTGGGTCCAGTCATTCATGTGCAGAAAACTATGACATCTACCACCTATATAAGCATCATTGCAGACCAGGTATATCAGTATGGCAACGGTATTTCTCTCTAGTAGTGCCTTCTTTCAGCAGGATAATGCACCATGCCACACTGCACGGATTGTTCGAGAATGGTTCACGGTACATGAGAAAGACTTCCAGGTATTGCCCTGGCCTTCAAATTCCCCAGACATCAATCCAATTGAGCATTTGTGGTTTGTGTTGGAACAGCATATCCAATCTGTGGCAGCTCAACCACATAACTTACAAGAGTTATAGGATATGCTGGTACCAGATACCACAAGACACATTTAGAAATCTTGTAGTGTCCATGCCTCACTGGGTAAGAGCTGTTTTGGCAGCACTGGAGGACCAACATTATATTAGGTAGGTGGTCATAATGTTTTGGCTCTTCAGTGTATGTACTCCAACATGAATAACTCTAGGAGCGGGGGTGGCTCAGTCGGTAGCACGCCAGGCTCGTAATCTGCAGTTCCCAGGTTCAAGTCCCAGCTGGGTCAGCGTTGAGATTTATCTCTGTAAAAACTCCCTGCCCACAGAGAGTAAGGGACACCAATGGGCTTGGAAAGGCCACCGTCCGTCAGATGGGACTTTAAGCCGTGGCCCCCATGTGCAGGAGAGCCATACCCTGTGCACATTAAAGAACACGCTGGATGGCCTTGATGGGAGACTACCATCTGTCTCCCAACAGCTGTTCCAGTGGGTCTCCTCCCCCAACCTTCTCTGAGCCTTTGGGGTCCTTATGAACTGGCCATTTAGCCCATGGTGTGCAAAAAAGTGCCGCTCAGAGGTAAAACAACCAAACCCATGAATAGCTCTAGGATATAATATAAATCTTTATTTGCTATATTTTCAGAACTCCAGGTTTCAACCCTAAATGGAATATGCTAGATGGCAAAGTAAATAGAGTCAGCCATATGGGGGAATACTCTGTTGTTGATGAATGCCCCAGAAATCCAAGTGGAAGAACAGGCTTAACAGGACGTGGATATCTTGGTCGCTGGGGTCCAAATCATGCAGCTGATCCAGTTGTTACAAGGTAGGTAGGTTCATTTTGTTGAAGTATACTTTTAGCTTATATCTGATATTAAGTAATGTTAATCTTTTGTTGCTTGATATTATTCAATTTTGAATAAACTTTCAGTAGATTAAATTATTTTTTTTTTCTAATTAAACTTATGCACTGCTTTTTACTGTTCTTTATTATTTTAAAATGTTAACCTCACAGTATGAGTTATTTATTCAAATAAACAAAAATTAACATGTTTTGTCTGTTATTTTCTGATATTTGTTTTGATAGATAATTGAAATTTCATTTTATGTAACAAAAAAAATGCTTGTGGTAAATTCGTAAATATAATTTATAAATAGTTTTTTTCACATTAAATCCTAACAAATAACTAAAAACTCGTTTTTTGAACTTCTTTTATAAATCCTACTGTTTAATTGGTATAAAATCTTTTCAATTAGTATCATTTTTGTATTGTAGAATTACCTCTGATTTGCTTTAATTAAAAAGGAACACAAAATTATTAAATTAAATAGAATTCCCACAGATGCATATGAATAATCTAGAATTAATAAACTAGTAGTAATGTAAACATTAAACTGCCATCTTATAAATATTTTTTCACACTCAATTTTTCAGGGATGACTCAAATTTAAGTTAATGTCTTGAACTGGGACACTAGTCTAGGGGTACCATCATTTAAATGTTATGTTTATTTAAGAAAAAACAAAATTAGGTTTTTCTTAATTTTAACTAGTTGCAGGTATCCATGGAGAGAGATTGCTCTCTAATCAAAATGCTCTCTCAACTGACAATCAAAGCAAAATTTTGAAAGAATGTGAATTGGGATATTTCCGTGTTTTGTGAATGGAAAACCATATTCAAAACTCTCTCTAACTTTGAAAATGAGCCTTTTTGCAGAAAAATGTTATAGAAGATAAAAAATGTTCAACATATCTCCAAATTTATCCAAATTTGGTTCTAGAAAATATGTTTTTAATATTTAGAGTTATTGAAGCTGAAATATTTGTCAACAAATGCTACTTTTACATTTGACCTGAACACTTGTTTCAAAATTAATGCAAAGTGAGAAACATTACCCAAACTTCTATAATTGCATTTATTTCAGTAAACAAATTCTTATAAGTAGCAACACTGACATTAAATATTTAAATTTGCATAATTCTTTAAATAGTAAGCAAATATTACTCAAAATTTAGATTTCTGGATTTTTTTTTTTTTCTTATAATATTTTGCTACAAAACAACTAAATTCAAAGTTGGAGAACTTTTAATACAGTTGTTTTAATTCACATAATGCAAAAATGTTCCAATACTTTTGAAAATTTAGAGTAATTTTTTCATTTCCAGAACAAAAACAGAGGAAGATAAATGTTTAAATTTTAAAGGAATAATTTGATTTTTAAATATTACTACCGACTGAATATTACAATTTATATGCTATATATAATATTAATTTATTACATTAATTTTACTATTTATTAACAAAATTATATTACTTATCATTGAAATTCCCACATCCATTTGAATTGCATTATTTACACATTCTTCATGGTTGCAGAAACAAAAAAGTTAAAAAAATTTTATGCAAAATAAAAAAAAAACTATTCACATAAAGGCACTCCACTTTGTGTGCCGACGAATGCATGAGGTGTAAATCCAGCCCTAGTCATAACAGGTTATTTATGGAATCGTAGAAATTTTCTTGGTTTGTCAATAAAACATCCTGATAAAACTTTGCGTAATTAAAGACATTCCACTATTCAAATAGCACTATTAAACTAAAGCATCAATATAAGAATCTTGTTATAATTTTCTTTGTGAAAGCTCTAGCATAGATATCATGGGAGAATTATATTGTAAGGAACATAGCTTTCATCTGTTAGCAATAATTTAATAGAAGTATTTGTTAGGAACTTTTTATAATGAGAACGTTTAGTAAATTTTTTAACTTCAATATTTTTCAGTTATAGGTTAAATCAATACTGTTGAAAAAAACTTCATATTCTCAATAAACTATAAATAACAGAAAACTAAAGCTCATTCTTATGAGAAAGGAAAAAACACTACAGTTATGTCAAAAATGTTTACCTTAAAACATAGTTACATTACATAAAGTTAAATGATATTCTGTTTTCTGCTCTTCTGCATCTCATGAATACAATAATGCTTGTGTATTTAAATTGTAATACAGATGGAAGAGAATGTCAAATGGGTCTATGATCTCAGACAGCAATAGTGAACTCCCAGTTCTTCAGTTTATTGCTATACAGCGCCACGACTGTGGAGAATGGGCAATCCCTGGGGTAAGTGCCAATGCTCCATAATCATTCTTTTCATTGCTCAGTTATATAAGTTTTCCCTATATGTATCATTGATCTAGCAAGGCATCACTTTACAGATCATTATAAAAGAATACCCACATTTTTAAGTGTTATATTTGATTAAATAATTAAGTAAGAAAAGTAATTGTGTATCAAAAATTTTAAGAAACAAAGTTTTCTGGTTATGACATCATAATGTGATACACTAAGCTATTTTAAATAACTTGCATAATAAAAAAGTGACATGCCATTTAAAGAAAGTTTACCTTCCTGACATAGGCCATTGTTAGCTAATGACTGGCCATGGCCAGTATCATTTTCAGAAGGTTAAAAAAATACAATTTTCATGTATATAATTTTATTTTTGTATATATATATAGTAATGTTTAAATTATGTTTCATAGGAAAAGATAGGAAAACCATGCTTCCTACTCCTATATTTAATATTTTGAAGAACTTCTGCTTAATTATTGCTTTCCATTTAATGGTTTTGCTCTGCTATCATTGATATATATATGTGTGTGTGTTTAATAGGGAATGGTTGATCCAGGAGAATTGGTAACAGCTACATTAAAGAGAGAATTCTGTGAAGAGGCAATGAATAGCTTGTCACTTACTGATCAAGAGAAAACAGCACTAGAAGAATCACTATCTAACTTTTTCAAAACAGGAAAAGAGGTATATGCATAATTTTTTTCTCCAGAATAATAAAGTGTGCATCAAATGTAATATTAAAGAAACAACATGTCAGGAGTTATTCAATATTTTTACCATTAAAGTTTCTGTAAGACTAAAGAATTTTAGACTGTCTCCCATAGTCATAATCAGGTTAAGCGCTAGCTATTTTGTTGCCACCCATATGAACTTGGGTATCTGCTGCCTGTAGCAAAAATGGACTCTGCCACCCCTTTCTCCAAGTCTGATCTTAGATATAATGATTCATTTAGCTAAATTTAATGCCATTTTTAAAAGAAATTGTAAATTATCTGTTGAAAAGTAACCTTACTTAGGTCTGTAACAATTATTGTCAGTGAATCTTACTGTAACTATGGTCCTTTGTTGGCAAATTTACCACCAGTGCAGTTGCATGTGCAATAGCATCCCCTCCCCCAATCATAATTTATATATACACTGGCATAGTAACACTCGATCAAACAGAAACTTATTTCCAAGTGTACATTCAGCCAACACTGGTTAAATAGGCTAAATTTTTATAACATTTTGCATGTAACAAACTTTAAAAATAGTAAAATTAATCACAATTTGAAAATGTTTGATTACTGTTGTCACTCGACCTCCAATTTGCTGCCTAACTGATCAGCATTACTAAAGAAAAATCCAAAAGATGTAGCAAAAGCATTAACCAAGAAGAAAGCTTGTGTTCCATAGCAAGCAATAAACAGGAATTTAACATGAGTGTTAACAATGCAAAGTGATCTTGTGCAACATTGAACCTTGCTTTAAATTATGCAGGAAAACAAAATGAATGCCTAAATTTCCTGCTTCGTGAAATTTTTTTATTAGATTCAAAAAGAAATTTTCTTTCTGTTTACATGTGATATAATTATTTTTATTCAGTAGACTTCAGAATAAAGCCTTTTTTTACTTACCGAATTGAAAAAGTTGCATTTAAATATATTCTCATTTTGGCTAAATATTTGAATAAATTGATGAGTAAATGCTTACTCTTTTATACAGGGTGTTTCAAAACTCTGTACAAATTTTAATGGGAGATAGGTAACACCAAGACAAACCTTTTTCATTTATGAATGTATGTCCACTGGCATAACCCTTTGGTGCTAGGGGGCACTGTCTTGCAGTGCTGCAATTAGCTAGAGGTGCGAAGTGGGAACAGAGAACGGATTTGTGTTTGCCATCGGTATTCATAAATCAGACACATTACATGTAACATGGAGTGTTTCACAACTGCTGAGATGGCTGACATGCATCTGGCATATGGGGTTGCCAATGGAAACGGAAGAGCTGCTCTGAGGTTGTACCGACAGCACTTCCCAAACAGACATGTACTGCCAAACCACCAAACATTTGTGTGTTTGCACCGGCAACTGCGAGAAACTGGAACATTCCATGCAAACATGCATGACACTGGTCAGGAGAGAACCATGCACACTCCTGACGTGGAAGAAGATATCCTGCGTTAGATTGAGGACAATCCAGATTCAAGCATGTGAGCTGTTGCAAGTAGCCTTGGTGTGAACCATGTTCTCCTGTGGAGAATTATTGGGTATTTCTTAAAGAAATGTTGCTGGGACTGCTGAAAGATGTTCCTTTGACTATTCTCAGACGAATATGGTTTCAACACGACGGGGCACCAGCACACTTCAGCAATGATGTGCGTGATTATCTGAACACCACTTTTGGGAGCTGATGGATAGGCTGGGGTGAACCCATCGCTTGGCCACCAAGATCACCTGATTTAATGGTTTAACCTATCGATTTCTTCCTCTGGGGACACATGAAGAACCTCAGACCCCCATTGACTCAGATGAAGACCTTATCACAAGAATTGCTGTCATGAATGCAATGCTGTTGCCAGTCACAACTTTGAGCACCTTCCTTAAATAAACATGCTGTTCACACTTGTTTCCATTCATTTATGTACCAGCTCCACTGATATGTCTGTCAGCGCCCTCTGTCACTGAAGGGCTATGTCAGCGGACATACATTCATGGACAGAAAAGGTTTGTCTTGGTGTTCGCTATCTCCCATTGAAATTTGTACAGAGAGTTTTGAAACACCCTGTATATAGCATAATCTGTGTCTGTTCATTAGTTATTTAACAAAAATGTCCTGAACTTACTTTATCTTATATCTTATCATTGTCTGAGCACAGTGAAAAAATAATTGTCCTTTCTTAGGCTGAATATGGAAGGATTAATTTATCTTCAGTCACATTTTCCCTTACAAAGTTGTAATAGGAAGTTAGAGAGCCTCTTAGTTAGCATTCCAATGACATGATATTTGTACCTTATAGACTTCCAGGTGCATATATATATACATCAGCATACATTATTAGTACCTTAACACCTACAGTTGCTGATTGGTTTATAAACAAAAAATATCCAATCAACTGCTTGCCATAGAGGTCTGACAAAAGCCTGTCAGTTTGATAGACCATAGAGAAGATCTGAGACATATACCATGAAATAAGTGATCATTGGGGGGGGGGGGGGTAGGAGGAACTTTGGGTTATCAATAAAGAAGTACAAATACACTACAGGGAAAAAAATTGCAATGCCTGGAAGGATTAATGCCATTTTATTGAAATGCAGGCAGCTGTTAGCATACACTGAGGATGTGCGATTGATTATATTATCAAAAAAAAATGGAAAATTACCACCCCACACAGCAATACATTTATGAACACGGCAGGGAAGGCTATCGTACAGCTTAATATGCCCTCCTAAGGGATAGAATGCCAAATAGCGTGAAGTCGCTGTTCCATTTCACCGACAGTGATTGGCACACCTCTTGGGTGTTGTTGGAACTGTCAGCTCATCAGGTCCCAGATGTGTTCAATAGGTGAAAGCTGCTGTGTGTGTGCTGGCCTTGGTAGTACCTGAATGTTTTGCTCTTGTAGATACTGCAGACTGCTGTGGGCTGGGTCTGTAAATGGTAGATAGGCAGTCACTGGAAGGAGAGCTATGCACTAATCCCCTGTGATGATGCATAGAACCGACCAGGCCTAGCACCTAATGTCTGACCCTGCCTTCTCATGGTGCAGACCATTAGTACCTTTCAAAAGAGATACTCTCTTGTGGAAGTGAACAGAAGGGGAGGGCTGCCAGATTAGTGTGGCCTACTGATCTGGACAACTATGGCTACTTTTCTTTTTTTTTCTACCCTGCTGAGGAATGGTCAACCACACAGGGTCCTGGTGCTCACCATATATACCAACCTGAACGGGATTATGGATCCTGAATTTGCTGCACTGATGGGCTTCTGTGGAGGGAAAATCTTCCACTGTGTTTTCTGTTTGTGGGTTGACAGCCCCAAGTGAATAGATTCACAGTATATGTTTATCAGCTGGTGGATAATCCTGAGCAGGGGTCATTGCAGGCACCTGAACTCTTTGCTTCTACTGGCATCGGCAAATTCTACATTGGGGGGGGGGGAAGTCTTCCAGTGTAGATGGCTTCAGCCTTTAGTGGTGGGGAAACAGGTCTTTGCCCCATGTCTGCAATTAGGGGCTGCTGATATTGTCAGCATTCCCTCTCTCACTAAACATAGTTTCTTAAACATCCCACTAACCATTTTCTCTCCATAGGTAGTTGGAATATGAGGACTCTGCACAGAACCTTTTTTCTTATTGTCCCCACACAAGAATTCCACCATTATAATTTAGATATTCTCGGCCTGCAAGAGACCAGATGGACAGATAAAGGTCAGATTCTTAAAAATAATCTTAAATTTCTCTTTTCAGGGAAGGAAGACAATAAACATCACCAAGGTGAAATTGCTGTCACATGGTTGACTGAAATGTATAAATATTCCACCAGTTTATTAGAGGTATAATTTCTTCATGTTTTCAAGGAAAATATTGGAGTTCCTATGGTAATTGCAGAAACATACTTTCAATTCCTGGTAAAGTTATTTCCATAATTGTATTCATCATAATTCAGCACTTGTTCAGACCAAGGGATGTGGGAACATTCTGGAGAAATGCTCTGAGTTCTAAAAATTGCTTATTACTAACTCTGCAGATTATGAAACATTTGCTTTTTTAATTGGTGTAATTATTAATATATTTAATAATTAATATTATTAATTGGTGTAATTATAATGATTGATGATGATTCAAAATCATATTGAATACCTGAAAAATTAACATAATGATGGTTCTCTGTAGTAATACTGAGTCAACATGTATAAATTATACTGAAAAACACTGAAAAATATGTATAAAAAAATACATGAAAATAAATGTGTATAAACCACTGGATATTACATAAGACTGCATGCTTTCATCATCCCTTTTTAATTTGGTTACTGAATATATTGTGAGAAAAGATTAGGAGGGGGAAATAAGTTTGAAATGATCTAGAGCAGGGATCAATCTATCATTGTCAAATATTTGGCCTGCATCACATTCTGAAAAAATAAGTATATATTACGGTCCATTTGCTACTTCTTTGGTTTCACTTGCCTAAAACTCTTTAACTATATCTTGCAGAAATATGAAGAATTTTAAATTGACCATTCAATATAAAATTTAAAAATTGATAGTAACAGCAGTAACAAACAGAAATTGACAGTAACAAAAAACATTTAGTGATAAAATGCATATGCCTGATGCTCTCATAATTCCAACTTTGAATCAATATATATTTACATATGTATTTGTTTATACATGTGTATATATATATCATTTATACTCCTTCATTGATGTATTTTCATCAACATATCTTTATCTGGCCTCTAGGACAGAGTTCATGTTTTTTGATGGCCTGGCCATCATATGTTTATGGCTTATGTTTCAGAGACTTAAAAATATTAGACTGGGAATTATATCAACAATCTTGCTCTCTTGGCAAATGATATTGAGGAGAACTATTTCCTTATTAATGTTGATATAGCTTGCATTGGAGTAGGCATGCCAATCGAAACAGAAAGCTAAAGTGAAGAAAATTGTCCAGGTGGGTGGTGATTCATTTCATCTAAACTAGGGGTTCTGAACATGGGGTACACTGTAAAATTTTTTGGAGTATGCCATGAGAGCTCAAAAGTCACTAGATCTAGTAACAAAGTAAAAATAACCATTGTTATACTATAACTATAGTTTTATCTATCTATACAAGGGGTATGCCAGTTACATACACATTTCCAGGGGGTACGTGAAACTTAAAAGGTTGAACTGTTCTAAACTGTTTTGCTTTGGAACAAGTGTATCAGTTCCATTACCTGGAAATGGTCTGAGAAATGCATAAGATATGAAACTTGAAGTTAACAGAAGGCTTTCAATTGCAGCTGAAACTTGGAATCTGTGGAAAATGTAAAACACAATAGGTGAATACACCTGAATAACAAACTTATTCTTTATGATAATTTGTTCTTTTCTGAAATTTATTGTTTGCTTGAGATCGTTTTGCAAGCAAAGCTTGATACTTTGGTTCCAAATGTTTGCAGATATCCTGGGAATTAAGTAATTTGGTTTTTTAAATATTATGAAGTTCAATAAAGAAATCACAAACTCCTTTGAGCAGTGTCTTTTGTATAAAATGTTGTATTGTTTAGGCCATATTGCTCATATTGATAATGACAGATTAGTGAACAGAATCATGAACATGAAACCATGATTGAAGAACAGAGGAGAAAAGATCTGTTGGTGCTGGGCATTAAAAGGTGTGTTTAGATGTAGTTATTGTGTTTGATTTGTGGATGAAAAGGATCTTGATTTGAACCCTATTTAAAACATATATGTTTCTTGTGTTGTTGTTTTTTTTCATGCTGAGGTTTTTTCTTTCTCACAAATCTTCTTTATGACTTATTATACTACAAGAATATTATTATTATACTACATAATTTTTTATATATTTAATATTGGAAGTAAGTAATCATCTATAGGGCTAAGGACAGTTGTTAAAGTAGTAAAAAAAAGTTAAATGATAGGATAAATTTCTTATTGGTTATTACTTAAACATTTTATTAAACATCACATTAGGTTTTATGCTAATTTTTCTTTTATTATTTCTTCATTTTTCCAATACTACAGTGATAGTAAAAAAACTTTGATCTTGCATCATTTTCTGAAAATGAATGAGGTCTTGAAGCAAAAAGGAATTCCTTGGCACAGAAATCAGTCCTTGTGTGAGAGGGCAATTTTGACAAGAGTTTTCAACCCCTCCCCCCAACAAAATTTTTTATTTTAAAAATGTCATGAGTTTTTTAAATTTGATATTGAATGGTTTTAAAACATTTATCTCCTTCAGTATCTTAGCTGTGCCACTCTGATGACATAGACTTTTTTTTTTTGCTTTGGTGGACTAACTTTTTGCACTTAACCAAGATTTCCAAAATTAAACACCCAAAGAAAAAAATTTATAATGTTTAAGTAAAAATGAAGCAGCCAAGAAAGTGTTTCTCCATTTCATAAACAGTACAGAAAATCCTATAAATGTAAACAATCCAAGTCACCTTTAATAATGCTTGCCCTTGTTTTAAAATATACCACACTGAAAAGAAATAAAACTATGTTTCAGGTAAATATTATTTGTGAAGAAATATGCTTTCAATTAATGTATAATTTAACTGTTTTTATTCATCATGTTTTCCAACATTAAGCCTTAATTGCATAGTCCAATATATTTTTTCACTGTATCACTATGAAAATGTCTTGTTAAAATTAATATGCATCTAAATTTGTTTAAATTTTTTTTTTTGTAAAATTTGGAGCTAAATTCTCTTTAATTTGGTATAACATGACCTATTTCTACCGATTGGTTATTTTTTTTTAATTCTAAAATTGACTTGTTTATCTGACTCAGCACAATTGACAAAAAGCATGGACTTTTTTTTTCTCAATGTATGATACCAAAAAAAAATTATAAAAAGAGAATAATTTTCTTATTTGAAGTAATTTGTTTTATTCAAAATAAATAGCTTTTCTGCTCATATGCATTAAATTATTTCTATTACTTTTTTTAAAAAATAAACTTTTATTTGTATTGACAGGTGCATATTTTTTTATAATTCATTTTTTTACTCCAGAAAAAAAAAAACCTATTAAAATAAAACTAGGTTTTTTTTTGTTAAATATTTTAAAAAATCCATAATTAAATACTGAATAATTTGGCATATAATATGCCATAATCCCTTTCATTAGTTTTTTGGCAAAAAAAGTTCTCAAGTTTTTTTTAGGCTATGCATAGGGGGAAAATAGCTAGGCCTCTGGATATAAACCAGTTTTTCGGGCTAGACACTCAAATGATTAATACAAAACTATGTAGCAGCTCACCATTAGACCACTCACTTGGTGGAGAACAAAAACAGAAAGAATGCTTTGCTTAACACAAATACCAGAATTCAAAAAGACGAAGTGAACAAGAAACATGATTCGTTGTTTTCTTGCTGGGCTACCTCTACAATGAAATTGAATGAAATTGTCCTTTTATTCCCTAGCTGTATAACAATTAGCAGACTGACAAATTTCATTGCTTAATTAACTTGGCTGACTTGTTTATTCCTTTCATTAGAATTTTTGTGTTAACCCATCCCCTGGAGTTCTTCACACACTCAGTTTGAAATCTTAATGATCCCTACTAGTTAGTAAACATGCTTCCTCACTTAAGGAAAGTGACTGAACATTCTGTTTTATGAATAAATCAGAATCCCAGGGGTCAGCCTGCATTACTAAAAAAGGATTAACTTTCAGAGGGAAATAACCAATTTTGACTACTCCTTACGCTCTAACCTAAAGGACCTTATGAAAGGAAAAGCTTCATATATCAGTGGTGAATAGAAAAAGCATTCATAATAAAAAATACATTTATCAGTTTTAAAACTCAGCTTGGAGAGGAATGAGCTTTGCTATAGCCATAATTTTGTTATAATTGACTTTGTTATAAATGAGTTTGACTGCATCAATTCCCAAAAGTCAGTTTTGTTATGGCTTGGCTAAATACTTGTGTACACAATGCATTACTGTGATTAAAAGTCTTGTTGACAGAGAATTGTTTTACCAATAATCAGCCCAGGCACATAGTTGTCAAAGTTGTTCAGGCCCAGTGTCAGGCTAGAGGCCTTTTTAGATTTTTTTTTGTTCAGGCTTTGTATATTTATTTTGGATTTCACCAACAAGGCTTATGCTACGTGGGAGGCCCTCTGTCCCGGCATCTGGAAAGTTAATTGAAGTAACAGTGCCCAGAGGGGACGGAGGTCACCCCACTGCTCGCGGATGCCCCAGATGGTCAGGCAGAGAGAGAAAGAGAAAGGGTTGGCAACAACGAGAAGGTCAGAGCCGGTCGAGTTTCGAAAGCGTGCAGATGAGAAATTGTAAAGCTGGGAAATGCCGACTGGTAATAGCGGCATTGGGCTCTGTAAATACAGCTGAACAGGCATAGTAAGCTGGTGTTGTTGTAATCTATGTAATTGAGCATATGTCCTCGTCCATCAAGCATGTTTGGAAGGTTAAATAAATATTTGTTATTTTAAAGTAAAGGCTGAAGTTTGAACCAATTTATTGGGGAGGAGCCTCAGTATTGAGTCCCTGCAGTTGTGATAAAATCTTTGATTTTTGTTCCGAAAGACTCTTTCACCCGTCGCGTATAGTGATCGAACCGAGGGGACGTCCTAAGTGGTCCCAATAGACCGACAAACGAAGAAGTAACATCACACCCTGGCTCAACAATTTTGGGCTTTGCTGGGTTCAGCCTTGAAAATTTGAGCTTGAACTCATCTCTAGTGTCTACATTTACTGAAAACGTATGTTAATATTATTATGATTGAACTTACAGCATTTAAGCAGTTTTTAAAGCTTCCATAATTTAACTCTAAAGTGATAGTGTTTTTAATTAAATTTGTCAATTTATCCTTATTTGAATTTTACAAATCATATATAGGCATATTCAAATTATACCTCCTTATAGAGAGTTGGCCACAAACACTATTGCATGGGCCATATGATATAAAAAAAAAGCTAGATATACATAGCCATTAAAATTGTTTATCTTCCTAATAATCATGTAGTTTAGTAGATGACAAGCTGCATTTATTCATTAAAAATCTCCCAGTATGAATTTTGAAAAATTAAATGTGCTATATGTTGATTAACAATCTCTGCATGTAAAAATGTCTATACAAGTATGCTGCATATCTTATTTTTACATTTTCCTTTTCATTGAAATATAAATTCATAAATTCCTTGTATTGACTGATTATTGTGGCTCTGGTGAATGTTCAGAAATAATCCAAATACCAAATAACTGCTGAATATTCAATGCAACTAATAAAAAATGTTGCTTAAAGTGTATGTAAATTCCATGATTCCATGTTTTCAATCAGAATTTAAAAGAAATTCATCCTCAAGGAAACTTTTATTTTTATTCTAATTTATTTATGTCATTATTATAGGTATATAAAGGTTATGTTGATGATCCTCGCAACACAGACAATGCTTGGATAGAAACTGTGGTGTACAATTTCCATGATGACAAAGGGGATGTTGTGGGACGATTTCCTCTTCAAGCTGGAGATGATGCTGCCAATGTCTGTTGGATTGACTTGAGCCGGGAAGTTCAACTATATGCCAGCCACTCACAGCTATTAAAAAAACTCACAGCATTGTTAGGAGCACACTGGTAATTCTATTCCAGTCAGTTAATGTAGTTATTTACAGCATTAATGATTAAGAGAAAAAGTCTCTTGTCTATTTTGCTGTTTTTCCACATTTGTTTATATATGAATAATTTTCAGCATTGCATATTGGCAACTCACTGTTAAATAACTCCAGATTGAAATTGTAGTAGTATATACATAATAGTGATGTTAAAACATGTAACAAAAATAAATCAAGTAAAACATATCACAAATAAAAATATTAAGTGAAATGTTGAAGAAATTGTTACTTAAATAATAAAATTATTCTCTTAGATTAATTGCAAAGTTATTATCATGAGATCTTTATAATATAGCTGGGTATAATGGCTGATGTAGTCTCTTATTACAACAAGATATAATGCTTTGTTCGACTCTAGGAAATTCCCTTATAACTTGCAATCTTATTTCATATTGTATTATAGTTCAACAAATAAATTGTTATTAAAATGCATTAATTTATGGATTCGACTTCAAGAAAGCTGAATTTTTTATTACTTGATTAATTAAGGAGTTGGACAAATGTAGATCTCATAGAACCATTGTCAAATCCACTTTAATTTTGCAAGTGTAAAAGCAGTGTGTGTGTGTTTATGGAAAAAAATGGTTTAGCTTATCTTTAGAACTTTTAATTCGGTATAACAAAAAAACTGTTCCTGTTGGGAATTATTAATATTGGTAATAGCCTGTGATATATATATATATCTATTAGAAAGATTTAGTATGATTCACTTTGAATTAGAAATTCAAGAATTCATGGCTCAAAGGCACCAATTTTAAAAGTAACTTCTACAGTAGATATCATTTATTATGATCACTGGTTAATTTTATCAACCACTTATAACCGAAATCAAATCCTGTCTACAATTAAAAAACTTTCTATACTTGATAATATGGCTTTTTATTATTGTCAATCTGAACATAAAACATTAGGCAAAACCTACTGAATTTTGAATTGTCTGTGTTATTAAATTATAAAATCATATCTTCTCAATTGATAAAGGGTAATGACTCTGAAATAATTAATGCTTTAAGAATCTAATTCTGATAATTGTTCAACATTATTCTGTTACTAATAATGAATCTGTAAATATTTTGTTAGATATAATAAATCTTTAATTTACTTATTCTTCTAAAAAATATAATTTCTGGCTTTGAAATTGCAAAATATTGAAAGAAAATGATATTGATAAAAGAGATAAAATAGATAAGATCGTAATGATGATTATGATAGTAAGTGGTTATTTGCATGATGATTCAGGGAAATTTAACAACTCAGGGCAGAGTTTTCTGTATTTTTCTCTATATACGTATAAATATAGTAGCATCCATCCAATTGTGGTATGAAAGTTATTTTTAGTTTAGCCCTACCTAACTTTTGGTAAAATACAAGCTGGTTATTTTATCTGGCACATATATAAAATCAAAACAATATTTTATACAATGAAGTGTGTGAAAAAGAATTTTGTATCATGGAAGATATCAAATAAAGGTTCACTCACATTAGAGGAACCATATTGTTATTCAGTGTTGGCCAGTTAAATGTTTTCTAACTGCTGTCCTCTTCTTAATCAGATCACTACCAAATGTTGCTGATTATGTGTTTAAAGCTTTCTGTACTTTACAACTAACTTTATAAATGATGTGACTTTATTTTTCTTAACTAGTAACCAGTATTTCTTCCCACAATGATTAGCCAGGAAAAATCACTGCATTATGCTAAAACATTCTATAACAATGCTATAATTTTTTTTATTGATTTATTAGTGCTGATCATTTGCTGTTTCAAAATAATGTAAATGATCACAAACAGTTTATGAATATTTAAATATTATATCATCATCTTACAAGTTCATGCTTTTTCTGACACTCAACTATTTAACATTTCCTGCAACTGCATTTAGTATTTACAAAAGTTCTTGCAATTAACTATGCATGGTATTCATTTCAATGCTCAATTTACATTAAACTTTTAATTTAATATTTATATGGATTCAAAATCTCACAAACTAAGATAACTTCTTATTCTTGTATTCAACTTAATTCTGCTGTGCATGAAATTAGTAGATGAAGACTGATAATTAATTAGGAAATGCCTGGATGCATACTAATTGTTTAAAAACTTTTAAAGTTTTGTCTAGTGGCTAATTAGTTTCTTATAAGCTTGCTATAATGTACTATATTTTGCAGGAAAATTTTCTATTTAAGTAATTTGTAAGCAAAGATTTTTGATATTCCTGCACTACTACTGGTTATATGACAGCTGCAAATAGAAGGGTGAGCTGGCATGTAATCAATATGGTGTGGTTAGAAATCCACCTGTATAAAAATGCAAGGTTTCTTTGCCCAAATAACAGTTCGGAAGTATTGCATTTTAATTTTCATCTTAATTCAAATAGATTTAGTTATGTTCACTACATTTTGAGCTGAAGAAATTACCCTTAGTATTGAACTTGTTGGTAATGGATAAATACTTTTTTGTGTTGGAGATTTTCTTGATAAAATATTAAGACTGTTTTAGTTTTTATAAAATTTTCTCCTTACATTGTAATTTCTTCAAGGCAAAGAAGCACTTGTCATTACCATTGAAATAAACTCTCAAAGTGATTAAATTCCTTATGCACAAATCAGTGAGTCACAAACTTTTTTTGCTCAAGTCACAGTATTTTTCGCCATGAATATTCACGGCACACTAAAATTCAAGTTGGCAGCTCTACAGGAGACTCGTGAACACACAGTTTGCCTTCAATAATAGCCATTTCTGTGGAGTCATTTGTAACTGCACAGTTATTCTGTTCAAGTTCTAATGTGTATTGAGGTTAATGCATATTCCATATGTGTTATGGGCATGTTTTGTGTTCATTTTGGTTTTAACATTAAGATTTAATATGGATAAGTTTTTGATTAAACAGAAAAGGTTAAATGAAGAATCAGTGACAGAAAATAGCAACAAATCATTTATAAATTTCCTTTTATCTGCAATATCATCTGAAAATTTTTGACACATCGGCTAATCACGCAGCACACCCTTTGAGAACCACTGTTCTAAACATAAGGATATAGTATGAATTATAAACATTTAGTTTATCATATTATTTTGAGAAAAAGTATGGTTACTTTTTTGTGACATTATTATGTGATGGTAAGGATGCTATTATATTAATTCAAAGATATAGACATATTGGTACCATCTGGTGATAGTGTAATAAACCATGCAATTTCCCTATTTACCACTTCTAAACATAAAAACTGATGGCCAGTTATTTAAACGGAAAAAATAACTGAACAGTAAGCAGTGGTTCAAGTCCAACTGAATTAAGAATGCATTAACAGAAAATATTAACTGTGATGGAATTGGGGCATTGTGCCATAACCAATTGATAACAATTTGTTATCAATTGGTTATGGCACAATGCCCCAATTCCATCACAGTTAATATTTTCTGTTAATGCATTCTTAATTCAGTTGGACTTGAACCACTGCTTACTGTTCAGTTATTTTTTCCGTTTAAATAACTGGCCATCAGTTTTTATGTTTAGAAGTGGTAAATAGGGAAATTACATGGTTAGAACGCTTTGACATGTTTGGAAATTGGGATATCCTGTGCATGTTCATCAAATTGTAATTTTGCTGCTGTTTTGCTTGCTCTGAGTTTTTGCAATTTACCATAATTGATTTTAAAAATGCTTTTTTTCACTACAAATTACAGGCAAAATATGTATGCTCATTCCCAAGGTTTTTAATGACATCTTGTAAACATTTTGGAATTATGGGTGTTGTCTATGTGGACCACACTCATTAGGACTTTCTCCTTGTTAGTATACTACTAATTCTGTCATTTCTTCAGTTTATTTTTTATAGCAGCACTAGTAAAATATTCTAGAATTTTCAATTTTTAAACATCACCAAGACCTTTAAAAATCTTTATTCTCATAAATATAAACTAACATAGAATATTTGTGGAGTAATGCATTCAGTAGAGCACAGCTTGGGCAAAACATTTGAATGATAATCTTAAGAATCCAATTGCAATCAGCAATCCAGAATACAAAGCACAGATTATTAAAGACTGTTTCATTATTATCTTTTCTTTTGTGTGCAACTGATTCAGTATACAAAAGATAAAGATCATTGAATTCATTGAAATATTAGTGTGTTTTTTACCATAAAACAACTTTTTATGCTTCTGTTGTGTGCGTGTTTCAACAAGCTCTCAGCAGTGGTCATTGAATAATCTATAAATTAACCTTTTTTTATGTGTTGCAAGTTCACACTTTAGTTGGTCATAACAACTTGCATTGTAGTAATATCTTTATGAATTGTAGAATGCACTATTTGGTAGCAGATTATAATCCCCCCCTCCCAATCTTTGAAGGCTTCAGTATCGTATATTTTCTAATTCAGGTATGTCATATAAGACTCAAATATGTAAAAACAATGGAAGTTGATAATCATTATGCCTTAACTGGCATAATGATTAGGGAGCTTAGCAACTGTCCCAGCAAGGCAAACTTCGTATGTTGTTAGCTCTGGGAGTGGTCAGCAGTTACTTCGGTCTTATTAGAATATGACCTTACATGAGAAGACCTGGGGCGGGGGTGGCTCAGTCGGTAGCGCGCCAGGCTCGTAATCTGTAGTTCCCAGGTTCGAGTCACAGCTGGGTCAGCGTTGAGATTTATCTCTACAAAATTCCCCGCCCTGCCCACGGTCAGTAGGGGACACCGATGGGCTTGGAAAGGCCGCCGTCCGTCGGATGGGACGTTAAGCCGTGGGCCCCGTGTGCGGGAGAGCCATACCCTGTGCACGTTAAAGAACACGCTGGATGGCCTTGACGGGAGACTACCATCTGTCTCCCAACAGCTGTTTCAGTGGGTCTCCTCCCGCAACCTTCTCTGAGCCTTCGGGGTCCATGTGACCTGGCCATTTAGCCCATGGTGTGCAAAAAAGTGCTGCTCAGAGGTAAAACAACCCAACATGAGAAGACCTGTAAAAGCTAGGAGTAGCTTCTAGGATTTTTTCTCTATCCAAATGTTCAAATGAAGAAAAAAAAAAGGTTTCTAGGTCCATCACGGTGAGATATTACAGATTGCCTGTGTTACTAGCTTAGTATAATTATTAGATTTCTATGAAATTTGGATTGGATATTCTTCATATAGTACTAACAGAAAATGGATTACAATTTTCATTTATTTAATCCTGGGTACTTTATTTTTAATTGCATAGCTCTAGAGACAAAGAGATGGCAATACAAAGACATGATATCTAATTATCATTAGTGGACATGTCTCATCAAAATAGGTCAAATTTTTCAATGACTAAACCCTTTATTGTGAACTACACACTGGTTGAATATTTTCAACCATATATGGGTAAAAGGAACTGTTTCTAGCTTGAATATACAGTAGTAAAGACTGCCACCAAAATAAAGTAATGCAAATAACAATAAAATTCAAAATGTAAGGGAGATTGTTAATGTTTAGGATGACATAAAATATTGAAGTGGTCATGATGACAATTTACAGTTGTAGGGTTTAGGTGTTGCCCAATCAAATCTCTGGGTAGGACCTGTTCAGTCATTAGCAATCTAGAATTCTAACTTATGGTTCATAAACAGAAGCATCGCCACGAATGTTTTCTGTCTGTTCTTCGTGAGGATGGAGAGACAGTGTAAATATGTAATCTCTTCAAAAAATTGCTGGCCATCAAATGGAATGTTGTAATGCTATACAAAAGAGACGTGAGCTCCATGCCTTTATGGAATGCTTCTAATAACAGCCCAGTGAATTCCCTTCAATCCTATTCTGAGCTTGTGATTTTTGTCATTTGTCCATTGTAAAGCAAAAATAAGTGTCCTTAAAGTTTGAAAGTAAAATCAACCAAGTATCAAACCTAGAATGCCATACCAAGTAGATTCAAAACATCTGTTTTACTTTTGTACATAAAATATTTGTATTAGCTGGGTCAGCGTTGAGATTTATCTCTGCAAAATTCCCCACCCTGTCCACGGTCAGTAGGGGACACCGATGGGCTTGGAAAGGTGCCGTCCGTCGGATGGGACGTTAAGCCGTGTCCCGTGTGCTGGAGAGCCATACCCTGTGCACGTTAAAGAACACGCTGAATGGCCTTGATGGGAGGCTACCATCTGTCTCCTAACAGCTGTTCCAGTGGGTCCCCTCCCCCCAACCTTCTCTGATCCTTTGAGGTCGATGTGACCTGGCCATTTAACCCATGGTGTGCAAAAAAGTGCCTCTCAGAGGTAAAACAACCCAACAAAATATTTTTGCCCATTCTGTGGTTTGAATGTTGTGAATCCTCATACTATATGCAGAAATGTGTGTTGCTAACTATTTATTTTATTCTTATATTATTAATTGTAATCATTTGATAACAAAAATTAAATACTATTTGTAACAAAAAATATTAGAAATAGTAGTAGAAACTGAAAGTTTTTTGAGTAACATCATTATAAACCCAGATCCATCCGTTTATTAAAGATAAGAGGGTGTTTAAAAAATAATCAAAGGCCACCTAATCCTTATTTTTAATCACTAAAGACTGATTAGAAGATTGGTTATAATAAAAAAATATTTTATACTTTTTCGCAATGGTAAGAAATATTTGAAATTAAAAAATTTCTGAGCCCAAGCCCACCCAGTCCTGAAGTTGTCCAAGCTATTTTGAACTCAAGCCTGAACTCGTCTCAAATCGAGAGATCAGTTCTACGTCATTGCCCATCATACATATTTAATGAAATTCTTTTTCCTACCTCTTGCTGATGAAATCGTACACAGCCTAGGAAATTTTCTTTATAAAATGGCGAAATTAGTTTAATCGCTAATATTTTGATCATAATATACATATGTACTTTATGGTAAATCAGGACTTGAGAAAAATGGATGTCCCAGCACTGCATTGAACAGAATTCTCAAACTAACCTAGCCATTTAAAAGTATTTGGATAATTGCTAACATTCCGTATTTTTTCTGTGATCTAACTTTATAAATATTGAGAATATAAATCCCAATTCAAAGAACATCGACTTAACAGCCACTGCATTTTCTAAAATCAAATACTTGTTGATTGCATGTAAATTAAAACATTACTATATTTTTCTCATAATAATTAACATGGAATTAATTACTAATTCATAAGCACGTTACTCTGAAGTTTTTGCTGTTGATGTAATAATGTAATAATGGTTCTTTGTATCTCAAATTCAAGAGTATACTGGTTCGATATAATTTGAATATGACTTTATTTCCTTGAAGATTTATGGGGCGGGGGTGGCTCAGTCGGTAGCGCGCCAGGCTCGTAATCTGTAGTTCCCAGGTTCGAGTCCCAGCTGGGTCAGCGTTGAGATTTATCTCCGCAAAATTCCCCGCCATGCTCACGGTCAGTAGGTGACACCGATGGGCTTGGAAAGACCGCCGTCCATCGGATGGGACGTTAAGCCAGGGCCCCGTGTGCGGGAGAGCCATACCCTGTGCACGTTAAAGAACACGCTGGATGGCCTTGACGGGAGGCTACCATCTGTCTCCCAACAGCTGTTCCAGTGGGTCCCCTCTCCCAACCTTCTCTGAGCCTTCGGGGTCCATGTGACCTGGCCATTTAGCCCATGGTGTGCAAAAAAGTGCAGCTCAGACGTAAAACAACAACCCAACCTTGAAGACTTATATACATAAGATTTCCATTTTTGAAATTTTCAGATTCTTGTTCAAAAGTATTACTCAGAGTCAGGGTCACTTCCATATTAGGAATAAGATAGAGCCAGAGTTCTAATGCCTTTAGAACAATATGTAATCTTTTTCGTAATGTTGAAGGAATAAATAACTGAAAATTTAAACATCTATGTTATATAGATAAAAATTATTAAATATATCTTGGCAAAAGGTATAGTTCTTTGTGCATTAAAAGGAAAGCTCAAAATTTAAATGAATTTAGGAAAACTGGTAGTTTTAATGAAACCTGAAAATTTTAATGTTCCTTTGTAATGACTCCATCCAAATTCCTGTAATTCATCTGAGAAGTAGATGTGGTACGATCTGTATGTAAATGAAATTCCAATGTTCTAATTACATTGTTCAGCATAACAGGATCTGTCCTTAAATCATTTCTTTTTAGTTTTTTTGTACTTAAATTTTTGGGAAACTTTTCAGTTTTAGATGATCAACGTTCTGTGATAAAACTATCAATTTATGCATAATTGTATAATTTTTGGAATTAAAATATTTCTTTACCTTTCGAAGTTTCGTAATTTATTATGAGCATTATAACATCAAATCTTTTTCACTAATTACCCTTAGAATGCCTCCTACCAATATTGTAAGGCTTCCTAAACTTTTTGGGCACTACTGAACCCTGAAAATATGATGGAGTCCATAATGTATCATGATTTTAAGTTCAGTAGGCACCAAATTAATAGACACTTTTCAATTCGAATTTTATTTCTTTCGTATGTTTATGCAATTAAGTTTCTTTAGTAATCTACACTGTGAGGCCAAATTATGAGCATTGCATTATGCGTGAAGTACCATGAAAGCATGCCAATGTAATGCATTTTTTTTACTGACTAAAAAAACCTGTTCCACACCATGACACCGCCTCTAGAACCTTACCTCACTAAGAATACCTACACACACACACACCATCCACTGAATTAGAAACCTTTATTAAATACCGAGTTGGACCTCCTTTAGCCCAAATTACAGCACATGCGGTTTGGCATAGATTCCACAAGGTGTTGGAGTGCCTTTACATCTCCAGCATACCAGGCGTTCACCAGACAGTCCTTTAACTGGCTCAGATTTGACGGGAGACGACTTTGCTTCCAGATCTGTTTTTATAACGTGTCCCATACATTCAATGGAATTCAGATCCGGACTTGGTGGTGGCCAGGGAAGATGGAAGTTGCTGAACACATCTTGCTCGATGGACAGTAGCATTATCATCCATGAAACAGTCATCTGCTGGATAAAAAGTCAACATTGCAGGATGGACTTGATCGGTAGCAACGTTCAGATAATTCTTGGTGGATACCCGATCATCCAGCAATATCAGGGGACCCGTTCCGTACCAACAGAACGTGCTCCACACCATAACACCGTCTCCAGAACCTTGAGTTGTGTTTACAAGGCAAGCTGGGTCCAGTGCTTCATGGGGCTCCCGCCAAACTCTGCCTACCGTCGGTACAGAACAAGGTGTAACCGCGACTCGTCCGATCCCGTGACTTCTTTCAAGTGTCCAGTCACGGTGTTCTTGACACCGGTGTAGACGAACTTTCCGGTTCTTCGCAGAAATCTGTGGTTTCCATAAAGGCATGCGACTGTTAATACCGATCCTCTTCAATTCCCTGCGCATAGTTTGCTGAGATATGGATCGGGAACAACCTTCATCGAATGCTTCGGTCAACTGCTGCACACAGGAAGTCTGTTTCTCCGTACAAGCCTTCTCAGATGACGACAATCTCGTTCTTAACAGATTGTCGTCACGCCACACTTATGCCTTTTAGATAAACAATGTGGGTTATTTTTCCACTGATTAAAAACCTGAGATATCTCGCATTTTGTGAAACCAGTCAGCTCTGTTGTTTTTAAAATCGTTGCTCCAGCCAGACGGGCACCCACAATAAACCCTTTATCGAACCCCGAAAGATCCTTTGTTTTTCTCATTGTGATCAACACTATTGATGAGCAGCAGGCTTAAATAGTTGCCTATATCATGTGCTTATGCACATGACCATGTATTTTGCATATATGCTGAGCAAGTGACATTTACATACATCTGCATAAAGGTTTCTAATTCAGTGGCCAGTGCGTATAAAAGCATAGTGGAAAGCAAAGTCAAGTGTAACATGGTCTGATTGATTTCGAATTGGAGTTCATCGTTGGAACGCAGTGGGCAAAGATCATCTGTAATGGAACTCTGTGGGGCATGATATCCTAAGTGTATGGAGAATGGCAGCTCAAAAAACGTCTGCGAATTATGGCAAATGCAAGAAAAAAAATCTGATATGAGGGCTATTGCAAAACGGCTACTACAGTTATACTCAACTGAGAGAGGTGACCACTAGCAGTACTTCAAAACCTATTTCAATGAGAATTGAAAATTAAAATTTGAGAACTTGATTGTACCATGATATAAAAGCCTTTTGTTTCAGAAAACAACAGGATTCGAAGACTGATGGTTTATAGAGTGGCTAACCTGATTAGTGGAGGACTGAAACGTATGGTCAGATGAATTATACTGTTTTTAACAGATGCCCGACGTAGAATGGCGACAATGGAGCAATGGATATGAAAGCTATTCAAAGTTCTGAAGGCAGTGTGGGGAGCATTTCCTTCGCAGGGAGTGGATGCTCTGGGTTTTATGCAGGGTTGCGTCACTTCCCAAAAGGATAAAAGCATCTTGGACCATCAGTTGCTGCAAATGATTTATCATTTTTACCGCAGTGGAGATTGGAAATTTCAGGATAATAAATTGCTCGACATAGAAAATACCACCATGAAGGAATGCGCAAAATGAAACAAAATTTACCACATGTAGACAAGTAGCTGGGAAAGAAGTGATTCAATTTTCGAGGGATTACCTGAATGCGATGGGTGAGGAGACAGTGTAATGTGGCTTCAGTCAGTAAGTTGTATGACCCCCATCCTGCGCTATACATTCGACAACACGCATAGCATCGAGTGGGAGACCCTGGATGGTGTTCATTGACCTGTGTCCATAATTCATTGACATTGCAAGGGGGTCATGCAGAGGCTTGAAGTCATCTGCCAAAGCCGTCCCACATGTTCTCTATTGGGGGAAAATCTGGGGATCATGCTGGCCAAGGCAGCACCTGGACATTAGGCACTGCTGCTGTTGGCAGTGTGTGGGCAGGCGTGAGGACGATCAAACTTGGATATGCCAAGCCGTTCTCTGCTGTTGTCTCCCTCACCTATCACGTAATTGGTTCGCAATTGGACTCATTTCCATAACCAGATTGTCGACACATACTACGGCTACTATTTGCATGGCACTCTGACAAATACTTCCTGATGTGGCATTTTCTATGTCGAGCAGTGTGCAATGATTCGCCACTCCCAAATCGTACGACTGGTTCGAGGACAAAGGAAACTGACTTACACAATCGGCTGATCTTAATCCAATCAAAATTATACGAGATAATTTGTAATGTGTTATTCAATTGAACAACAGGATTCCCATGTTCAAGCTATTTCAGGAAGAGGTTTAAAATCACCTCTGCTATATTTTGAAAGTTTGTGGAAGCGTGCCACGTCAAGTTCACCTTGGAGTCCCAATAAATTATTTGGTAAGCATTCATAATTGGCCATGAATGTTTGAAGTGTAAATCCGGCCTTGACGATTATTAAATTTAATATTCCCCTAAAAAAACTGTCGGTTTACAGGCCATAGTAGGTTTTTGAGGATGGCGGGCCTCACCAGAAAAACAAATATTCATGCCTTGCCCAGGTTCCTTTGATCAGTAGCCAAGCATGCAATGGGATAGCGTAATTAGCCCAGACTGTCTGCTGCCCGAATGAAGTTCCTATCAATTGAGCAAAACGCAAATAGTAGCCATGGCTGCGTTTTTCTGCGTAGCTCAGACATTCAATTGTTGTTCAGTAATCAAAATTTGAACATTTGTTTTTTGGAAAAGAAAACCTTAAAAAAAAATTCCCAAATGCTGAGACACCGTTATACTTTATTTTTGAAAAACTTGCAATTCCCGAAAGTTTCGATTGACTGTTACAATTAATAAAAATGTCAATCTCATCACTAGATAAAAAAAAACAAAGGAAAATTATTACTAAATAAAGAAAATATATTGTTAAACTCGAGTATTTACTATATTTGGACTTCTGAGTTAGCACTTTTTTCTTTGCACAAAATGGGCTAAATGGCCATGTTACAAGGACCTGAGGGCTCAGAGAAGGTTGGAGGGAGGAAACTCACTGAACAGCTGATGGGAGATAGATGGTAGTCTCCCGTCAAGGCTATCCAGCATGTTCTATCCGATGGACAACGGACTTTCCAAGCCCATCAATGTCCCCTACTGACTTCGGTCAGTAGGGGACATTGATTACGGCCAGCATCGAGATTTATCTCCGTAAAGTTCCGATGTTTTACGGAGATAAATCTGTTTTTTAGTTTTACGAAGGAGTGACTTTTACGGAGATAAATCTCAATGCTGGCCCATGCGGGACTCTAACATGGGAATTGCAGATTATGAGCCTGGTACGCTACTGACCGAACCATCCCAACCCATATTTATCATGGACTTTTTAGATGCATCTCTCAAGGATAACCTTCTCTGAACCCAATTTTACAATCAGCCCTGACCTCGCCAAATGCGGTTTCGTTAATTGCCGGTTAAATCAGAAAATTACCCCCCACTCTTGGCAAGAGATTACTATATTTAAAATGATGCATTAGTATTTCTCAAATCCAATATAACTATGTTAGTTTGTTTTACCTCTTAATGGCGCTTTTTTTTGCACACAATGGGCTAAATGGCCAGGCCCCAAGGCTATGAAGTTGTGGAAGGGGCAGGGTCGTAGCGAAGGAATATGGTTGGGGGCGGAGAAGTCAAAATTTTCCAACTGAGCAAACTTGCTTAAATTTCGCTTCGGGGGTGGGTTAAGCCAATTTTTAAGTCTCTCCTACATTTTGCCATTTGATTTCCAATTCTGCCAACTACCCGTAAATTGTCATTTGACTTCCAATTTTGCCAACCAACCAGAAATACTTCCAATATTTACATTTCGTCCGAATTGTAGCAAATCAGTATGAATTTTTGCCTTGATTTCGTCAAATCTCCTTAATTTCACGAAACTCCCAATCTTTACATCTCTCCTAAATTTGTCAAATCACTTCAAACTCCCCAATTTTTTTTTTTTTTTTGGAAAATTAAGGGGTCAAAATCGAGACAACTTGGGAAATCTAAGGCAGTTTGGAAAATGGAGACGGCAAAATTCGAAGCCACTTAGTAAAAACAGGCGAGTTGGCAAAATTCGGAGTAACTTGGTAAAATCTTAGGGAGTTGGCAAAATTCGGAGTGACTTGGTAAAATCTTGGGAAGTTGACAAAATTCAGGTGAGATGTAAAAATTAGGATTTTTTTTCTGTAAAATTATGGCGAGTTGGCAAAAACTAGGGGCAGTTGGAAAAATTTGGAGTGACTTGGAAAAATCGTAGGGAGTTGGCAAAATTCAGGCGAGATGTGAAAATTTGAATTTTGTTTTCTGTAAAATTATGGCGAGTTGGCAAAATTCGGAGCGACTTGGTAAAATCGTGGAGATTTGACAAAATTCAGGTGAGATGTCTAAATTGCAATCTTTTTTTCTATAAAATTATGGCGTGTTGGCAAAATCGAGGCAGCTTCGCAATATCTAGGAGTTGGCAAAATTCGGGCGATTTGTGAAACTTGGGATTGTTTTTGTGAAATTAAGGACAGTTGATAAAATCGAGAAAACTTTGCAAAATCTAAGGAAGTTGGCAAAACTGGAAACCACTTGGTAAAGTACAGGCGAGTTGTAAAAATTGGGATTGGTTTTGTGAAATTAAGGAGTTGGAAAAACCAAGAACTCTTGGCAAAATCTAGGGGAGTTGTGAAAATTGTGCCTTTCTTGTGCAATTAATGAGTTGATAAAATTCAAAGTGGCTTGGGAAGATGTAAAAAGTGCGATTTTTTCTGTAAAATTACGGCGAGTTGGCAAAAACTAGAGTAGTCGGCAAAATTCGAATGCACTTGGTAAAATATAGGCAGTTGTAAAATTTGAGATTTGTTTTGTGAAATGAAGGAGTGTTGGATAAATTGAGGAAACTTAACAGAATGTAGGGCAGTTGGCAAAATTCGAATCCACTTGGAAAATACGGGCGAGTTGTGATAATTGGGATTGGGTTTGTTAAATTCAGGATAGTTGACTAAAATCGAAGAAAGAATTTCACCTCCACATCTCACTTGAATTTTGCCAACTTCCTACGATTTTGCCGTCACTCCGAATTTTGCCAACTCGCCATAATTTTACAGAAAAAAAATCTTAATTTTTACATCTCATCTGAATTTTGCCAAATCCCTAAGATTTTACCAAGTCACTCCGAATTTTGCCAACTGCTCTAAATTTTGCACTCTCTCCATTTTCCAAACTGCCTTAGATTTGCCAAGTTGCCTCAATTTTGACAACTCCCCTTAATTTTCCAAAAAAAAAATTACAAATTTTCACAACTCACCTAGATTTTAAGATTTAAGTCGCTTTGAATTTTGCCAACTCCGAGTTACTTTGGGGGGGGGGGGGAGCCTCCCTCCCATGGCTACGCCCTGGGAAGGGGATACACTGAACAGCTGTTGTTAGGGGACAGATGGAAGCCTCCTGTCAAGGCCATTAAGCATGTTCATTATGCACAGGGTATGGCTCTCCTGCACACATGGACAGCTGCCTTTCCAAGCCTAATGGTGTCACTTTTCTCATCGAGGGCATAGGGGAGAAAATTCTCAATCAGTTCCAGTTGGGGCTCGTACCTTGGAACATAAGAACAGTTATTCATTGGGATAAACGATATCGAGTGGGACATTAACAGGAACTTTGGATCAACAATACGTAGAAGACACTACAGAATACTGCCCTCGTCAGTGGGGCGGGGGTGGCTCAGTCGGTAGCGCGCCAGGCTCGTAATCTGTAATTCCCAGGTTCGAGTCCCAGCTGGGTCAGCGTTGAGATTTATCTCCGCAAAATTCTCCGCCCTGCCCACGGTCAGTAGGGGACACCGATGGGCTTGGAAAGGCCACCGTCCGTCGGATGGGACGTTAAGCCGTGGCCCCGTGTGCGGGAGAGCCATACCCTGTGCACGTTAAAGAACACACTGGATGGCCTTGACGGGAGGCTACCATCTGTCTCCCAACAGCTGTTCCAGTGGGTCCCCTCCCCCAACCTTCTCTGAGCCTTCGGGGTCCATGTGACTTGGCCATTTAGCCCATGGTGTGCAAAAAAGTGCCGTTCAGAGGTAAAACAACCCAACCCAAAAAGCCCTCGTCAGTCAGTGGCATACCCAGAAAACGTTATTGGAAATGGTGGGAGAGGGCAACAGTTTTGAGTGACTTCCTTAGAGAATGTTATTCCAAGATCTTAAGGGTTGGGTTGTTTTACCTCTGAGCGGCACTTTTTTGCACATCATGGGCTAAATGGCCAGGTCACATGTACCCCGAAGGCTCAGAGAAGGTTGGGGGAAGGGACCCACTGGAACAGCTGTTGGGAGACTGATGGTAGCCTCCCGTCAAGGCGATCCAGCGTGTTCTTTAACGTGCACAGGGTATGGCTCTCCCGCACACGGGGCCACGGCTTAACGTCCCATCCGACGGACGGCGGCCTTTCCAAGCCCATCGGTGTCCCCTACTGACCGTGGGCAGGGCGGGGAATTTTTGCGGAGATAAATCTCAACGCTGACCCAGCTGGGACTCGAACCTGGGAACTACAGATTACGAGCCTGGCGCGCTACCGACTGAGCCCCCCCCACCCCCAGATCTTAAGGGAGGTGGGTGTGTGTTATAACCCCATAACTGCCCCCTTGGTTATACCCCTGTCCTCATAACAAAGGTATTCCGTGCAAAGCCTTTCACCTTGATAATGCAGCAGTTTTGCATTACCCCATACCACAGGGTGGTATAAAAAGGCAATTCCTTTGATTTTAGATGCTGCCTTTTTTCCAAATGGATTGTGAAAATTGACTTAGCATAATAAATTCAGTAGATTCTTCACCTTTGTGCTGTATTTTGAACAGGAAAATCCATTAATACAAGTTACAATGGATTTTAATTGCATGATCTGAGTTGAACTGATGGGAGAATTTGTTGGAAGTTCTTGAATATTCTCAGCTGGGTGCAGAACACTAACATTTCTAGAGTATGCAAATTAAAAAAAAAATTACAGCGTGAATCCAGTTCAGGAGGCAGCTCGGTGAATTTCACACTTGCCAATTCTATCAAATCTATAAACACTAAATTTCTTTCCACACCTTTGAATGTTCAGCGAAATTGCTCGACAAAAATGATTATTTTTGGATATTTTTTTCCCCAATAATCACAGCTGATTAGATTATTTCAAGCACTCAAGTGGCATTAATATAAATGCAACGTTTAAAAATTTTCATTTTTCTCCCAACCAAATGGTACACTACTCTATTGGAATATCATTCCATACATTTCAAATAATCACAATACAACCTATTGAACTCGAATTTTTGGCAGTTGAATGCCTCGTTTTTTGCATGTGAAATACGACCCCAAAAGTGCCAGTGTCCCTTGTGAAGCTAATTTCAATGCAAACTGATTGGGTTGTTTTACCTCTGAGCGACACTTTTTTGTACACCATGGGCTAAATGGCCAGGTCACATGGACCCCGAAGGCTCAGAGAAGGTTGGGGGAGGGGACCCACTGGAATAGCTGTTGGGAGACAGATGGTAGCCTCCCGTCAAGGCCATCCAGCGTGTTCTTTAACGTGCACAGGGTATGGCTCTCCCGCACACGGGGCCACGGCTTAACGTCCCATCCGACGGACGGCGGCCTTTCCAAGCCCATCGGTGTCCCCTACTGACCGCGGGCAGGGCGGGGAATTTTGCGGAGATAAATCTCAACGCTGACCCAGCTGGGACTCGAACCTGGGAACTACAGATTACGAGCCTGGCGCGCTACCGACTGAGCCACCCCCGCCCCGAATGCAAACTGAAATCACCACATCAAGTTATTGCACAACTAATTCTTATTTGGGGTAAATTCTTGCGTGAATATTCACTCCATTTAAATAATTTTAAAATAAATAAATAAATACCCCCTCAAGCAGTTGCTTGCCACAGAGATCTGACAGGAGCCTGTCAGTTTATATGACACAGTAGAAGATCTGAGAGGATGGCAGGACCTCAGCAGAAAAACAACACGAACATCCATGCCTTACCCGGGGCTCGAACCCAGGTCCCGTAGATCAGTAGCCAAGCGCGCTAACCACTCGGCCACGGGTAGATACTTAATATGTATAATTTCCGTTTTCTTTTTTAACAGAACTTATCTACAGACCTTCCACACAGATCTATTTTAGATTCTCCTCATAAACATTTTAATATTTGACTACTACTGCTTACAAATATACCGCAACAAAGAATTATATTTTTATATAAGTACAATTGGATCTTTAGCAAATTACTTTTACCTTCTTGGTGGTACAGTGATATCACGTTAACTTGCTGTAACTGTTGGGGTCTAGGTCGAGTTGGTGATGGCACGATCATTTGTTCTGTTATAATCTGCAGATACTAGTAGCTTTGCAAGTCTGATCACATAATGAAAAAAACACATTGTTGGTAATGAATCAGGTTTTTTTTATTCCGGAAGTATTTCTTAATTGACGATGTTCCAATGATGGATAATTTATGGAAAATTTTTTCAAATGACTGAATGTTCATTGACAATGTAATTTATTTCAGCTCCAAACATGAATGATATAAATACATAAATCTACTCAAATGTACTGAGAATTTAAGTTTAATAATTCACCACAAAAAAGTACTTTATGCAACGAATATTTTGGGAATCATATCAACAAGAATTGTTAGAGTATGTTTACTTAAAACATTATTTAACTTAATTTAGTTGAGAGGTTCTACTTTTCAAAAAACTTATAACACTGTTACATGTGTAAAAATAATTTTAGTAACATAAAAAATAAAAATAAATAAATACCCCCTCAAGCAGCTGCTTGCCACAGAGGTCTGACAGGAACCTGTCAGTTTATATGCCAGAGTAGAAGATCTGAGAGGATGGCAGGACCTCAGCAGAAAACAACACGAACATCCATACTTTAAGCATTAATATTTTTATTCTATTAAAATTCCTTTTTAACAAAGTATTTTGCTACATCATGATTTCACAGTATTTAAAAATACAAGCAAGATTAAATTAAGGTGCTTTTGAGATATTGGAACAGAATGTTCACATAAAGAGTATTTTCAAACAAATTTATTTATCATTATTGTTTTACATTAATAATCAGTTATAAAAATTAAATCTTACATGGTCCACAATCGATTGCCTCATTTCACTTGCTGATAGAAAATGGCATAAGTTAAATATCTGGCTCATAATTCACATTTCCATTATGTAAATGTGGGAGTATTCATTCCACTTAGCAAAATTTTATTTCATATAATACATTCATTTACAAGAAACTTGTAGCATTTAATGCTGCAGTTGGGTACTTCATTATGCTAAAACAAAATTATGGCAAAGTTAATCTGGCAAACTCATTATTGACCTGATAATAATTGCTGGGGTTGTCTCACTCCTTCCAACTTTTCAAAATGTTTTCTGGCATTTTTGATGTTGATCAATGTAGCTGCTGAAGCTATGAATTAAAAGTGGAAAAAAAATTATTGTTCTTTAGGAAAAAACAATTGCACTCTGAATACTATAACAAATTGTTTTAATACTTGATTTATATATGACTTAATTTAAAACGAATATATAAAATTTACTAAACCATGCCAAACATTAGAATGATAATAAAAGATAAATTACTACAGCAACTATATTTGAAACATAAAAAGTTGCTAAAAATTTTGAAAAATAAAGTTCAGCATTTTTCAACTAGCTGCTGTAAATGTTTTAATCTTTTACTTTCTCACTATATTCTACTTCTTCCCTAGTCTTGTCTTACCTAATTATATCAGATATACTTCAAGATAAAAAGTTTTAAACACACTGAGTAGAATTTCAAGTACAGTAAATCTCTATGCACTGCAAAAGTTACATTTCTGGTAAATTTCACAATAAAATTTTTGGGGGGAAATAGGTTCCAGAGTCTTAAAATATACCCAAATAGTAATTATTTTGCTAATAATTATATATTTTGTTACATTATATTATATATGCATATTGCAGTGTACAAAATACAATAAAATAATCAAAGTATTATAACCAGTTAGTCATTTGTTGTTTCTATTAATACACATAAAGCTATGTTACCAAATAATGCAGTAATGCAAATTCCAAAAATGGTTGCAGCAAATTCCAAAACATTTACAATATTCAAACACTAGTAAATTTCCCATTAAAATTCAATGGGTCTCTTCAACAGCCCTTGCAACCAAGTGGAAAGCTGAAAGTAATTTTAAACTTAAACTTGGGTTCTATCACAGGCAGAGACTTTAATTTTTAATGCAATATGAGGTAGCTAAGAGAAAAATCCATTAAAGAAATTTCTGCCTGGGACTGTCCTGGTGGCTAAATGGTTAGCATATTTGGTTACTGATCAAAGGGATCTGGGTTTGAGCCCCCAGATAAGGTAAAGATGTTTCTTTCCTGAGTTGTCTTTCTGGTGAGGTCTTTTTTGTCTTCCTCACAGATCTTTGCTATGGCATATGAAACTGACAGGCTCCAGTTGGAATTTAGTTCCAACCATTTAGCTGCATGAAAAGAAATTCATTTTCCTTTATAGTCAGGCATTTGGCAAGTTACAGGGAATCCAGAAGTGTTAAATTAAAACTGTAATTGGCAGACCACCAAAATGGGAGAAAAACTGGTCTGAGACTTGAATTTTATTTCTACATAGAAGGGACCTTTCAGAAGGGGTGGGTGGGTTGTGAGGGCCATTTGGCCCAGGCCTCAAACTCAAGTGGGGGGGGGGGAGGTTCAAATTTAGACCTTGTTAATTTTTTGAATATTAGATACAACAGTAAAAAAATGTGATTTAGTAAAAAGATATAATTTTTTAATTGATGAGAATCAGATACTTCATGGATGCTTCTTTATTAGTGTTGTCTTTCTGCTGTGTTTCACCTTACTCACAGAACTTCCCTATGGCGTATTATACTATCAAGTTCCTGTTCCCTTGTGGCAAGCAGCTACTTGAGAGAGAATTTTTTTTATATCGATTTTATCAAATTAGAATTAAAAACGCTCATGAATAGTAATGGCAATATTCATTTTGGCTAGGGGCCTCAGAAGCGGCCTGGGCCTCTCTTGACCTGTGAGATAGACAGGGATTCCAATTTTTAGTACAATATGGAGGAAACTTGTGTATGAAATTTTGGATTAGGTGATTTGGGAAATTATAAAGCATCCAAATCTTTTTTTTTAACTATTCAACACTAAATCAAACTGCACATACTACCATTGGGTGTGCCTCCATGTGAAAGCTAACATGCATTGTTCGCAAACATCACCTATTGGTAGGCAGGGAATAGGTATTCCTCTATTATCTACTGGAAATGAATTACTGCTACTATTTATATTCAATTATTGCAGAAAGATTTATTATAAAATAAAAACAATCTTTATAATATGTATTTAATTTGCCTTTCTGGTTGGCAAATCTATTAAAAACAATAGTATTTTAAATAAATTTATATTTTCCTTTATGGGTTAAAATACCACCCACTAATATTAAAACATTTTAAGCTGTGCAAATTATTATTATTTATTATTATATATTTTATTCATGAAAAGATCACACTTTTTTATGGATTAAAAAATAAATTCAAATAATATTCCATATTAGCCTAAAAATTTGTTTTAAGGGAAATAACTAATTGTTGGGGAATTAAAATAAAATAAATTAATTTACTATCTTCACCATCACCACGCTTTTATAAAGTGGTGATTATGGAAAATAATCAGCAACATGGCTGTAGTGGCTAGAGGCAAAAATGCTGAGGTATAATTTCCCTTGAAATATGAATTGAGGATATCATTGGTTTTATTTTTTGCTTTGAAGAGCTCATAGATACAGGTATTTATCATATTTACATTTTCCAATTAAAATGTTTAATTTTTTATTTTTAGAAGCAACGTTTTAGCTTTTTATAATAATTTTTCTTCAGCTTCAGGAAAACTTTTTCCTTTTAGCATGAAAAAAAAAACGAGTATAATTTGAGGAAACCTATGACACTTCCCTCATCCCAAGCCTTCATTTGATATATAATTCAATAAGCTAAACTTTCATGAAGATAAAGTGCATATACACAAAATTATACAATACAATAATAAAGGATATAACAAATAATAATAATAAATCAGTATGAAAAAAACACATGAAAGAATGACACAATGTCTTACATACTCTTACTTTTCTGTAATAAAAAAAATAATACGATGGTATTTTAAAACTTTTAATTGATTAATTTATAGTCAAAATTGTGTGATTTAGCTATTTGGATTTCAATGGTGCATGATACTCAGGCTTTGGTGTACTAAGCAATATGTAAAAAAGAAAACACACAATGAACAGAAACACACAGCCATATAAATATGACAAAACAGAAATATGATGGTGAAGACTAGATATAAAAGTTTTATACAAGTATGCATAGAGAGCCATGTTACAAATGTTAAAATATAAAGGATGTAAAGGACTCTGGCACTAGAAAAAGTACAAAGAATAAGATAACAATCAAATACTGTGTCATACAGAATAATTCAAATGCTATTTAAAAAATCCATCAAGTGGAAAAATTCTAATAGTGAGGCTGATAAAAGTTATCCAAATGCAATGGTTCAGAGAGTAAATATAAAGATCAAATAAAGATCAGAGTTAAATTCAGAATTAAAATAGATCATGGTCAAAAATGTGTCACAAATGTTAACATTTTTGCATGGATAGCTTAAAAGACATAAATTTAAAATAACTTATATAAGTGCTAAGTGGACACAAATTCCTCACAATTCCTAAAATACACACTGTTATAGTTTGGAAACAGTGTCAGAAAATTTAGAATAAGCTATAACACTTTTCTTGTATTTAAACAAAATAGGAAAAAATTAGGAGAAAAAAGTGTAAAGCAATCCTTAAAAAGTTTTTAGATTTAAACTGCTGCATGCTTTTATTGACAACACTGTTACTAATGATTGAAATTTTATATACCTTCCTTAGTATTTTCCTGAAAAGTACAAGGAACATTCAAAAAATTCTTCACATGCATCTGCAGAACAAAAACCATTGCACTTACCTCAACAACACTTTTACTGTCCTTCAAAGTACTCCCCCCCCTCCAGCATCTATGAAAAATTGGAATTCTGGAATTCCAGTTTTGACAATTCTGGAATGCTTGGTGGTACTCCTGTTGGGGAAGTACTCTGCAACTCTGAATAAAAAAATTTGCTAAGTCTTGCACTCTTGGAAAAGGATTCTCAGCAAGTTACTTTTCAATTTTTGGAAACAACCAAAAATCGCATGAATATGCAGGATGCAGAGGCTGTTTCATTTTCTTCCTGCTCCAGATAGGCCATAACTTGCTGGATTTTGTGAGCATTGGTATTGTCACGAAGATGGAGAACCCTTGACAAGCCTGTTGTTAGATGCTGCTCCTTCATCTCAACCATTTTGAGCAAAACAATGGTGTAGCATTGGCCATTTTTATAGTAATTTTTTCAAGTAAGGTATCCACAGTTACCACTCTCCTTAGAAACTGAAAAAAATTGTGAACATCCTCTTCCTTAAGCAAAAGTCTTGTCAGAGGATTTGGGGATGCAGTTAATCTTCCACAACCCAAACATGGTTTCTTTCTGAGAGTTGTATAGTGATAAAACCACATCTCATCACCAGTAACAATGTCTGTTAACCGTTTGGGGCCACTAATTTCAAACATTGCCAGCATCTCCTTGCACGAGTCGACTCTAGCCCTTTTTTTGCTGTTCTGTCAGTTTATGGGGTATCCATTTGGCACAATCTTTTGCAATTTTAAATGTTAATGAATAATTGTTTCTACACTGACAATCAATACACTGACATCTAAACTTATTACCTGAATGGTGATGTGTGGGTTTTCCTTAATGAGTTCATGGAATGGTTGTCTCATTCACAGCCTCCTTTGGAATTCACAGCCTCCTGCATGAGGAAGGTCTTCAAAGCTCTGTCATCCTTCTCTAAATTTACTCATCCATCCCATAACAGTGCTATACGAACAGGCATGATCCTCATATACTTGTGATAAATCGGCATGGATTTTTTTCGCATCATTCCCAAGCTGCACCCTTATGAAAGTATAAAATCTTTATCTTTTGTATACTCTATAGCAGCAATGTACACATTTCATAGACCAAACTTTATGCGCCGCCAGCAAAACAGAAATGATGATATGGTCTTTGTTTTTAACACGTGATGACAAGTTTAAAAAAACTTTCAAACAAGTCATAGCTTGTTAATTTCAGAGGAATGAGGGCTAATCTACAGACATGTGAAGAACTTTTTGAATGCCCTCCGTATACTTTGGGAATGTGTCTAAATCTTGGTTGTGACAGGATTTGCAAGAAAGCATTGATTTCTTGTTTTGCTGCATATACCATTTTTGTCTTCATAAAATTACTTTCTATTTTCTAAACAATGGAATCATCCCACTAATTAAAACTTATACATTGCTATACTTTCTTAATCCAGCACAAAAAGCAATGGGCCAGTTTTATTGATTATATTAGAAATGAAACTTTATATAGTAACATTTCATTCTTGAACCATTTCTATACCCAGGTTAAAAAGCTTGACGTTTTTTGCCAAATTACTAATAAACAGAAATAAGTAATGTTTTATATCAAACAGTATTTAATTTTGAATTTCATGAAAATAAATTTTTTAACTATAGTGGAAAATATTTCACTATATAGTGAAAAATGGATCTGACAAAACAATTAAGGCTTAATTCTGGAAAACTAATGACCAAAAATAATTATACATCAAACATCTTTTTTCAGTAATTTGTCTCTGTATGGCTCAGTTTAAAATAAGGACCAGAATAGAAAAAGGTGACTTTGCACTGTTCACACTCATGGGAGCTTTTTATCATGTCTGTGACAGTGGAGCTACACTTTTTTCTTTGGCAATGCACACTACACATTGGCGATCTTTTTGGCAAGGTGCCTACATGTTACATGCATTAACCCAAGGTTCACATCTTGCATACAAGTTGATAGAATCCAAAATGAGACCGATTATGTCTATATCAATTTTAAAACACCTGAAATTTTGATTTTTTTTTTAATTTCCATCTAAAATTTTTTTTACATATATCTTATAAAAATACAGTGCTTGAAAAATAATATTTTCGTTTTCCATTTGATGCATATTTTATTAAACTACGACATAAACAATTTATTACAGTCATTTGATTGCCATTTCTTAGAAGGGATATACAGTATTGCTGATTTGTTTGTTAATCTACTCTATTAGGAAATACAAAGAATCCAATCTCTCTCATAAAAGCATCATAGTAAACTGATGAACAGAATTATGACAATTTCAATTTTTAGTAATGCACATATTAAAAGTGTACTTACATATTGTGGGATCTGAAATTATCACCATGACATAAGTGTTAGGTGTAAATACATCAATGTAAGCAGCAAAGGTACTGTTGGAGACTTGCATGCTTTGAAACTGTGCTGCAAGCTTACTGCAGCTCAGCTTAAATTGCTTAATGATGTTGGATACTTTCTCAAACCTGTGTATATCACGATGTTCTCTTCTTTGGCAGTGAGAAATAACCTTTAAAAAAACACAGCAAATGTTCCTCAATAATCTCTAATTGAATAATAACCTTATAAATTCATAAGAATAACTAGTTTTTCCTAAAACTCATTTCTTATTATAATTCTTATAAAACTTTCATACTTACATAACAAAAAAATCCTTAATATAAAAAAATGCATTGAATATTAGAAAAAAATTGTGTGTTAGTGCAAGTTACCAACCATAATGTTTATCACCACAATTCATTTATGAAACATATGAGCCTTTTACTCCCTTTCTTCATAATGCACATACCTTATACTATTTTTACTTATATTATTTTAGTGACAACCTTTCATTGAACTTTCATCATTTTATAATGCATACAGAGTAAACAAAACCAAGCTTCCTCTGTGGAGCAGTATAATATAGCAGAAAAAGTTTTCTGCAGCTGATGAATGTCACAAAACAATTTTCCTAAAACTCAAATTTCAAATATTCCACTAACTAGCAATCCTAAAATTAGTGTCCAATACAGAGAATTTTGTAATAAAATTAATTTTCTATTAAATTATCCTAAGCCCATTATATCAATAAAACATTTTTGCAATATAAAAAAAAACATCAGTAGCTTTAATCTGATACAGAATTTATTGGGGTAAAGACAATCAAATTAAAATTATCAAATTAAAAGAAAATTTATATACAAATATTCATACCATATAAATACAGTGGACCTTCGTTATAGCGCTGCTCGCTATACCGCGCACTCAGTTATAGCGCGGGCGATGTTCGCGATAAGTTATAGATAGTGTTTGTTTTTACATATTTTCAAGCGTATCTTATGTACGTAAATAAAATAATAAATATATGTACTTATTAAGATGTATAACTATGTTATGTGAATTTTAATAAAACACTTAATAAATAAATTGTTTTTTTTTATTAAAATACATAATATATATATATAGTTGATGGGATGTTTCAGTATATAGCTCAAATCGTTCTGAGTAAATTTATTGTGTCGCCACTGCGCCGCTCGGTATAACGCGGTTCACCTTATAACGCGGGTATTGTTTCCCGCCCGACATGCGCGTTATATCGGGGGTCCACTGTATATAGCTTTGTATTATTATGTAAGATAATAAAAATTTTAATGTCACTTTCAAATTAAAATTTACCAAAAGATCAATTTTCCTTGTGATAGAAATAATGAAACTGAAGAAAATTTAGTTAACATTTAGAATATTTCTTAAGCCTGACTTTAATAGTAGCCCATGCTAGGTATATATGAGGGCAAGTCAGTAACACAAACAGTTCTAAATTATTTAATATAATCATCCTATACATTAAGGCACTTGTGCCATGACTACTAAAGCCTGGAATCTAATTGCATAAGTCTATGAGTTGTCACTGTAGCCAAAGATGGGCAGTAACATCTACCCCTTCATCATTTGTGAAGTGTCTGCCACCAAACTGTTGTTTCAGTGGGCTGAACAAATGGAAATCACTCAGTGGTTAAATCTGGACTGCAGGGAGTATACAATCTGCCACATGGCTATGGTGGTTTTATGGGTTGTGCAGGAACTATATAATCTTGAATTATATATGAGTACACACCACATCAGTATCCCATCATTTCCTGTGAATCGCTTACTTTGCAGAAAAAAGCAATATGCCAAGCAGAATTAATGCTCTCCAAGCATCTGAAAATTCACAAGTATTGTATATTTCAGGATATCATAAGCATCATCTTCCCTGCTGATTTTAGAGCTTTAAATTTCTTCTGTACAGGAGAAACTGCATACTTCTATTGCATAAATTCACATTTTGATTTAAGCTGGACATGATTGCAGGAATCATCACAAGATAATTCTTCTGAGCATTTCATCTTTTTTGCAGCAATGTACAAGATGTTCCAAAAAATAGTTATATGCATTTTGTTTTATGGGTTGGCATTACTTGCCTGGATACCCATCTCATGCAAATTTTCCAAAACTGGAGTTGATCAGACAAAATGTGATGGGACAATTCATATTATCATCCCAAAGCTTCCACTACATCATGCATGCAAAAATTGGCTCTTTTAACAATTTATCTGGTCCACATGAAAAATTAAAAAAAAAATTTTTTTTTCATCATGGTCTACTAAAATAAATGGTGTTTAAATAAGAGACAAAAATTTCAACAAAATCACACAACTAGCTACATTGTTCAGGAGCTCATTTCTGGGATCCAATCCCATCCATCACATACTGCTTCAACAGGCCAACTTCAGTTTTGCCATTACAATAAACTTTATAATAATATTAATTTTTTCTTATTTTGTACCAATGCATAGAACAAGTAAAATGCAATAAGCAAAGTTAAACATTTTAATTTTTATCCCTCCTAACTACTGGGCCCACAGCAAATATAAATTTTTTTTTATCTGGTCTGATGCCAAAAAAATGTTTTTGCACTCAGCACTATATGAAAACATGTCTGCTTGAACCATTGCTTCCACTTGTGGTACAACAAATTGCAGGTTGTAACTGAAGTTGGGTGTCCATTTCTAGCCTTATCCTGCTCAGATTTTCTGCACCAGCTGTGAACAGCTGCACAAGATAAACACTTCTCACTATATATAGGCAACATTCTTTGCAGATGCCTTTAGGAAAGTATATATACAAATATTCATACCATATAAATATATAACTTTGTATAATTATGTACGATAATACAAATTTTAATATCACTTTCAAATTAAATTTTACCAAAAGATCAATTTTTCTTGTGATTCTGCCTTTGACCTATAAAGAAAAAAGAACTACACATTGTTCATTATGCATACACTCCTGCAATACGTGAGTAGCCATCTCCCCCAAGATTAATGTTTGATTGTCAACTCTGTGATGTGAAACATAACAGGTACTGCTACCTAGTACTGAAACTTGGTATTGCTATGTAGTACATTTTGTCAGCTGTATGCATTTGTAGTTTACCTAAGTACATGATGCAATCCAAAAGTTTCTGGACTTACTGTGTGTAGTGCCATCTAAGCATAGTTCTGATTTCTGCTGCTAGTTATCAGAAGCCTACTCCTTTGTCAAGCAGTCTGGCAAGTTTCCTGTTGCCAGTTGGAACCAAGCCTTCTTTACCAGCATTTCAGTGTGTTTGTGTTGCTTTATTATTTTTTTACGGGAAAATGGAAGACATAAAAGAACAGTACATTTGCATCAAATTTTGTTTCTCAGCAAAACCGCTTCAGAGACTTGCAAAATGCTTAAACAAGCATTCGGTGACAACGCCATGGGCTAAACTCCGACTTTTGAGTGGTTCTTGCATTTTAAACAATTTCAGTGGAAGATTCTGAATGTTCTGGTTGGCCTTTAACAAGATGAGAATGTATAGAAAGTGTAGCAGGCTATCCACAAGGACTGTCAATGAACCATTAATGACATCTGTGGAATTGATGGACTGACATACAGATCATGCTAACAGAGGAACTCAATATAAGGTGTATTGCTGCCAAAATTGTGCCTCGACTGCTGACTCAGGACCAAAGACAACATTGGATCACTGTGTGCAAGGACCTTCAGAACAAGTCAAATAGGACCAAAACTTCCTTTCTAAAGTCATAACTGGTGATGAAAGCTAAGTTTATGGGTAGAACCAAGAAACAAAGCAGTAATCATCCCAATGGAAGAGTCCTTCACTGCAACCAAATAAAGTGAGGCAGGTGAAGAGCAATGTGGTGAGCATGCTGATTTGTTTCTTTGATATGGAGGGAATTACACACAAGGAGTTTATTCCTATAGGCTAGACAGTGAATCAACATTCTACATTGAGGTCCTGAAGTATTTGAGGGAGAATGTGAGGCTAAAATGAAATGCATGGAACTGATTTTGGAACATCTTGTACATTGCCAGGAATATGGCATGCACAGGACTAGGTGGTATATCATGGCAATGTGCCGACCCACACTTCTGTCTGTTCAGCAATTTTTGGCCAAAAATAACATGGCAGTCGACCACCACCTCTCCTACTCACCAGACCTCACCCCCTGTGACTTCTCTCTGTTCCTCATGATGAAGTTCCACCTTAAGGGTTGATAATTTAACTGTGTTGAAGTGATTCCAGCAGAATCGAAGGAGGTGCTAAACAACATCTCAAAACAGGAGTTTCAGGCATTTTCAGCAGTGGGAAAAGTACTGGGCTTGCTATATTAGCTCCCAAGGAGACTACTTTAAAGGGGATAAATAAATAAATAATAAATACCCCCTCAAGCAGCTGCTTGCCACAGAGGTCTGACAGGAGCCTGTCAGTTTATATGCCATAGTAGAAGGTCTGTGAGGATGCAGGATAACAGTGATTAAAACCCAAGGTAGGCCTTATCTTTTTATTAGTACAGGAACTTTTTGATTGTGCCTCATATGTACACTCAGATATGTAGAAAACACTTTAACACTGATAAATGGTAGTCCACTATAGTAGAGTTGGTGATAGTCCACAAAAGGATATTATATAGATATCAATGTGAAAAAATGTTCAGATAAAGTCCCCTTGGAGACATGTGAGATAAAGTCATCCTTGGTGAAATTTTATTTTTCTTCTTTATTCACTAAATTTTCAACATATGCCACAGAAAAATTTAGCATTTCTTTGTTGAGATTATAATTGCATGAAATACATATAATATACTTACCTTTTTTTTAATCACAACTCACCATTGCGTAGATATAATAGAAATTATTGAGATTTCAAAATTACTAAATTCTGTCATCCAATATTAAATTCATGAACAATTTATAAAAGTTATAAAGTTCCAATTTCAATTTATTTTCAGTTATCATTCACAAAACCTATACTTTAGCATGCATTCTTCTATGCATTATATTCAATTGTTGTTATGTCTGAGCTTATTGTTGATGTTGAAACAAATAGATGTGATTATAGGTTATATTTTTTTTCTTAAAATTTAATTGAATAATACTTTTCAAGCTGCATGATAAGTAATATCAGCATTACAATATTCTGCTTTATTTAAATATAAAATTGAAAAAAAAAATAAATAAAATACCCCCTCAAGCAGCTGCTTGCCACAGAGGTCTGACAGGAGCCTATCAGTTTATATGCCACAGTAGAAGGTCTGTGAGGATGGCAGGACCTCAGCAGAAAAACGACACATCCATGCCTTACCCGGGGCTCAAACCCAGGTCCCTTAGATCAGTAGCTAAGCGTGCTAACCACTCAGGCATTCCATAAACTTTAGAGTAAATTTAGAAGAGAAGAAGTAATGACTTATTAAAAATGAGCTATAGTTTGTTTAGAATTGACAATTGTAAATAATTATGTTATTTTTATTCTATTGCTTGCTATATGTTCTTTAATTCTTTCTTTATTCTTTGAAGTCATTCCAACATAGCATGAATTAAATATATTATAATTTTGTTTGATTCTTTTATTGTTGTTATATTTATTAGTGATTTAGTAAACATCCCTTGAATAACTAACGTCTCTAAATATTTAGATTGTTTAAAAAAAAAGTTAATATATTCACTTTATCATTTGTCTGCGTCTTTCAATTTTTTGGTTTTCATAGAGATAAATTAAAAATTCTTTTTGAGGATTGATATTAAGATTTCAATTTTCAAAACTCCAAAAAGTTTTAATTAAGCCTGCTAATGTGGAGGGTGGGGGTGGCTCAGTTGGTAGTGCGCCAGGCTCGTAATCTGCAGTTCCCAGGTTCGAGTCTCAGCTGGGTCAGCGTTGAGACTTATCTCTGCAAAACTCCCTGCCCTGCCCATGGTCAGTAGGGGACACTGATGGGCTTGGAAAGGCCGCCGTTCATCGGATGGGACGTTAAGCCGTGGCCCCATGTGTGGGAGAGCCATACCCTGTGCACATTAAAGAACACGCTGGATGGCCTTGACGGGAGGCTACCATCTGTCTCCCAACAGCTGTTCCAGTGGGTCCCCTCCCCCAACCTTCTCCGAGCCTTCGGGGTCCTTGTGACCTGACCATTTAGCCGTTGTGTGAAAAAACGTTCCGCTCAGAGGTAAAACCACCCAACCCTGCTAATGTGGAAAAAGTTAAAAATGGCAAAACTTTAATCTATACTGCTCACAAAAATTAGGGGATATTTCAAAATGAATATGAAGCGATGAAATATCCCCTAATTTTTGTGAGCAGTATATTTAGGCTAGAAATTCAAAATTTTGATATTGGAATGTGATGATCAAGAGACTTACATTACCAACAATAATTTGTTCCCTTAACCCAAAGTTGGGAGTTGAGAAAACACGTTTTTTTTGGAAGAGACAAATGAAAAATTCCGTTTGAGTTGGATATGTACTAATGACATATTATTTTTCATATTTCTCAAATCTTCCCAGAAATTTTTAATTTCCGCTGTTAGAGGGTGCTAAATGTAAGAAATGGCAAAACTTTGAATGAATATTGCAAACAATTTATATACACTAAAAATTTGAAATTTCAGTAGTATAGGGTGGTGGTCAAGTGGTTTACACTGACTGATTTCCTCCCTTAATCCCAAGGGGTAGGAAAATGCAACTTTTACGTTTAAGGGATAAATAAGAAATTACTTTTGTGTTGTATAGGTACTGATAAAATATTACTATTTACATTTTGTCAGTCATCCATAGTTTGAATTACCATTGTTAGGAGGTGAAAAAGTTAGAAAATAAAAAATTTCCTTCTCTTATGAAAGCAAACATCCTATATTTGTCAGGGTGGGTTGTTTTATTTCTGAGCAACACTTGTGACAATGGGCTAAATCAGCAGGTCACAAGAATCTCAAGGGCTCAGAGAAAGTTAGGGGAAGAGGACCAACTGGACAGCCATTAGGAAACACCTGGAAGTCTCACATCAAGCCCATCCAGCATGTTCTTTAACATGCACAGCATATGGCTCTCCTGCACATGGATTAATTTTCCATCTAATGGACAGTGGCCTTTCCAAGTTCATTGGTGTCTCCTTTCTGACTAAGGGCAGGTATAGGGTTTAGCAGAGATAAATCTCAATGCTAGAACAATTGGAACTCTAACCTGGAAACTCCAAACTATGAGCATGGCACACCCCCAACTGAGCCATCCCCTGCCCCTACATTTGTCAGAGGTGATATCCTATTCTAGTTATTAGGTTAAATATATTGGTAGGTGATTTTATTTGAACTAAGTAATTATTAGTTCATAATATTCTTTATTCACTAAAGTTTCAACATATGCTACAGAAGAATTCAATATTTCCTTGTTGATATGATATAATTGCACAAAGAAAAGCACATAATATACGTTTAGATTTTATTTAATCACAACATTAATATTTATATGTATATGCACTCATTATTATCAACAAATTTTGATTCTATGGCATAAAAAAAAATCCCTTACCAAAAATGTTGCTCTTTCAAATAATAGTACTTCATCAGCATCAATAATATTTGCAAACTGTTGGAGATTAGATTCTAATTGTTGGACATTAGGAATGAGCTTATATACAATAGAGGACCAAGCCTGGGAAACAAAAAAATATTATTACTGAATTGTAGCTTGCTATAATACATTAAGACTATCCATATTTATTAAAATGCTCCGTTATATTAAAAATAAGGACTTAAAATGCATAAAATGTATAGGACTGCAAATGTACAACTTTTTTTTTTAGTAAACAAGATGTTTGCACAAAACATACTCTGATTTTAGCATATTAACATGCATAATTCTCCCTATTTATAAATATTTGTATTTCAAAATATAAAGAGAAATAAAACTATGATTTTTCAATACGAAATTGCAGACATACAATTATTATATGTATAATTATAATATTATTGATACTGTAATGGGAAGATGACCATTAGCTCCTCCAAGTTCCAGGAAAAACCAAAGTGTCTTGCTGCCAGATGTGGGAGGGTCCACAGTGGTCATCAATCTGCTCCCTTGACAGGTACAATGACCAGCACTTTTGGCCTCTGTGTCGACAAAGGACCACATGCCACTGGGTGCTGGAGAGAAGGAATGAGACTTGGGCTCCTTGACTTTCGTCGGTGAGTGCTAACAATGGTGAGAGGGTCAGAGAAGCAGGCTCTATCGTGGCAAAGTCTGCAGTGGAAAAGTATCCAGCTGGGGCCATTGTTCAGCCACATTTGTAGTACAGTTCGAGGCCTTTCATGTCTCTCTAATTTATTTATTTTTATTTATTGTTGCAGTTTTATTGCATTTTTGTTGTAAATATTTTTATGTATTGTGTTTTTGGAAGTGCTATTGTGGGGATGTGACCCATAGTTGTTGTTTTTGGGTCTGAGCTGGCTGCCTGCACAGGCTGACAAATCGAAAGACTTTTACGACCATTTACAACTAGTCTCGGGCATGAGTGCGGGCACTGGAGACTAGGGCAGCAAGAGTAAACAACAGTCTGGAGAGTCACTGGTCAGACAGGAAGGACGTTTGAACACGCATCAAGGGATGCCACATTGTAGGCAAGGGTTGGATATCCTTTCACCGAGTCTGAGGTCGGTAAAGGAGAATCTACAAAGTGCGATTCTCCACCTCATTGCATAATTGTTTGCAGCAGCAGAGGTCTAGAGTCGAGCACATCCCCAGCACATGATTGTACATAAATGTGAATAAACTGTCATCTCTATACAACTCTCCTGTGTGAATTGTTGGACATATCTCTATACATCACTTGGCACAGCAAGTCTGAGGCATACATCGATACAAGTGTAACAACCCATGAACCTGTTATTTCATCTAGTTGATTGTCCTCTACTATAGAGTGGTTAATCGTTCATCTCAGTCCAGCACATTTGGCACAGTTCAAGCAGGATATCCAATTTCACGTGATGAAATAAAAATCTGCGTCGTTTCCTTATCACTGCCCATGATAAGGCCCTAGTGTAGGGTCAGTGTAAATATAGTTATATTGTGAACAGTAAATGTGTTGTACATATTGGTGTGTCGATCCATACAACCACCCAGCTCACCATATTCCTGATATATACACTGCATTAGATACCTTTTAAAATAATGCTCGGACCCGAATTAATGCCAGTTCAACGAATTTATGATCTTCACGAAAACACCTGGTGACAGATACTTATCTACTTATCTCTATAATAACTGGAAACACATAGGAAAGGAAATCCTCCCCATTGCCTTCATTTATTTACATAATACAATATTGAAACATAATGCTGCAAGTTGGTTTTTTAAGGTTTTTTGTTTATGAGCAGTTATGCACCAGGCAAAAAAAAGAAGAAAAAAAGGCCCCCAGCCACCCACCCCCAAAAAAATCGAAAACAAATGACAAAAAGACAAAAATGAAATGAGATGCAAAATGTAAAATTAAAAATGATAAAGTGTATACAAACACAGAACAAGTACATAAACAATCCAAAATATATACAACAATGTGACAAAATCAATACAGAATCCTACCAATAGTTATGACCTTCAGGAATAGCTCTCACTGTTTGGAGCACAATCTCCACAAGTCAATAAATCTGAAGTGCTTAATGAATTTTGTGAATCCCTACTTCTGCTTATGTAAAAGAGGGTCATATTTCCTAATATCTGGTCACCCATGAAATAGATTACCAGGAACAGAGGAACAGGAGAAAGAGATAAGATGATAAAAATAAGACAAAAGATTAAATCTTATGCCAAATGAAATAGTTGAATTTGAAGCAGAAGTCATGTTTTCTTTAAGAAGACTCAGTGCATATGATCCCTACCCACCACAGAGTCCAACACTGAGATATCTGGTTGGATGTAAGGACTGTATGAGCACCAAACTTTACATACAGGTGTGCAATATCCTGTATCAAAAATCTGGTACAGAATCTCAGGAATTTGTACCTGGACACCTACAAAAGGAATTCACCTGTAACACTGTACGGTTGATAGAGGTAAAAACAGTACATGCAGGCTACCTTCCTAAGCTCCCCAAAAACAAGGTAGTCTGGCAGATACACCAGCCATCAAGGATAAGAGACAAAACAGGACCATCATATAACTATGATGAACACAGGTTACAATGTATAGTAAAATCTATGTGGTCATTTAATACCCAGTGAAGGAACCTTCCCTGGGTGGTCCCCCTCATCAAGTGGCCAACATCGAGAGAGTCACAGTAATGCATATGTTACTGGCCATAGGTCTAAAGAGTTACCTTGCTAATATACAATGACAATGCAAAATTAGTGCTTTTTCCTCTTTCTCCTTACCTAGGATATTAAGCTATTTGCTGGTTGCAGAAAGGTGTCTATTGACACTGCTGTCAAGGATTGCAACTTAATGATTATAAATAATGAAACAAGCTCGATGTATTCCATATCCACTATTAAATCAGCACTTTAGCGTAGATTTAAATTTTAGAGGAAAAATTGTCTTGAGCCGGGTGGGATACAAACCCACAACCTCCTGATAACATGTCAGGTGCTCTGGACCTCTGAGCTACCGGCCACCGATCAAGATCTCCTCTAATTAGCGCTATGAACATTCCTTCTATGTTTCATATAGGCACTATTCAGGCAATTTAGCCACAAGCAGCTTTCTATTTGCCAATAGATGGAAGCACATGATTACAAGTATGCAGATAATAAATAATGAAATAAGCTCGATGTATTCCATATCCACTAATAAATCAGCACTTTAGCGTCGATTTAAATTTTAGAGGAAAAACTGTCTTGAGCCGGGTGGGATACGAACCCACGACCTCCTGATAACATGTCAGGTGCTCTGGACCACTGAGCTACCGGCCGCCGATCAAGATCTCTTCTAATTAGTGCTATGAACATTCCTTTTATGTTTCATATAGGCGCTATTCAGGCAATTTAGCCACAAGCGGCTTTCTATTTGCCAATAGATGGAAGCACGTGATTACAAGTATGCAGATAATAAATAATGAAATATCCACTAATAAATCAGCACTTTAGCGTCAATTTAAATTTTAGAGGAAAAATTGTCTTGAGCCGGGTGGAATACGAACCCAGGATCTCCTGATAACATGTCAGGTGCTCTGGAAAGCCGCTTATGGCTAAATTGCCTGAATAACGCCTATATGAAACATAAAAGGAATGTTCATAGTACTAATTAGAGGAGATCTTGATCGGCGGCCCACCCGGCTCAAGATAATTTTTCCTCTAAAATTTAAATCGACACTGAAGTGCTGATTTATTAGTGCAACTTAATGATAAATGAAAGGTAGAAAATTTAAATGCAGTCTAACATGTTTATTCCATGCAGTGCATTAACAATGATACATCATAGGATGAGTTTTGCACTAATAAATAATATTAAAAATTAATAAAGATATTTAATCAAAATATTTCTCTTTTATTACACTCTAAGAGAAATTATATGTGAGAGGGAAATGTACTAAGCAAATATGGTATTAATACTGACATCATACTACTGTTGCAATAATTAAAAGGAAAACAAATTTCACACATTTGAGTTTTATCTTTGCTGAACCACTCCATAATGCCAACTGACTTTTGAAACTTTGAGTGGGTACTGTGTAGACTTATAACCAAAATTAATAATCTGACATAATCTTCTGTGATGAAGTCTTATTCCATATGAAGGAGAGAGTTGAGTTGGGTTGTTTTACCTCTGAGTGGCACTGTTTTTCACATCACGGGCTAAATGGCCAGGTCAGAAGGGTCCCGAAGGCTGAGAGAAGATTGGGAGAGGGGACCCACTGGAACAGCTGTTGGGAGACAAATTACAGCCTCCAGTCAAAGGCCATCCAGCGAGTTCTTTAATGTGCATAGGGTCTAGCTCTCCTACACAAGGGACCACGACTTAATGTCCCATCCAATGGACAGTGGCCTTTCCAAGCCCATCAGTGTCCCTTACTGACCATGGGCAGGGTGGTGAGTTTGCGGAGATAAATCTCAACACTGACCCAGCTCGGACTTGAACCTGGGAACTGCAGATTACAAGCCTGGTGTGCTACCACTGAGCCATCCCCGCCCCCTTGAAGGAGAGAATTAACCATCACAATTGCTAATAATGGTACAATAAGAATACAAATTGTGCAAATGAAACTAATATTTAAAATAATCTCAAATTTATGGTGTTGTATCATTCATGCTGATTTTCTGTAGGCCCTAACTTTTATATAGAGAGTGTTGGAGAAAATACAATATGCTTAGTTACCTCACAATGTTATAAAGGGATTTTTATTCCTTAATTAGATGCCATATCTGTAGAGCAACTGAGAAAGGGCGAGTTCAACAGGTCTCACTAGTATCTGAAACATGATGTATGATAAGATATGACAAGATATATATAGATTTGAACCTTTGAAATGGATAGTACACCATGACCCAGATGATTGATAATTAAATCTAAATAATAAAAGGTGTTTGTCTGTCTGTGTGTGTGTGGCAGCCATAACTCATCAGAAAATCCTAGTAGACACTTCAAGTTTTCAGAGATGTTTCTGGTTGTGGTCCGGGTTGCAGTGCCAAATTTCAAGCAAACATCCACAAGGGGACATGCTAGAAGCAAAACTATTTACCATGCTATTTCTATAGAAAGCAATAATTGCTGTCAAATTTATTGCTGCCATTTACTGCTTCCTAACTATGAGCATAAGAGCCAAACTAACATTTAAATCTGCTGCCGTTGCCAGATTCCCCACATTTCTAAAGGCATTATTATTTTAAGGCATCTCATTGCAGCTAGGGACCTGATTTTTTAACCCTACACAGGATCAAGAGGGGGAACCTACTTATGAAATTTGGGACTTGTCAGTCAAGTATGTCGGGTATCACAGAATACCAAAATCTGTTGAAATTAAAATCTCGATAGTCAACGAAACCACGAGCTGAGTCAGCAATGACCTTGCAACACAGGGGAATTTACAAAACTAACCTTTAATGCAGTAAAAAACAGAATATGTAGATTAAAGGTGATACCTGAGCTGTATCAATTTGTGTAAAAAAGAAACCACAAGCCAAGTAGTAACCTGATTTTTAAACCACTGAAGTACACGGGAAAGCAATGCATGAAATTTCGACCATGAGGCCAAGTTTCATGGGAGCCATAGGGCAGCCAAATCTGTCGAAACTGAAATAAAAATACCAATAGTTTAAGTAGAAACTAAGACATGGGCTATGAGAGAGTGTGCTGATGTCAGTTATAACCCAAGCAAGCACTGGGATTTTTTTTTCAATTTTCTTCATGTTGAATCTACACTAAAGTGTGTGTGTGTGTGGGGGGGGGGGGTTCACTTAAAAAAACTTTGCTTTAGTGCAGCAGTGAGAAATTTCTTGCTTTAGTGCAAATAAGAATACAGATTAAAAGTGACACCCAGGCAGTACCAGGTGCCATTCAGCTAGTAGTATATAAAGTAATATAAATTATAGTTCAAAATTAACTATTCGTAATAAGTTATAGTTAATATACTTTTGCAAACAACTTTTAAACAGAAATTAAGACAATTTTAAAACATCAATAAAACATTTTTAATATGTTAAATAAATCTAAAATTTTAACAAATATATGTACCTTATACAAGGTTTCATCCCAGATAGAAGTACGAAAACAAATACAATCTAAGGGTCGGGACAGCCTTTCTAAATCTCGCTCTCTCTGTTTAAATATCTGAAAGTAAAAGAGCATCATTAGGCTGCTGTAATACATGTTACTATATTAAAAATATCTAACAAATTAAAATGCAATGATTTACCATTACTTTATATGTTAAATAAAATACAATTTGCATAAATTAAGGATTAAGGCAGTGATATGATTAAAATATGTTTATCCCATAACACTGTATATATATATAATAACAGCTCCAAAATTGGACACTTAAAATGTCATTAGTATGCTTTCTGCACAGTGACTCATACCTCATGCTGTAGTTGATATAATAGCCCATTAATCACTCAATGTTGCTAACATTCTTCTATTGGCAACGTATGATAAAGTTCAATGCCAATGAAACAGCCATAAGTGTGCCACCCAGCATACATTTATCATATATAAAGCATTCTTATTTGAGATATAATCTATAGACATTTCTTTAGTATCAGCTGTTGTCACTCACATTTAAGAGTGCTCATTTATAAACATCTAGCATTAATACTAATTATGTCTAATGATCTGCTTCTGTCATTTGTAAAACACAGTTATAGTCTTTTATATGGTCAAAGTTAAATAGTGGATATTTTCTTTAACATGTGAATTACTATATTGCAATGTAGAAAAAATCTCAAAAGCTACCTACAGTTTAAAACAGAAAATAAAAAGACATCAAAATGCAGCCTTCGTGGAAATATTGTTTCAATATTTATAAATATACAGACTAGCATATGGAATGAAAGGTTCTGAATAATGTAACAAATATATTCCTTTCTTTGCATATCTCATATTCAATCAAAATGCACTGCTTGTCAAATATTAATGATGCATTTATCTCGATATATAATTCAAATTTTATAATAACATAAAGATACTGTTGAGGGAAGTCATGAAAATCTGGGAGCAAATAACACAATTTACATAGGCCTTAAAAAAAAAACAATTGTTGTAAACAAATTTACATGTATACCCTTAAAAAAAACAACAAATAATGGGAAGTACACGAAAACAAAGGGTGGTGAATACAAAATGGAGTCAATAGGGGGATGTGGCCTTATTTAGCACTAATGCAGGCCTCACAATGTCAATTTATGCCCTCATAAATTTAATAATACATGAAAATGCTGTTACACTAAAGATCTAAAAAATTTAGAACTTAAGTGTTGAGGAGTGCTTTAAAGTATTCAATGAAGGAATATTAGAGCTTTGCCTTATTCGCAAACATCTCCATCATTTCAATTTATTAAATTATACCCCTATTATCCTATCACTCATAAAGTATCCTTTGGCAACCAAGGGTAAGCCAGAGTAAGAAAAACAACAAAGGTATTTACCAGTATCTTGGGGGCTAGTACAGCAGCACTGGAGTATTCTTCAAGACGATATTTTGAAGAAGGTGGTGAGTCCATTGCTACCAGTCCAACACATATGCAAAAAGTTGAGTCAATATTCTGCAGACACATAAGTCCATTATCATCGATGTTTTGTTGTATCCTCCATTCAACTGTTGTTAATTTGCATTGCTTGCTTGTTACTGGAGTTGGAAAAAATATATTCTATCCTATAACAATCGTAAATCATCTATGCCACACTGCTGTTGATTTGATTGCAGGCAACTCTTGCTATTGTATAGTCCCAGCATTTTGGAATAAAAGGTCTTTTTAACAGTCTTATGTATGAAACATCACCATTTAGCAACATGGTTACTATATGTTGTTAGCACATCTTAATGGATGAATATGGCACTATCAAGTAGTTAACTTTTCAATTTGTGCTCTCCTCACTTAAGTTTAAAATTTAAATCATAAACTCTAAAATACCTTCATCATGTTGAGTTATACACCTCCATAATTTGTAAAAAAAACAAGGCGATATAACTTTTGATGCCATAGAGTGACGCATTTCGCTATACGTCCACGTATAACTTCCTCAGGCTCTCAATGTTTGATGTTAGTAATGTCGTTATATACCTGTCTCATTGCTCGGCTCAAGTGACATGTGATTACGTGTGTGTGTGCTCACACATAGTTGCTGATGCAACAGGAGATTCCATGCCAATGGTAGGGGTGGAATCTCTGTGTTGCATATATTATCTAATTTTGTGTGCATTAAAAGATTTTCTGCATAGGGCAATTGAAATTTTGATTTGGGTGCTATCAGTGGCTTGAATTCAATATTATTTATTTCTATTTTATTATTTAATAAGGTTTGTGCTAAAGCTGTACTTGGTTTGCTTTTTATTATATCTGATTGTTTCATACTGTCTATAGGTTTTTCCAATATAATTATCACTACCTTGCAGAATATTTGTGGGGTCTGGAATGAATATTTCATATACTCCCCCAGTGGGTTTTTTTTTTTCTCTGTCATTTATTATTAAGTTTTTTATGGTGTATGTAACTGTAGTAGGTAACTTTATATGATATTTTTTAAGACTATTTTCCATCGTTTTCGTAAGATGATTTTTTTTGCAAATAACCTGCATCATTTGCTGTTCTTTATATATAGTTTTTATTTCTTTTTGAAATGTTATTTGTTGGAAACAATATCAATATGCTCATATGGAATGAGAAATAATACTAGCTTTTTTATATTTAAATAGATGTGCTGATTTGGCTGGAATATAATTTGGTATATAGGTTGGTTTTCTGTATACCGCTGTTTCACAATAATTGTTCTTCCTTGTAATTATTATATCCAGCAACGGTATTTATCGATTCTGTTCAGCTTCATGGGTAAATTTAATGGTGGAAGTATGCTATTAAATATAGTTATTAATTCATTTATCAATGGTGTGCAGCACAAAAATAAAATATAATTAAAATATTTCATATACAGGGTGATTCAAAACTTATCGTTCAAATTTCGTGGGGAGGTAGGGAATACATCAGGAAACCGATTTCACATAGGAAAGTATGTCCGCAAACATCATCTACATGAACAAAACGGACAAGTGAACACAGTACAGTTAAGTGGTAATGAATGTGACTTTTATTCCAACAAGGTAAAGTACAGGTTCACAGTAGGTGCTCAAAATTGCGACCATTTACACGGACACAGGATTCACATCGCCGTTGCATTGACCGCCGAACATTTTCAAAAACACCTGGCATATCATGGACAATGCCTGCAGCAGCCACTATTCATGCAACAAGGTCCATTTCACTGTCGACGGGGGTCTCGTACACATGGTATTTCATGGCCCCCACAAAAAGAAATCCATGGGCGATAAATCAGGTGACCTGGGTGGCCAAGCGATCGGTCCACCTCTACCGATCCATCGAGCTCCGAATGTTCAGTTCAGGTAATCACGCGCAACAATTGTGCTATGGGCTGGAGCCCCGTCATGTTGATACCACATATCTCGGCGGATATGCACAGGAACAGCGCCCAGAAAAGTCGGTAACACTGTCTCGAGAAATATTAGGTATTTCTGGCCGTTCCAATCGGGGCGGTAGCAAGTAAGGTCCCAACAGTCACCAATGATTCCAGCCCACACATTTACGGCAAAATGATGTTGTGCAGCGTGACTTCTTGTACCATGCGGGTTGTCGTAAGCCGACACATGTGAATTGTGTGTATTGAACACACCTTCACGACTGAATGAAGCTTCATCTGTAAAAAGGACAGAAGCTGGAAAACTGGGGTCCACGGCACCTTTCTGCATGAACCTTGTGCAAATTCCACACGCTTCGGATAATCATCAGGATGCAGTAACTGCACCTTTTGCAGATGGTAAGGATGCACACGTTCCTCGTGCAGTATCCACCACACTGCTGACTGAGAGACCCCAAGCTGCTGAGCAATAGCTTGTGTGCTGGTATTCGGATTATCTTCGATGGACTGTAGGACTTGTTCTGTGACGTTGACAGTCCGCGTCAGTTGTCTTCTCCCCATATCCTGCATGTTGCTGCGCAGTGAACCACGTTCGCGCAGATTGCGATGCACACATGCAAACATTTGATGCTGCGGTATTCTTTTGTTGGGGTATCGGTCTTCGTAAACTTGCCTAGCTCGGCGGCCGCTTTCGCCAGCTGCCCCATATGCGAGATGCATATCCGCTAGCTCTTGATGCATAAAACGATTCATCTTATCACTAGTAAGTCAGCTCGTACACTGATGACAGCGGGAGTGGTCGGGCGAGCTGTACACTGGTTTGGTACACACAACGCCCTCTACATACACATGCGTACATTTGCGGACATACTTTCCTATGTGAAATCGGTTTCCTGACGTATTCCCTACCTCCCCACGAAATTTGAACGATAAGTTTTGAATCACCCTGTATAATGTGAAGAAAATCATGATTCATCACGAACAGGGTCAGACTCCATTGTTCTTTGGTCCAGGCTACATGATCATGACAACATTTCAAGTGGGCTTCTGTATGGAGGTTAAAGGGAGGCACACAATAAGATGTGGGCATACAGTTCAGTCTTATAAAGTCTTCTGGTCAGAAACGGGATAGATACTGCCTTTCTGTGGCTGCAATGATGTCTGAAAGCAGAGGTGATGCTGTCATTCTTTTCATTTAAAACAGTAGTCCAGTTTAGTGATCATCTTCAGTGGGTAGTGCTAGGATGCCCTCGAACAAGTCTTCTGATAACTGTCTGGGCAATTTGGAATAGCTGTCATAGCCTTGAGATAACAGAATGGTGGATACCTTAGAAAATGCTCATCTCTATGAATTGTTTGACCCCTCCAACTTTTTAATGATTCCCTATTGTTCTAAGTTGTCTACACATTTTCTTTGATGCATCATGAACAACTGGCTATTCCAGACTGAAAATATAGCATCTCAATTTGAAATGATTGAGTGTCTAATAAAGTACTCCTCCTTATGCTATCTGTTTTACATATAAATATTGCTATATATTCTTTGACATTACATAGGAATTACCAGTTGATTTTTTTCCAAACTACATATTAAATTACACAGATATGTTAAAAAAAACCTTAACGTATCTCAAATAGTTTTTTATTCACATTTTGGTGATCCATGTTTTACTTTAGATGAGTTATGTACTATCGATATTTAACTATGTAGCCTTTAAAATAACTATAATTTGCTAAGGAAATTAATATAATATATATAACTCACCAAATCTCGCTGATCCTCTTGAACTAGATCCATTTTATGAATTAGACAAAAAATTTTTGCATCTGCAGAATTTTGCAAAATGGCTTCTAGGCAAGATTGATAATAATGCATGTCTTTCTCCAGTTCACGAGATTCAACATCAAACACATATATGAGTACCTAAAACATGCCAGAAAGATTTAAATTTCATTATTCAGCCTATCTTAACCAAATATGCATTACTGCACATTAGCTGTATGTATTTGCATCAAAAAAAATAAACAAAAACCTGATAAGACATTAAAAAAAGGAAAAGGTTTTTAACCCTTCCAGTGTCCACGTCGTCTGTACACGTTCGGAGAATCCGAAAAAATATGCGGAGGACGTATGCACATGTTTTTAGTACAACAAAAAAAAATATTGATTTTTTAAAAATAAAAAATGCCGGTGCAATTTTTTTTAATATATATCTTATAAAAAATATATAATTCAGGCTTGAAAAATAATATTTTGTTTTTCAATTTGATGCATATTTTATTAAACTACAATATAAATAATTTTATAAAGCCATCTGATTACCATTTCTTAGAAGCACTAAACGGTATTGCCGATTTGCTTGTTCAAGTTCTTATTTGCTGAAGCAACCTTATGATTTAAGCTTACAAGTTTGATTTGAGCTATTATCAACAAATTTTTCCCTAAATTTTTGAAAATCTCCTAAAAATTAACAAAAAAAATGCTATTTTTAAAAATGATTGATTTTGGAAGTAATTACAAAATACGTATCGCCATTTTTTATTCCATTTCACACTCTTTTCTGTCAAAAACCTAGTCAGTATTCCCAAGTTATTTTTATCATTTTTCCCAGCATTCTATGCATCTTTCCTACCTTCAAATCGAAACTAAAAGTAAACATGTCTTTCTTAGAAATTCTGGTTGCACCTGCATTTAATTAGTTATGCTTCACTGAGGCACACAAGACACAGATTGCTGATGCTATCTCCGTTGCTTGTGCTGTGTTGTTTGCAGTTTTGGTCCAGCATATTAGATACTCTTTATCAAGTTAGTATTTTTTTTTTATATTTAAACCTTAGTTAGTTTTCATTTCAGTAGATTTATTTTCAGAATTTAGCGATCTTTTGGCCGATTGTAAGTATTGATTTTTTCATAGTTATATCGTATGGCCGGCCTACAACTTGTGGTAACATCGCATTAGGCTATATGTAAATTTTTATTATTTATTACTTTTCCAGTAAAACTTTGAACTAGCATCATTTTCTGAAAATAAATTAGTTTTTGGAACAAAAGCAAATTCATTTCTATAAATTTACTTCCATTAGTTAGTGATCTTATGATTGGCTGATTTATCAATTTTTCTGAGTTATGCTAGATCTGAGGCTGGTTAAAAGTTGTTGCAGATATTTTATTTAACATTCCATTACGTTATATGTAATTTTTATTTCATTATTTCTTTTTTTTAGTGAAAAAACTTTGAGCTTGTACCGTTTTCTGAAACTGAATGTCTTGTATACAAAAGCAAAATAGACTTCCTTACTATGGAAATTGGCCATCATTTGGGAGGGCAATTTCAGGAAGTGCTGGTCCTTGGTGCCCAAACCTTTCTGCACTTAGCTAAGATCGCCAAACTTCAACACCCAAAGAAAAAATTAATAATATTTAGTAAAAACAAGCAGCCAAGGAAGTTTTTTGGCTATTTCATAACCAATTCAGAAAATCCCGTGAATGTGAGAAAGCCAAGTCACATTGTATAACACTGGTCAAGTTTAAAATATACGACACTGAAAAGAATCATCAAAAGAAATGAAAATCATATTTCAGGTTGATTATTACATTATTTGGGAGGAATTTTCCTTTCGATAAATATATAATTTAACTATTTTTATTCAGCAGATTTTCCAAAATAAAGCCTTAATTATATAGTGCAATCTTTTTTTTACCATATCAATTAAAAAAGGCTTATTAAAAACAATATGCTTGCAAATTTGTTATTATTTATTTTCATAAAATTCATAATTAAATTCTATTTAATTTGATATATAACATGACCTATTTCCGTTGATTGGTTATTTTTTAAAAAAATTCTAAAGTTGACTTGTTTATCTGACTCAGCACAGTTGGCTCAAAGCTTGGAATTTTCTCAAAGTATGGTACCGAGAAAAAAATTACAAAATGAGAAAAATATTTACTTAAAACCAAAAAAGCAATTTTTTTGTTATTCAGAAATATATAGTCATTCTATTCATGTGCATTGTAATCATTTCTGTCTATTAGATTTTATTAAATAAATTTTTATGTGTTGCCAGATGCATTTTTTTTACTATATGACTCTAAAAAAGTCCTATTAAAACAAAATATATGGTCTTTTTTGTTAAATATTATAATTTCAGAAAATCCAGAATGAAATGCTGATTAATTTGGCATACAACATGCCATAATTCCTTTCATTAGTTATTTGGCAAAAAAGTTCTAAAATTAAAGTTTTTTTTGGCTGAGCATAGGTAGAAAATAGCTTGGGCCCTGGATAGAAACCTGTTTTTCTGGCTGGACACTGGAAGAGTTAAAGGATATACATTGTTCTATTTTAAATCATTATACTCCAATGCATAAATCAGACAGTAATAAGAATTTAGGTAAATGACTTTACAAAAAATTTACATACTTCAACATTTCGAAATATGTTATCTCTCTGACTGGCAAAGTAATTTTCCATGAATGCTTCTTGCCCTCCACAATCCCACAAATTGAGTACAAGATTGCCCAAAAAGCGAACATGGGAATGTTCCACATCAACTGAAAAATAAAAACATACACCATTAGAATGCTTCTACAGGAGGTAAGAAATACAACAAAATGGTTAAACTTTTGAACTAATTATAAAATTTGATAATAATCTATGCATCAGTAATATTGTTTTTACTAATTAAGCTTTGAATTCACTTATAATATATAATATGGTATTATTGAAATACACTGCTCGACATTGAAAATGCCCCACCCAGAAGGACATGTCATACAAACATGCAAATAAAAGGGTGGGTATGTGCAATTGAGATATGCAAATGATGATAATCCAGAGCCAATGACGTGTGTGTCTCAAGAGATAAAAGTGCAAGAAGGAACAGGGATGGTATTGTGTTTATGCAGGAAGTCATGTGAACGGTTGAGATTAGGTGGTTCTGCTTGGAAAAGGTTCAGCGAAGGTCGAAAATGCCTGGTTCACACCATTGGCAGGTTTATCGCTATTCAGATGCTTCTGAGAGAGGAAGAATTATAGACCTATGTGAAGCTGGATGGACTACACATCGTGTCGCTGCCCATGTTAATCGGGATGCACAAACTGTTGGATGCTGTTGGCAACAGTGGTGAAATGAAGGTTCTCCAGAAAGGGAGTGGTGCTGTCCAACAGATGTCAGCACAGCTTGTTAGGCACATTGTTTGACATGCTCATTCATCACCACAGAGCACTGCAGGTGATATTCGATGAGCGTGTCAGCAGCCATGGACATCCCCATAACGACCTGAATGATAAACCAAAGGTTGCATGAGGCACACTTGTGCTCTAGGCAACTGTTATGCTGACTGCCATTGACTGCAAACCATCGCAATGTTTGGCTTGGTGCTGAAGTCGTGCGAACTGGGGTCACGAATGGAACACTGTTGTGTTTAGTGATGAATCCTGTTTTTGTCTGGGTGCTGATGATTGACAGGCTCATGTATGGCGACAGCCTGGTGAGAGGACAGATCCAGCTTTTGTTCATGACTGGCACACTGGCTGTCAACCAGGCATAATGGTATGGGATGCTATTGGATATGACAGCAGGTCACCTCTTGTCCACATCACAGGAATATTGAGAGCTGCACAATAGGTTAGCAAGGTTCTGCAGCCCATTTCGTAGTGCTGCATGCCTCCCAGGCAGACATGCAGGAAAATGATTTTCCTGCATGACAATGCCCGTGTATACACTGCTAGGGTTTCCAGACAATGTTTGCAACATGTTCAAGTATTACCATGGTCAACACTCTCCAGATTTATCCCCAATAGAAAATTTATGGGACCACAATGGATGACGTGCAATCCTCTCACTGGCTGGCGCAGAATCTCGATGAATTATGGGAGCAAGTCAATGCTGCTTGGTGTGCAATTCCTCAGGACCATATCCGTTGACTATATGACTCCATGCTGTATTGCCATTCACGGCAGTGCAACCACCTACTGAGGCAGTCACGTTGAGCTGCATTATCTCATCTTCTAACCACTGTAAGTGGCTGCAAATTAAATCATGGTATGCCAATATGCATTGCTATGTGTGCTACATTTCACCCCTATCCCTCACTCCTTCTGAGTGGGGAAATTTCAATTTGTGCAATGTATTATTACAAATATTATTATATTACAAATAGGATTAAAATTCTATTATACAAATAATTTTAACATCTCTAATAGAAAAAGATGAAAATATGATTGTGGATTTCATTCTTTTTTTTCCTTTTAGCAGATGCCAAAAACATAAAAATAAACTGTTATGATTCCCTGTACTAATGCTGAACTTCTTAGTTAACAAAAGTCAATGATTGTTTACAAAAACTTGTTTTACAGGATAAAAGAAACAATTTTAAAATAAAAAATATTTACATCTAAAACATCTGCATCAAGTTTCACTACATTTAACCTTCTGATGGGAATAACATTTCAAAGTCTTACAATTTAGTACAATCAGAGATTTTTCAGATTTTATTTCTTTAATATTAAATGCTAAAAAAAACCTGAATTGTAAATACCTAATTGCATTGAATTTCAGAGTTACTGGGCTCCACCAACTGAATAACTATATTCTTGCTCAGTACATACTGAGTTGCCAGAAGGATTGGGTTGTTTTACCTCTGAGTGACAGTTTTTTTTTTCTTTTTTTTGTATACAATGGGCTAAATAGCCAGGGCACAAGGACCCCAAGGGCTCAGAGAAGGTTGTGGGGAAAGGGACCCACTGGACAGCTGTTAGGAGACATCCCATCAAGGCCACCCTGCTTGTTCTTTAATGTGCACAGAGACTCACATGCTTTATGACTCACATGCATAAGGGGCCACAGCTTTAAGTCTCTTGCAACTGATAACAGCTTTTCTACGCATTCAGTTACCACTTTCTGACTGAAGGGAGGGTGGGGCATTTGCAGAGATAATAGTTGCCAGATGAGATGAAATAAGCGGCAATGGCTTGGTGGCAATACAAAACAATTTTTAGGTTTATTAACTACACTGGTTTCCATAAATTAAGGAAAATCCCTATGTTAAGTCAATGGGAAGCTAACATCAAACTCTATTACTTCTAAAATAAATTTTTTAGTTTTGAAAAATGTGATTGCAAATAAAAATCTCAATCAAATAAATCAATATCTCTATTTTCTACAATATTCATTCAGTATTTAATGAATTATAGAAGTATGAATATTTAGTGATAACAACACCAGACACAAAAAATGACTTCAGAAGTTAATTAAAACTTAGTAATAAGTATTGTGTCAAAGTATTTAATAAAATAAGTTTGTATTTTAGAACTTTGTGTAAAGAATTCTTTCACTATTCTTCAGTTTTGTATAAGTTTCTTAAGACTGGCATTGCTGTTGTTAAATATTCAAACTTCCATACCTCATGAAATACTGAACGAATATATTGTTGAAAATCAAGATATTGATTTATTTGAATGAGATCTTTATCTGCAATCACATATTTCAAAACAAAAAAACTTATTTTAGAAGTTATAGAGCTTTGACGTTAGCTTCCCATTGACTCAGCATATGGATTTTCATTAATTTATGGAAACCAGTTTATTTAGATTTTTATTATTATTTTACAATCTGAGTTGGATATAATGCAATGAAAATATTAATGGAAAAATTTCATTCTTAAGGATTAATTACATGAAGTAAAGGCATATATCCTATAAATACTTACTTGTGGCCCCTAGCCTACGAGTATCCCGAGCTATGTAATTAGCAAAAATTATTGACCGCATACTGGTTTTCCCAGAGCCACTTTTTCCCATAAGCAGAACCTGAAATAAAAATTGTGCAAAATTTCGATATTCATCCTATAAAAAAAAAATACTGCACAAAAATTAGTAGGCAATAGCATAAAACACTGATTTGGAACTGCAATATATTAATTGTTTTTAGAAGTCATGGTTTTCCTACAAAAATTTTTCTCCAAGAAGTTTTATTATACAAGGTGTCAGAAAAATGGTGGGATTTTGAGAATTAATATGTAGGAAAATAATAGACATATTCAAGAAAGTAATATTTTAATTGAAAGTGTACCTCAAATAGTTTTGAACATAATGTGCACCATTCATGACCCTACATATATCCAATTTGTATTCCACTTCTTGCCATACATGCTGCAGAATATTTCTTGTTACTTGCTCAGTTGCTTCTCTTATTCTACTTTCAAATGATTTGAATTTTGTATATATATATAAATAAACATAATTATTTACAAAGCCCCAGGTGAATATATCAAAGGATGTCCAAATCAGGGCTCCTTAATGTCCATAGAATTGGACCACCCCTGCCAATTCATCTCTCAGCATATGTGTATGGCAAGAAGTGGAATACCGATTGAACATATGCAAGGTATGGAAATTCACTAATCATGTTCCAAACTATTTGAGGCATGCTTTCAGTGAAAATATTACTATCTTCAATATGTATGTTATTTTCTTACATACTGACTTTCGAACATCATTTTTCTGATACCCTACAGTTGAATAATAGAATGAAGTCTATAATCACTTCAAAACTTTAAATCTAATATATAGATGATTGTGAGTTAGTGATTGATTGACTGATTGATAGGGGATCACTCAAATTCTAACTATGATGCAGAAATGGTAGAACTCTAAAAATTTGCACCAAGGGGTAATTCAAATTGTAGATCTCAGAAAAAATCTAAATTTTGATCTCCAACATGTCCTTCAAAATCAAACTTTGATCTACAAGTGCCAGAAATATGAAAATTGATGTCTGGGGCTTCGAGGTCAAATGTTGATTTACTGGTACTAGCGAGCTAAAAATTCTCAGAAGTGTCAAAATTTGTATGCGATAGATCCTTTGAGGTCAAAGATCAAATATTGATGTATTGGCACCACAAAGCTAAAAATCTGCATATAATTAATATTAATTTATTAATATTTTAGATTGTAGATCTTAGAAATGTTATAAAATGTTGGATACAATGGGTTCTTTGAGGTCAAAGGTCAAATTTTGATATGATGGCACTAGATAGCTGCAAACTGGTGCTTGGGGGTATTTCCAAGAATACATCTCAGAAACATTGTGAAATTTTGGATGCAATTGTTCAAGATCAAGTCATAGTCATTGTTCAGAAATCAAGAGGTGATGAAGGCACCAACTGATTTATAGTATATTTTCCAACTCGTGTTTACCTCCCTCCAGTTTCCTCAAATGAAACCTACATTTGCAAATTAAGAATAAGATTTGGAAGTGGTAATGTTTTACATAAACTATAATATTCTGTTGCAACCTAAAATATATGCAACTTCTTACATAACTGTTTCCCACAAGCAAGACTCTAATAGACAGTGATGTTTATTCCAATCTACAAAACTTGAATTCCTACATATTTACACATCTCTTTTAATTCATAAATTCATTTTAGCACGTTCATCTGTCATAACAATTGATAATTACTGGACTAAATGCTGCATCCAATTACATTATTTGTATACAAATGTTATGGCAAAATATTCATTTTACTGCAAAGCCATTGTCTTAATACAGACTATAGCCAATGCCATTGGAAGAGTTTGATCTCATGAAACGCCTATATTTGCTTTGAAATATTTTTATTTAATTTCTTCACAACTCTTTCTCCCTTTTAAGTTAATTATTTTTCGGTTTTTATTCAAATAATCGTTTGTAACGCTGCTACTTGTCTTTGAGTTTGCCGATTGGGTTAAAATTGGCATTGTTTGCATATATGACAAAATAATTTTGAAAAAATTAAATAAATTAAAAATTTAAGTATTGAGAGAAATATTATAAATTATACATAAAGATAGTAAAACACTACAAATTATATGGCAAAATAATTTTTTTTTTATTTTTACTGAATTTAAAATGCAAAAAATACAGTGAAACCTTACAATTTTCTTAAAATATGGCTTGTAAAATTTTACTTATCTGTCTTTTTTTTTTGTTAATTTTTGTCATTTTTTTTAAATCCCAATTTAATGTTCTTTCTTTTGATATATATAGCATGACTTATTTCTGTTCATTTGATATTTAAAAAAAAAATCTAAATTTCACTTGTTTATTTGATTGGGGACAGCTGGTGAAAAGTCTCAACTTTTCTTAAATTTATAAAAACAGAGTTAGTTTCTTGTGTAAAGTAAAAAAAAAATTATTCTGAAATAGCCTTTCTATTCGTATGCATTATAAATTATTTCTGTCTATTAAATAAAAAAAAAATACCCCCTCAAGCAGCTGCTTGCCACAGAGGTCTGACAGGAGCCTGTCAGTTTATATGCCACAGTAGTAGGTCTGTGAGGATGGCAGGACCTCAGCAGAAAAATGCCACGAACATCCATGCCTTATCCGGGGCTCGAACCCAGGTCTCGTAGATCAGTAGCCAAGCGCGCTAACCACTCGGCCATGGGACGGCTCCTGTCTATTAGTTTTTTTAAATAAAATTTTATTTGCATTGCCAGATTCATTTTTTTTACTACATGCTGCTATAAAAGCCCTATTAAAAACAACACTAGTCATCTTTTTTGTTAAATACTTTATTTTCAGAAAATCCAGAATTAAAGTAAATGCTGATTAATTTGGCATACAGCATGCCATAATTCCTTTCATATTAGCAAAATAGTTCTAAAGTTCACTTTTTTTTTTTTGCTGAACACTTTTGAAAAAAGCCTGGTCACAGGTACAATTTTTCAGGTTTGGCATGGTAAGGATTAAAATAGTTATTTGTTTTAACTTTCAAGACAAATTTTTATGAATGGCATTTCAATGCTAAATATTCACCTTCCCTTCAAATACTTAATGTTGCTGAAATTCAAGATTTATTTAATTTGATTGATATCTTTATCACTAACATTTTATCATAAAAAGCTTATTTTAGAAATTACAATCATTAATTTTGGCTTTCAACTGGGTTTATGTTAGAAACTGAATTTATTATTATTTACATTATTTGCTGCCTAAATATAACATAAAAGTAAATCAGAATCTGAATGGGCTATTTATCCTCTTGATACCAGATATATAATATTTAAAATTATAAGTATTTTTTTTTTGTTATATTTTGTTTGCTTCCACTATTTAAATTTTTACATGAATGAAAGTTTTCTGATATTGATATATATTATTGGTTATAAACAGAAATAAAATTTACTATAATTTTTTTGGTCTAAAAATATAGCCTTTTATGCTGTATTTTTTAGAGAAAATAACTGTTTCCTCTATAAATTGAACCCTGCTGAAAATGTGGCTGCATAGCTGCAGGTGGCTTCGAGTGCCCATGCTAACTTCAGTTCACCATTGAAAGTGCTTACAATGGGTACTTAAGCATCAAAACTGGGCCTTGAATGATTGGAAGAAGGTCATCTGGTCAGATGAATCTCATTTCCTGTTGCATCATGTGGAAGTCTAGGTATGTGTGTGTCGTTTACCTGGGGAAGTGTTGACACCAGGATGCACTATGGGACGAAAACAAGCTGGTGGTAGAAGTGTAATGCTTTGGCAATGTTCTGCTGGGAAATCCTGGGTTCAGTCACCCATGTGCAGGAAACCACCTACCTCAACATCATTGCAGATCAGGTATATCCTTTCATGACAATAGTATATCCCTCTAGTAGTGCCTTCTTTCAGCAGGATAATGCGCCATGCCACACTGCCCGGATTATTTCAGAATGGTTAGCGAACATGAGGAAGACTTCCAGGTATTGCTCTGGCCTCCAAATTCCCCAGGCATCAATCCAATCGAGCATCTGTGGTTTGTGTTGGAACAGCATATCAAATCTGCGATGCTCAACCACGTAACTTACAAGATTTAAAGGATCTGCTGGTAATGTGTTGGTACCAGATACCACAAGACACTTTTAGAAATCTTGTAACATCTATGCCTAGCTGAGTAAGAGCTGTTTTGGAAGCACATGGAGGACTAACATCATATTAGGCAGGTGGTCATAATGATTTGACTCTTCGGTGTATATAAATAAGTATTTTCCCCTTTGAGAGCAAAAAAAAGTTTCTGAAAAAAAAAAACATCAAAATATATTTGTGCTAAACAAAATAAATATACCAAATGATTATATATGAATGAGTATTTTTTCCCTTTGATAGCAAAAAAAATTTCTGAGCATTAAAAAAAAGTTACATAATCTTTATTAAAAGCAGTTGATGGAAAAAAACAATTAGGACATTTCTCACCACACAGGGCTACTTCCACATCAGCTAACTAAGCTACTCCTTCTTGACTAATGATATAAAAGGCCTCAAAAAATTTTTTGTACTGCAGTTTAAATCATTCTGCTCATTAGATGGTACCACTAGTTATCATTCATCATTCATGATATAACGGAACGTAAGTGAGTTGCATAAAATATGTGAAAAGTGTTATGTAGTATAAATAAAAAGTAAAATAAATACCCCCTCAAGCAGCTGCTTGCCATAGAGGTTTGAAAGAAGCCTATCAGTTTATACACCATAGTAGAAGGTCTCAGAAGATGGAGGGACCACAGCAGAAAAATAACACATACATCCATGCCCTACCCGGGGCTCGAACCCAGGTCCCTTAGATCAGTAAGTCAAGCGCACTAAAACCACTCGGCCACAAGGACGGCTTGTCAGTGCTATATTGTGTTTTCACAGCATGAATAATTTACTGAATTGCTTTGTGAGGCCTGATTTTTGATTTATTTTTAGATCTAAAAGTAAGTGTGAATGGGCAGAAATTTGTTTTATCATGCGATTTAGATTTATTTCTTTATATGTAGCATAAAGGGTTAAAATATATATCAGGCAAGTGTAGCAAATTGCAGACAATTTTTTTTTAATATGCTTATTGTTTATATATTAAGTGGGAAATAAGATGAGATTTATTATTTTCACATCTTTGCTTTAGTTTTATCATTTTTCAGTCAGCTTATTTTTGGGGGATATCACCATATTTTTTCTTTTTCCTTTAGCCATTTTCCCTTACGAGAATTTTTTTTTTTACAATGCAGATCAGTAGCGCATTGTTTACGATATTTACATTCTTTACATGTTATTTCTGATAGGATATTTAGCTGTTTGGCTTTTTTATAATGCGAATTGGTAGTGTATTGTTTACAATATTTGTGTTTTTTACACTTGTTGTCTCTGATGGAATTATTTAGTTCAAGGGGCTTTTTAATAATGCAGATTGGATGAATTGTTTGCGATTTTCTTGTTTTTTTAGATTGTCTCCAACTGGAATATTTAAATCTGGAGGCTTTTTCATATTGTAGATCAGGGATATATTATTTATGATTTTTTTTGTTTTTTAGACTCCTCTTGGATGTGAATATTTTGTTCCGGAGGCTTGTTTTTAATACAGTGGATCAGTGGTGAATTGTTTATATTTTTACCTATCTTCCTATTGCTTTTGGCTTTGACATTTGTCTGTTAGTCAGTTTGTGGATTTGACAAAATGTTGTTCCACCATATCTTTTGAATGTGATGGAGAAACAATGATTTATGTGTCAAATGAAAGCTTGTGACACGGGGAGTGTCATGAGATATAAAAAATTGGCCTCCTGTGCTTTCTCCCCCCCAAAAAAGTGGAAATCTGAAAACTATTCTTAAGCTATATCTCCAGAATGCAAAGGCGTAAAGTAATGAGCTATACCTCGAATGAAAGCTTCTGATGCGGAGAATGTCATAGGCTATGAAAAATTGACCCTCCCCATGTTTCCCCCCCCCTAAAAAAGGGGGAGATATGATTGTTCCCATATATCTGCTGAATGCAAGTGCAGAAAGTAAGGAGCTATAGGCTATGAAAAATTGATCCCCCATGCTTTCTTCCCCCATAAAAATGGGAAATCTGAGTCACTCTACTATATCATCAGAACGCAAGGGCCTACAGTTACAAGTTAGGTGCCATATGAAAACTCATGTAATGACAGTTGTAAACTATTTTGGCCCCACTATTCCTCCTGATAAAATGTTAGGGAGTGGGAAGGGGTCAATGGGTGGGTGGATGGGTCGATGGACAGACGGACAGATGGATAGATGTTTCTAGCATTGAGACTATTTTGATCCAGGGTTCTTTAAAGAATATAATAAGTAATAGGTTTAGATTAATATAGTTGATTACGATGAAATTATTTTATAATTATTTTTCATTGTGGAAAAACTGTTGGTTTAGCATTATGTGCCTTTTAAAGGGAAAAATGTTTTAGGTTTTTTAAAAACTGCAAATGAACATTTGTCAGCAATAACACACTGTTAAAACAGATAGCCATGTTGCCTATCAACATTTGTTGTATAGTGATATGCACAGTTAGGAAAATTTAGCTTAGGTATATTTAGTGTTATTCTTTATGGAAATAACCTAAATTGATGATTTTTATACAATTCTTTCAGAAAAAGAAAATTTATTTTTGTTGCCATCAGTTGCTGTTAGGAGTCCAGCTTTAAAACACAACATATCATTACATGCACTTTGATCTATTGGCACCTGTGCAATCAAAATTGCAGGTCTGGAAAAATTCTTTTCAAGTTTAAAGGTGTATCAGTTGTGGTAATTATTCACAAATCAGTACTGATGCCGCGATTTTATTTTGTTTTTTTTTTCTATGAGAGTAATCCTCAATGTAGTGCAATTTATTCCATACCTACAAATCTAAAATCCTAAACAACGAACCACCGTTCCACATTCAAAAAGCTCCACAGGTTAAATAACCCAATAGGCTAAAACTGGCATAAAAATGTTCAAACTTGTAAACAACGAACTGCATTCCGCACTCAAAAAAAGCCCCAAGGGTTAAATTACCCGGCAGAAGTGCAGTGTAGGGTCCTCAGCCACCATCTTGTTTCATTTCGCCATGGTGAAAAAAAATTCCGAATAGTAAAAGTAGTCCGCTCCTGGTTGTTGTTGTTTTACCTCTGAGCAGCACTTTTTTGCACACAATGGGCTAAATGGGCAGGTCACAAGGACCCCGAAGGTTCAGAGGTTGAGGGAGAGGACCCATTGGAACAGCTGTTGGGAGACAGTAGCCTATCGTCAAGGCCATCCAGTGTGTTCTTTAACGTGCACAGGGCATGGCTCTCCCACACACGGGGCCACTGTTTAATGTCCCATCTGATGGACAGCAGCCTTTAAAGGCCATCAGTGTCCCCTACTGACTGTGGGCAGGGTTGGGGAGTTTTGCAGAGATAAATCTCAATGCTGAGCAAGCTGGGATTCAAACCTGGGACTGCAGATTATGAGCCTGGTGCACTACCGACTGAGCCACCCCTGCCCCATAGTCCATTCTGCATCTATGTTGAAATGTGTTTAGAGAATATGTATACAAGAAATATGCAACAATATATAGAAGAAAATCATGTTTCTGCAATAAAAAAAAATTGCTAAAATAATCTCATCAGAACAAGATTTTATTAATGTTTATCATTATAGAATGACCCCTTGTTTCATACTTAAAAAAAGCCCTAAAAATAAATAATCGCATCAAAATTAGATTTCATTAACAATTCTTATCACTAAGGAATAAACCCTCGTTACACACTTTAAAAAATCCCCAAAAATAAATAATCTCATCGAAAGATTTCATTAATAAGAGTTATCACTAAACAATGAAACCTTGTTTCCCACTTTAAGAAAAAGTCCCTAGTGCAAAAATATCTAAATAAAAATCAAAAGTAAATTTTCTTAATAATGCTCATCGCTAAAGAATCAACTTAAGAAAAGCCCCAAAAACAAATAATCTCATTAGAGAGAACTATTTTAAACAGTATATATATATATCACTCATAAACATTGGAACAAGCGGATGGATATCTTATTGCAACTCAACATTACAGGTTTTCTGGCTTTCCTGGGAAAAGTCTAACATGGCGGCTGAGGACCCTACAATGCACCATAGCCAATAACCCAAAGGGCTAGAATAAGTGTAAAAATGCCCAAAATCATAAACAACAAACCACCATTCCACACTCAACTCTCCCCAATATTCATAATCCACTCAACATTAACATTTAGTACAACAAAATTTTAAATCTCACCTTTATTTTCTTCATTAACACAGCAACAACCAACACCTCTAAAAAAACTGTGAAAAATGCAATTATATCAAATTTCCCATAACTTTTGAACAAAATAAAATTCCACCATATTTCATATCCCTATGCCTTTACTAATTCACTGTACTCACAGCTCCATAGACTAAACATTATGGCAACAGTAGTATCCACAATAAACGAATCCCTTTCAAAAATGCTTCTTATTCAATATTCAATTTTAATTTCAAAAAGGTGCCTTCTAATCTAAATTTGGATATCCAAAATACGCCAATTTATTATGATTTCAAACCCTCAAACCATTCAATTACCCCAGTACTCTTTATTCAATATATACCTCATAAATAAATTAGCAGTTATCAATATTTTGTCTCTTGTATACTTCGTATAAATTTGTTAACAAGCATATTTTATAAAAAAAAAATTAACTACAAGAATGGATTATTGCTTTACTTTAATTGCTAATGACCGAATTTGACAAAAGAATACATGGAACTGACATAGGTAAATGTTGACAAAATACAGTTGTATAGCAAGACTAATGTCTGAAATAATTTCAATACTTACAATTAACTGCAAGTTACTAATTAACAATACAATAATTCTTTAAAAAAACAGGATATAGATTTCTTACCTTTTTCTTCATTGTGAAACAAATTTAATACAACAATCTGAATTTTTTAGAAGAATGCTTACACAGTACTGACTGTAAAATGTTAATAGGATAACTTTTGGTACAGTTAGATATTAAAAACAAAAAATAAGCTCCATCCAATAAAAGGTCATATTTAATACATCACACTCGTATAATTGACACCGTCTATAAACACTGATAAACACAGTATAAATCATGTGACAAATATGAAGTTGCCAGAGGTAACTGAGAAGGTAGATATATAGGTCAAACTATAGTCAAATTGATGCGAATGGTCTAACGATCGTAAATATATATATACTACTCATACTAGAAACAGTGAAATCAACACTCAATTTCCAAAATGTTTTCTACTCTAAATGATTTATAACGACGTATAATTCAAAGACTGGGTAATTAGCAATTAAAGCAAATTCGGTCATTAGCAATTAAAGTAAGCAAAAAGGGTCAAATTAACATAATGGCCAACCTAGCTATGAACTAGAGCCATACCCTCAAGGAGGGTTCCATGTATTCGGAAAGATAAATGATAGTAGCAGCAGCATAATTGAAGGTTACAGGATTTTTCATATCTGGCTAATCAATAAGCATAAAATTATTCTAAAATAACAAGAAATAAAATAAGAAAATAAATTTGCTAAATAAGTTCTTTCTAATCAATTTATCCAACATTTTATGCTCTATAATTTTTTAAATCCTATCCTTCTGCAGCTTTCAAAGTTTCGTTTTTCTCTGCAAGGAAATATTTTATGTTTTCTAAGTGTATTTTGCATATTTATATCGTTTTTTACATATTATTCAATTTGACCATTATCATAATCAGTTAATAGTATTTCAACAAGAGTATTTTTTCATCGTAAAGAAATAAACTAACTTAACATCTAAGGCATACTTGCAGCATTTATGGGCATAAATATATGGACGTCGTATGCTTCACCTAAGTTACATGAAACCTAAGTTACACTAAATAGTAGTTCTGTACTTAAGTAACAGAAAACTGTTACCTAAGTTACATGAAACTCGTTTAGGAACTCTCTTTTCTACACTCCTTGGCTGTAATTTGGTACTTTAGAGTAGGGGTTCTCAACGTGGGGTGCGTGGTAAAAGTTTTTGGGGTACGCCATGAGAGTTCAAAAGTTGCTAGATCTATTAAAAAGGTAAAAATAACCATTGTTATACTATAACTGTAGTTTTATCTATCTATACAAGGGGTACGCCAGTTACATACACATTTCCAAGGGGTACGTGAAGCATAAAAGGTTGAGAACCACTGCCTTAGAGGCTTCCCTTGGTCTGAGGTACGATTCTTGGATAAGGACTATAGTAATTGCAAATTCAAGTAGGAAGTGCTGGAATTCTAGAAAAGTCATGCCGGATTCCATTGGAGTTCCAAGATACGATGGTAGGTTGCGATTGCGCAGTGTGTTTAGCCTCATGGTTTAGCTAAAATTAGAAAAGAGAACTACAGAATTCTAATGCTTCAAAGAGAACACTTTTTGAAGCTGGGGGTAATTACTATCATCAGTATATGGTATTCATGTTATTATTTTCCTTAACAAGTTGCATGGATTATGTATCTAGTTATTATGGAACACTCTTCAATGTCGCACTGAAATCTGTAATTTTTTTATATTCTTGTGTCTCTTACAAACTTTGTAAGTCAATAGCTGGTGGTCACATGTTCTGCTTATTAAATTTCACTTGTCTACTGGTATGTCTCAATGATAGACATTAGTTGTCGCAAACTGTTTTTTGAAGCTTACAGTAAGATTGTTATCATTGGCATATTTGATGTGAATTTCAAATATTTATTTGTCTTGTAGTTACTATCATCAGTATGTGGTAGTCAATGTTATTTTCCTTAACAAGCTGCATGGGTTATATTTCTAATTATTATAGAATATTCTCCAATGTTGCACTGAAATCTGCAATTTTTTTTACATTACTATGAATTCTGTTGGAAACTTCAGTAAGGCAATAATATAGGGTTCCCATTATTAAAAATGCTCAAAATCATAAACAACAAACTACCATTACACACTCAACTCTCCCCAATATTCATAATCCATTCAACATTAACATTTAGTACAACAAATTATAAATCTCACCTTTATTTTCTTCATTAACACAGCAACAACCAACACCTCTAAAAACTGTGAAAAAATGCAATTATATCAAATTTCCCATAACTTTTGAGCAAAATAAAATTCCACCATATTTCATATCCCTATGCCTTACTAATTGAAGAGTATTCCATTGGAGTTCCAAGATAGGTAGGTTGCGATTGCGCAGTGTGTCTAGTCTCATGGTTTACCTAAAATTAGAAAAGAGAACTACAGAATTCTAATGCTTCAAAGAGAACATTTATGTTCTCTTTGATTTATGTCTAGTGATATGTCTCAATGATAGACATTAGTTGTTGCAAACTATTTTTCGAAGCATGCATATGATTGATTTATCATTCATATGTCTGATGTGGGTTTCAAATAATTATTTGCCTTGTAGTTACTACAATCAAACCCGAGTAAAAAGTAGTTAATATTACTATTTCTGTTAATAAATTGTATGGGTTATATTTCTTGTGATTATGAAAAACTCCTAAAAGCTGCACTGAATTCTGTATTATTTTATATGCTATGTATCTATTATTGTTATGGTATGAGCTTCAGAAACACAATAATATAGTGTTTATATATTCTTTTATTGAAATTTTCTTGCTCTACTAGTCAGTATCACTGATCAACAAAAAGTATTGCAAACTATTTTTTTAAAGCACACATTATGATTAAGTTACAATTGGTGTATTTGATGTATATTTCAGTAGTGAACTGCAGTATAATGTAGCATTTCTAACATTTTTCTTAATGATAAGCTGTATGGGTTATATTTCTTGTCATTTTGAAAATCTCTAGGATGTTGCACTGAATTTTGAACTTTTTTCTATATGCCAATATATTATGGTATTAAGCTTCAGTAAGACAATAATATGGTATTCATATGCATCAATATATACTTTTCTTAATGTTAAACTGTATCAGTTATATTTTTTGATTATGTAACACTCTTGGATGTTGTAGTGAATTTTATTTTTTGTTTTATAGTATAAGCTTCAGTAACGCAATGATATATTGCTCATTCATTCTATTTCTTGAAATTTTATTGCTCTACTGTTATGTGTCACTGATAGATATTGGTTGTTGCAAAATATTTTTTGAAGCATACAATATATTTGGATTATATTTTATGTAGATTTCAAATATTTATTCTCTTGTACTTACTCTCATGAAACCTCAAGTCAATAGCATTTAATGTTACCATTTTTCTGAATAAGCTGTTTGGGTTATATTTCTTGTTATAATGGAACACTCTTCAATGTCACACCGAAATCTGAAATTTTTTTACATTCTTTGTATCCTGTTATAAACTTCAGTAAGGCAATAACATAGTGCTCAAATGATTTATTATTAAATTTCACTTATCTCACCGATACGTCTCAGTGCTCATATGCATAGACAATGGTTGTCACAAACTATTTTCTGAAGCATACGATATGATCGAGTTATATTTTGTATATTTGATGTGGCTTCAAACATTTATTTCTCTTGTTGGAATATGTGTAGTCACTGTTAGCAATATTGATTTTTTTTTAATATTCATTTAACATTATTTGAAATGATTGTCTTGCAGATTCATACTGACCTCATATCTGAAGCAAAAATTCTTTTGAGGTGGTCAATGTAATCTTTGTAATAGTTTCTTCATGTCATCACGTTTGTTAATCAGGTCTTGTTTTGGTGTTTGTATTGACGTTTATTTGAATTATATGATACTGATTTTACTCTTAGTAAGAAGATATTCTTGTCTTATTAATAAAATAATTAAATTGCACCGATCATTTTGTCAGCTGTGAATGAAATTCTGATCTCAGTAGCTTTCTACCAAGAACTTAAACTATGTGAGATTTAAAAGTTTTATATGAAATGTAATCATACTTTTAGTGAGAGACTGTAAATGTGATATTTATGATGATTGTTAAACTTTATCTGACGGTAGTATGAATATATTTTGCAACCTGAAAATAAATAATTTATCTATACCAATATTTATGGTAATGTTGCTCATATATTATATTCCAAAATCTTTTGACAAAAAAATAATAAAATTTTGCTTTAAAATTCAGGTGTATCACGTTTTCTTAGAAATATGGTTTACAATTAAATATAATTAATAAAAAAAAAAGTTTAAGTATTTCTAGATAATATGTTTATTGAACTTTTTTGACATCGAGAAATGAAATTTTTCTATGTGTGTGAAAATACATTTCCTGCAATAATGAAATGCTACTCCGCATTTATTGTAACTAGCTTTATAATTCATATTTGATTCAATTCAGTTGAAGAAATGAAATTATTTAAAAAATGCACACATCGAAGAGAAACAAATCAATTCCACTGACAGAAAGCTATGATGCGATGCATGGACTCTGCTTCTGACGTCATTAGCTGTGCGGGTCACGTGACATCAGGCTTTGGTTGGACCCCCTCCGGCCCTGATAACGGCTGCCACACGACGAGGCAAGGACTCCACAAGCTTGCGTTAATATTCAATAGGTATGGCGACCTATGCATCCTCCAGAGCTATCCACTATTCCCTCAAGGTCGTCATTGATGGGACATGGGCTCGAACACTCTGCTCAACGGTATCCCAAAGTTTTTTGAAGGAATTGAAATCTTGGCTTCTAGGTGGCCATACTCCTGCAACCATGCAGTAGCCAACCTGTGAGATGAATAGTTATCTTGCTGGTAAACGTCATCTCCATTGGGATGCATGATGGCCATAAATTGTCAGTCATGAGTTCCATGTACCTGGATGCATTGAGAGTTGTCAGTATACGTACCAAAGGTCCCACAGACGTCCAACTGAAGACATCCTAGGCAGTGCCGTCTTAACAATATTGTAGGCCCCTACCCACCCATCTACGGGAATAAAAATGTAAACGGTCAATAAAATTAAGCCTACAGATTTATTGGTACTTTTAATAAAATCAATGTTTAAACATAAAAAAAATGCTGTAAAGCAAGGATTAATCAACACAAACTTTTGGGAAATTTAAAATCGTGTAGTCCCTGGGCAGTGGCGGCTCGTAGCTAAAATTAGTGGGGGTGCTGCTCCAGAAAATATTTAGCCTTTGTTTTAAAATTGCGTAAAAGGAAAAAAAAAACGAAAAAAAAAATGAATCAAATAGAATAGCTGGAAGCAGGATAATAATCTAATTCTACACTTTATCACTTTCAAGAATATGGTACACGGTTTTTAAGCACAACACATGCGGAGTAAAAAAAAACTACCTTCAACCAGCTCGCCACTGCGGAAACGACAGTGCTCTCTCTCCCTTGCAGCCTCGTGTGTAGCTTCCTATGTGCGCATGCGCACAACAGGCAAACACCTCGCCGCTAGTACTGTGAAGCGCACAGTTCCATACAAAGATTTTTGTATCTTTTTCATAAACTGGGGGATGGCTACTGATATTAAGCTTAAGGATTATATATTGTACAAGTATAAAGAAAAAAGGACTCATTATATTAATGTTATCGATAATATCAAGTTGAAATTGGGGGTGCTGCAGTTCCACAGTGCCTATACGCAAGCCGCCACTGTCCCTGGGCAACTTTCCAGTGTGCCCATGCCTTAAGACGGCCGTCACCCCATGCCATCACTGAGCCACCACCAGCTTGTACTGTTCCAACCTGACATGCAGGATCCATGACTTCATGGGTTTGGTGCCTTATCCTGTCTCCCATCGGCATGATGTTTAAATCGGGATTCACCCCTCCAGACTATCTGTTACCAATTTTCGATGGTCCAGTTACGATGTTCTTTCACCGAGGCAAGGCGTTGAGCCCAGTGTTGTGCCATTAGAAGTGGAACTCTCGTAGGTCAGCGGCTCCCGAAGCAGAGACGATGAAGTGAGCATTGTGTAGTTCATGCACTGACTTCCCAGCTGGAACCTGCGTTCAGATGGGAGGTGATTTCAGATGTCTGGCACCTATCGGTTCATACGATGTGGGTCAGACGGCGAGCCCGTGATCATAGAAGACTGGTTGTCCTTTACAGTTTGTCAGAGTGCTTTTTTTGTGCAATTTTTATTTTCCCGGAACACTTGAAACTCTCGTACGAGAAAAATCCAAGCTCGTTGACAATTTCGGAGATCGAGTGTCCCATTTGTCAGGCACCTATGATCTACCCTGTCAAATTAGTCTAAATCCCAATCTTTCCCATTTCGCTTCTCAGGACGAATGCTTGGGGAAATCAAAGCTGACAGCTATATATGACCAGAGTTTCAGCCACGCATGCGCAGAAATGCGAGACTGAATTTGGATAACATCTCGTCCTTAATTCAACGACACTTCAGTGTAAATGACAGTAGGATAACTCTTTAGCCGGGAAAAGATATGTGCTTAACGTTCTGATTCACGTCACGCAATCGTTTTAACTGAAATTTTAATGATGCATACAAACGATCTACGTATACATACATCATCTGAATTAAAGCCTGGCTATATGCCCCATGTGGAAGGATTATTAGCTAGTTGGAAAGCAAATTTTTACAGTGTATTTGAAGGCATAATTTTCAAGCAAATTTATGACATTTGCTTTGAATTTTTTTTTTTACGGGAAAATGTTTTGATGTTCGTACCTTTAAAAATGATATATGCACAGTTTAATGACTGAATACGAACTATTTCTACTTGCTCAAATTTACAAATGTCAAAATCTTCTCTTAATTCACATTTAAAAAGTGAATTAAGAGAATCACCAAAAAAATTATCTTAATTCACTTTTTTAAAACAAATAATCCTTCAAATTATTTCTGGAATAATCCAAGACTAGGTTTTTAAGATTTTTTTTTAGTGTTGATATTCTCAGTATGCCCCCTTTCACCAAGTCTTTGGTCTGACATGATCTACACATGGATGAATAAATAATTTAGGGGTAGAGGTTGGTGTGGATTAATCGATCTGTCAAGCTGTTCCAGAATATAATTTTTCCGTTTTGATGCTTTTCAAAAAAATTATTGCAGAATAGTCATTGCATACGTGTCATATCTTTTTCACCTTTGCTCTTGTTACACTGGGCAACACGCAAGAAGGCTTTGAAATGAAAATAGCCAATCTTTACTAATTTCAAGGTGCTGAACAGTAAAATGAGAATAAAATTTTGCTCTTGTTTAGGAGAGACAGAAATGGTCATGTATAAACGACTGGTCCGCATCGAGTACATAGGTAACCTTAATTAATTTCTTAAACTTTTTTTGCAACACTGTATTTTAAATTACAGATTGCAAAACATTGCATTGTGTTGCATCAGCCCACCATACACACAACCCCGGAGGTATTACATCATTGTCTGATGCAATGCAGTTGAGTCATGACATTGCAGCTTTATGAGAGCGGGGGAGGGAAAGATGCAATCAGTAGTTGTAAGCGACGTCTTGTAGGGTGAGCAAGTCTTTTGAGTGATTCCCATTTCCCCCCCCCCCCGAGTCATAAGTACACCATGTGATCCTTACAGTTTTAATCAGCAGTAGTGATGCCTCGTAACTGTGTTAATAGTGCAGATACATTTTGTTACATTTGCGGGGAAGCGACATTTGCAAACCAGAAAAGGGCCATCACTCCAATAATGAAAACACCATACGAGTTTTATTTTGGATGCAAGATTGGGGGCCAAAACAAGGCCTGGGCCTCACACATGCTGCAGTATGTGTGCAAGAAATCTTCCGAAGTGGTTGAAAGGCGAAAAAGTCGCGATGCCGTTTGTTCTTATTGTTTGGAGAAAGCCAAGCAATCACGCAAATGACTGCTACCTCTGCATGGTTCCACATGTTACTGGAGACATCACAAGGAAAAAGAAGTGGACAATAGCATACCCAAATATGCAATCTGCTCTCTGAGCAGTTTCACATGGCAAAGGCCTTCCCGAACCTCCAAAAGAATTTTCCATTGATTCAGACGATGAGGGAGGCGAACCGACGTTGGGTCCATACATCCTTTGGTGTCTAATGATGATCCATACATCTGCCACGGTGGGTCATCTGGGCCACACATTCTCACCGAAGAAGAAATGAACGATCTTGTTCGCAATCTGGAGCTGTCCAAGGCCAAAGCAGAGTTATTTGGATCGACTTCATGGAATCTTGAAGGAATATGTCTTGCACCTTACTTCAGAAAGGAAGATGACCTTGTGTTCTGCTCCGATGGAGATGGCCTGATGAATGCCCTCGGAATCAAACATGACCCTCAATCTGAGGGTCATGTTGAAATGAAATTTTGAGTCTCGTCTGTGTTGCTGCATAATGGAAACTGACTTCCATCCATTCCGGTCGGACATGCTGTCTACATGAAGGAAACCTATGACAACCTAAAACAGCTGTTGAACTGTCGTTAATAGAGCAAGTATGGCTGGCATCTCTGTTGCAACTTGAAGGTAGTGGCTCTGTTGACGGTGCTGCAGCTGGGATATACGAAGTACTGCTGTTTCTTATGTGAATGGGACAGTCAGGCAAAGACTGCACTATGTGAAGAGAAAGTAGCCTCAGAGGAAATCTCTGAAGGTCAGAGAAAAGAACGTGGAACACTGACAGAAAGGCACAAAATCCTGCTACCGTCCCTACACATCACACTCAATGTAATGAAAAATTTCATAAAAGCCATGCTCCGGACTGCATCAACTTTCAAGTACTTGGCTGACAAATTCCCTCGACTCAGTAAAGCGAAAATTAAAGAGGGAATTTTTGTGGGTCCCAAGATCCACGAGCTGTTCAGAGACCAGATGTTCGATAACCTGCTTCAGGGTGACGAGAAAAAGGCTTGGGATGCGTTTCGTCTGGTGTCAACTAAATTCGGAAATTTCAGTGCAGACAGCTACAAGAAACTGTTTAATGGGAACTGGTCCACTTCAATGTTGGCCGACTACTGTTGGACGCTCACCAGATATGATCCTGAGCAGCTGTACAAGCGACGTCGAAAGTAGAAGCGGAGTTTTACCGATACGTCATATGTACGTATTACTCTATTATATAAGAAATTATTTTGGATTTCTAAGAAATCGTAGCCAATTTTGCGTTTTCATTGTAACATTCGTATTCAGCACCTTGAAATCTTTAAGAAATGGCTACTTTTCTCTCAGAGGCACGACTTCTATGAAAATTTGTTGCCCAGTGTTATTAGCATTTTCAGCTTGAGAAAGGCAGTCGGCAATCTCCTTTGAGCAGCATATTGTGCAGAGAAAGACTCCGTTGGTTTGGCCATGTTGCCCGTATGCATAATTATAGATTAGGCACACTGTACATAACTCTATTCACTAAAGACCTCAGAAAGAGGGGGAGACCTAGGATGTTGTGTGCAGACAATGTCAAACAGAACCTTGTTAGAATTAGTGTACAGTGCCAGATGCAGCTCAGGACATATGTTTGGAGACCTAAATTGCACAATTTGGTTGAACTTCCGTAGCCCATGGTTGCTGACGATAACTTTGCATTAATTTGTGCAAAAGCTTGTTAACCTTTTCATTCCCCATATAAAAATACCAACTTAAATTTTATATTTATTAAAAATTTTATCTAATGTTGATTTTCAAACTTTTCCTCCATCTGAAAACCTTTTTTAACACATTTTTAAAATAAGGTTTTTTTTTTGTTTTCTTTATTATTAAAACAAATTGAGATGTTTATTTAGTCTAACATCTAATATAATCAATCATGCTCTAAAACATTGTCAGATGAACCAAATAGGGTTCTGAAAAGGCTAATGAGCATCTTTTGGTTGTTTTGGGTTTTATAGCGCATGGGTTACTAGGCAGCTAATGAGCATCGTTTCGATTGCTGCGAACAACCCAAGCGATCAATTTTTTTTAAAACCAAAACGTCAGCATAGAATTGTGGATATTCAGCTAAAGTTCTATTGTATATACATTAGTAAGATACCTTGAATCACATACGGTAAAGTTTATTGTGTGCCATTTTACAGTCACGATATTACTACACATTATATTGTGGGTTCAAATCACTTCAGACAGCAAAGTATTATATTTCAGCACATACAGTGTTCATGCAGTATATGGAACGATGTAACAGCATGATACAAGTGGTTACACATATGCACAATAAATGTACACTGAACATAATGTATACACACATCAAAATTATTGAAAAGGAATTATTTAGAATCTGGAATACAAGCATTTACAGAGGAAAAAAATAATTCCTTCTTAAAAAAAGTATGCCTGAGACGAATTGCACATTACATATTACAGATTCACACTAGATTATTTCTAATGCAATTCATACCATTCAAATTTGAAGAAACTCCTAATTAAAGTTTGTTCTAGGTTCTTATTTAAAACATTGTCATTCATTAGATAAAGTTTCTCAGTTTTCACAATAATACACTTAAAACTTTATGAATTTACTGCTTGCAAATGATTCTTGCGAACATAATTTGTACCATTTGTGTTAGAAATTTTCAGTTTTTTTTTAACCTTTCAACTCGTTTGGAGTCAGAAATATTTTAATCAAAAATGTTTTAAAAATATACTAAAACCATTATGGAAATGAACTATACTGAACAATTTAATTCTGATCAGCACAGTTTTACATTACCAAAAAGGTATGTGAAAAAACAATGCATGTTTAAAGAGCATCACTGCCAGATGTCCCACTTTAGAAAGAAGCAATAGATATTGTTTACGAACACAGGGAATAAATTTATCATATCTATGAAATGTAACAGACATTAAAATTATCTAGTATCTATTTACCTCGACCACTACTAAATTAATTACTAGCAATTAAATACCTAATAAAATTTCTATCTAGTAATAAAATTCTTCAAGATATAAGCATGCTAACTCATGTGCTACAAATATGTTTGGTGTTCGTTTGCAGCAAAGAATGAATGGAAAAATTAATTTTTCTAGGGCTGAAGTTATCTTTTTTATAGACAGTCATGAGATTAATACAAAGACAAACACAGCTTTTAAAAACTATTCAATTTGCATTATTACTTTTTTTTCACTGAACTTTAAGCACATACAATGGAAAGGCACACTAATTTTTTCTATTTTTTCAAACATCAGATTACAATAAAATTAGCAGTTTGCTATATAGCATTAAACAAATTGCACTGTTTGAATAAAATGGGTGGTTACTTTTACAATTTTCCCCCAATATGGAAATGAATCCCATCTACACCCTGTCATGGTAAACTTGTATGTATATGACTGAATTTGAGTATTTGTGTTTCTATTACATAAAGGGTAAATGCAGCTAGCTCTCTAATGGAAAATATGATACAGTGTCAATAATAAAAATTATCATTTTTTCCCCTCCAAAATAGAAAGTTTGTTTTCAATGAAGTGCATGTTCACAATAGAAGAATAGTTTGCTAGAAATCATCACATAAACTGGCTTTTATATTATCACAAACTTGTTACAAAGTGCTTAAGTAAAAGTCTATAAAGTGCATTTCAGATTAAATATAAGAAACAGGTAAACTTTTCATAATATGCATTTTGAGCAATGGCTAATTTCAAATTACAATAATTATGCTTTCAATTCTCAACAATAAAGTATTAATAAAAATGTATAAATAGAGTAAGACACAAAAAAAAAAACACATTATAAAGTGGCTGCATTTAAATAAGTGTTAAATAAAACCCAAAGACTAAAATAATGCCAGGAACAAACTGGCACTTAATCAGCATTAATTTTTTAACAAAGTGGAATGCTGTTTAGTTACAAATTGGTTAACTTTAAAACACACTGCCACAATTTTATAAATAACTATAATAAGCTCAATAAACAAATGCTCATGAAGATTATTTACATATATATGAAAGCACATTGTATACAAAAATCCTTAGCAAAATATGAGCTATATCGACAAAAACAATACAAAATTGAATTACGGCTTTTAGTGTGGTGAGCAGTTGTGTCAACACTAAGCACTAACTGAAAATGGACATACATCTGCAAAAGCTATGGAGAGCTAGATTTAGTTGCTGCCTTACTGATTTGTGCCTCTTATCAAAACACAATGTGGGGGGAAATTATCTTTTTGCTGACCACAGTAGCTTGATGCTCAACATTCCTATAGCTGTTTTGTATCAAGAGTTAGAAATATTTAATCTAGTGTTTACTTAAGCCACATTGATAAATGCAATATATAGCCATTTTATGCTTTAGAATAACTAATGAATTTAAATGTTTAATAATTATTTACATTTTAGTACTTATATGAGCTCCAGCTTGGCTGGTAATGAGAAAACAAAATCTATTCAGATATTTGTATCAAAGATATTAAAAGTTTAGTAGCAAAGTTTAATATATATATCACTTAGCAAATGTTTAATTGCTGCAAGGGAATTTCAGTTAAAATGCAAAATACTTTTTCAAGTAAATGCCACATCTTTGATGATAAACATTTTGTTTAAATACCTAAACTACTTAAAAAATGTTCAAAATAACTATTTTGAATATACAGGAGCATTGCAACACCTAAAATAAAGGTACATTTGGGCTAATTTCATTTTCCTAACACTTACATATGAATATTAGACTGAATCAAGCCACTAGGTCAGCAGAGCAGCAACTAAGGCACATTATCACTGAAGTTCAAAAATGCCAGTTATCCCACAGCTTTAAAAGGAATGACCCAATTTCCCATGACTAGAATGTGCTCTACTGCTCAGCAGTTTCTGCTTGGACCTTCTGCTCTGTCTCCCCATTAATCAGTTTCTCAGGTTTGTCCTCTGGCTCTAATTCCTTTGGTTGCTCTTCCGTTTCTTTGGGCTCCTTGGTCTCTTCAGTCTCTGGCCTCTCAGTGCTCTCCTCAGTTTTTTGTTCAACACCTGAATGCATAAAAGGTTGCTTAGATATACTGAAGGTCTTTAAAATAAGTATTTTCACAACAGAAATATTAACTTTTCTCGTATCAGTACATGAAAGCAATAATAAAAACCTGTATAAAGTAACCGAGCCAGTTTCTGTACAGTTGCATATTAATGGACAACAGAAGAATTACATATTTAAAGAAATATTGCATATGATATACTATAGCACACTACCTCTTTCTGTGTGGCCTGTGAGCTACTGATGACAAATAATTAAATTTGTAAAAGTGAAAAGGAACATATAGAGGCCAAGAAGTCCAACTTTGGTGAAGTGAATTCTCATTAAAATTATTAATATTAATAAAATAATATTGCCATTAACTGTGTTTTTTAACATGCACAGGGCATTGCTTAATGTCTCATCCAGCAGACAATGGCCTTTCCAAGACCATTGGTATACTATTTCTTACTGAAGACAAAGTTGAGGTTAGCAGACAAAATCTAAATGCAGGTGTATGGGGAACTTTAATCTGGGTGCATCAGATAATGAACCTGAAACACTACTGACTCAAGCAATTGAAGAAGCTATAAATATAACTGTTGACTGTACTCAAGATACTAGTAGAGCAGAACAATTATCTCCAATTATAAGAACCCATCTATCGTGATAAATTCTGGTGCAAATGCTCCAAATGAATAGTTTGTGGGCTCTCTTCCTATGTTAGACTCAACATGAGCAACTCTAAATTAAACATTTTTTGCATTGATTATACATACATTATTGATTATATATTTTTCTAGCAGGCTGCCATTCCATTTCAGTTTCTATGCAGCTTTCAGCTATAACGTTTGCCCAGGCCTGCACTTTTGGTATAATCTATACAACAGTACAATTTTAGACTGAGCATTATTGCTCAATGACAGAGAATTTTAAATTATTTTAAAATAAAAATTCTTATGTAACTCAGCTTCTAATCAAAAATTTTCAACTCGTGCCATCTGACTGCATAAACACTAGGCGATTGTATTCACTGAGCTATAGGTAACTGATCAAACTTCTAGTTTTATGAAAATTTGTATTGATGCTGTGTAAAAAGAATAACCTTAAAGTGGCTTTTTTGGTCCCCTGTCTCCAAACTGATACATACAATAAGTAGGATCATCAACCAGAATAAAAAGGGATTCTTCATAATGTTAATTAGTATAGGGTTAATCAGTTGCAGTAGCTCAACAGGTAAGATATATTATCAGCTTATTATTAGAGCCAACACATTATCAGTCCTATTACTCAAGTTAAAAGCTCAAAATATAGGCTTCTACTGAAAAAAATGTGAAATGCAGAACTGACTGGAAAGGTTTCACTAACATGTGTTCAATGAAAACTAAAATTTGACACCTTAACTGATTGGGACAGTTGTCAAATTTCTGCAGTTACTTAATTTTAGTTTTCATTCTAAAAGGTAGATAACATTTTGAATTGTTTCAAGTCAGTTAACCGAGTGGTCTATAGCCTGGATTTCTGCAGTTCTTTCAAATACTTATGATAAGCACACTCAGAAGCAGTGTTATAAGTCTACCATTTAAGAATGAGAATATTATTCAAATAATATCCACAGTTTTGATATTACATAGAAGACAGAAATCTAGAAATTACCCATAACTTACACAGCTTTCCCATGCAAGGACATACTTCCTAAAACAGATATCTGGTTCTCTGACCACTACTTCAGTTAACAACCAGATTTCTTTTAGGAAGGATTGACACACAAGTGCCAAGATTATATTTGAATAGGCCAGAACATCTTTCCAACATAATTTTTCTTTTTTTTTTTTCAGAAATTATTCTCAATAAATTGTGCAAATGTACTTTTCCCCCTTCAGTTTAGTGATCTTAAAAAATATTATTACAAAATATTTATTATTATTTTGTCTCCATTATTGTTGTCAAAATTCCTTAGAGTACATACAGTGTTCTTGTTCTCTCTCCTCTATATTTGATGCCGGTTACACTTAACATGTAATTACACTTGGTGCTAAATGGAACATTAGCTAACTCCCTAATCAACTATATCAATTATTTCACTTAAAACTTGAGGGACTGAATCTATTCTAATCAAGTTACAAAAATTTGTGCACTTTTCCATATATCAAAACACTATTTTTCTAATCATTAAATGATCTTCCTTTTCTAGATTATGCCATTTTAATTATAGAAGTAGATGGCAATTCTGCTCTCTGTAACAAAAGGTAATGAAATTTGCAGCAGATAATTTATTTTTTTACTATGGTCAAAATAATGAGCGGAAACCATGGCTTCAAGGGATGTGGAAATGCAATTAGGACAAAAAAAATACAATGAATATTTGCAAACTGTAAAATCAAACACTTCTAAAAAGTCAGCAGAGTGTTAAAAATACTAATGTTTCATTTGAAGTCAGGTGATCATTTCTGTCGAACGATTCTAGTGAGATATTCTTTCACTGATTGATTTTGTTTTTGTCATTTTTTCCCATAAGTATACAATTTTTTTCACCGAATAAATTTTCTATTATAGTCTTGATCCATGAAAACAAGTTAAATGAAGGTTCAGATGTTATGCAAGAAATCTTAGTACTACTATTTTAAATGTACAGTAAATCATTGCTTTTAGCATTAATGATGTTGATGAGACTGGTAATAAGGTAAGTTTGGTGATTAATAGTGAGAAAACTAAAGCGATCAAAATTAGTCAGGTGGTGGTGATTCAATGCCTTCAAATGGTTGCACTCTTGAGCAGATTTCTCATTTAAATTATCTTGGGAGTTGGGAGCAGATACCACTGTGTGCAACATGTGATTAATATGAGAATAGACATTGTTGCTGGAACTTCAAAGAATCTGTGGATATTGTAACAAAATAGCCATATACATCTAAACACTAAAACTGCTTTATTTCCTAATAGTTTGGTTCTTTAACCCTTCCAGTGTCCATGTCGTCTGTATACGTTCATAGAATCTGAATTGAGAGGCCAAGGACGTATGTATTTGATTAAAAAATATTGATTTTTAAAAAAATAAAAATTGCTATTGTAATTTTATATATATATATCTTATAAAAATATATAATTCAGGTTTCATAAATAATATTGTTTTTTAATTTGATGCATATTTTATTAAACTACAATATAAATAATTTTATAAAGCCATCTGATTGCCATTTCATAGAAGCACTAAACAGTATTGCCAATTGCTTGTTAACATTCCTATTTGCTGAAGCAACATTCTGATTTAAGCTCACAAGTCTGATTTGAACTCTTAACAACAAATATTTTCTTAAATTTTCGAAAATCTAAAAATTAACAAAAAACTATTTTTAAAAATGATAGATGTTGGAAATAATTACAAAATACATACCGCCATTCCCCCCCCCCCCCCCCCCAGTTTCACTCTTTTCTGTCATAAACCTATTTCAGCATTCCCAAGTTATTTTTATCATTTTTCTCAGCATTCTATGCATCTCTCCCACCCTTAAAATCGAAACTGGAAGTAAAAACCTCTTTCTTAGACATTCTGGTTGCAGCTGCATTTAATTATGCTTCACTGAGGAAAACAAGATGCAAATGGCCGACACATGCTATCCCCATTCCCGTGTGCTATATTAGTGTTTTGGACCTCGTATTGGATACCCTTTGTAAAGTTAGTATTTACTTTTTATATTTAAACCTTACTTTTCATTTCAGTTAGATTTATTTTCGTAAATTTGTGATCTTTTGGCCAATCGATAAGTATTGATTTTTCATAGTTATGCTACATTGTATGGCCGGCTTACAACTTGTTGTTGTGGATTTTTTTATTTTATTATTTATTTATTACTTTTCCAGTAAAACTTTAATTTAGTATCATTTTCTGAAAATAAATGAGGTCTTGGATATGGAAACAAATTCATTTCTGTAGATTTATTTCCGTTAGTTAGCGATCTTTCGGGCAGCTAATTTATCAATCTTCTTGAGTTATGCTATATTGGAGGCCAGCTTAAAAGTTGTTGTGGATATTTTATTTAACATCCCATTAAGGTTATATGTAATTCTTCTTTAATTATTTCTTGTTTTTTTTTTTTAGTAAAAAAACTGACCTTGTACCATTTTCTAAAAATGAATGTCTTGGATGCAAAAGCAAAATAGACTTCCTTGCTATGGAAATCAGCCATCATATGGGAGGGCAATTTCGGGAAGGCATCCCCTCTGCTAAATTCACGTAGAAAGTTTCACCCCCACTCCCTAGAAAAATATAATTTTTTTTTAAATTACGAGTTTTTATGTTTATATTGAATGATTTTAAAGGCAACCCCCCTCTCAATACCTTGGCTGTGCCACACAGACGATATGGCATTTTTTTTTTGCTCTGGTGCACAAACCTTTCTGCACTTAGGCAAGATTACCAAACTTCAACACCCAAAGAAAAAAATTCATATTGTTTAGCAAAAAAAGCAGACAAGGAAGTTTTTTTGTATTTCATAACCAGTTCAGAAAATCCCATGAATGTGAGAAGTCCTAGTCACTTTGTATAACACTAGCTGTGTTTATACGATACTGAAAAGAATCATCAAAAGAAATGAAAATCATATTTCAGATTGAATATTATATTATTCGGGAGAAAATTTCCTTTCGATAAATATATAATTTAATTATTTTTATTTATCAGGTTTTCCAAAATGAAGCCTCAATTGTAAAGTGCGATTTTTTTTTAACCATATCACACTGAAAAAGGCTTATTAAAATCAATATGCTAGCAAATTTGTTTATATTATTTATTTTCATAAAATTCGTAAATTCTGTTTAATTTGGCATATAGCACGACCTATTTCTGTTGATTGGTTATTTTTTTTAAAAAATTCTAAAGTTGACTTGTTTATTTGGCTCAGCGCAATTGGCTAAAAGCCTGGAATTTTCTCAAAATATGGTACCAAGAAAAAAATTACAAAACGAGAGAAATATTTACTTAAAACCACAAATATAAATTTTTTTTGTTATTCAGAAATATATAAACATTCTATTCATGTGCATTATAATCATTTCTGTCTATTGGTTTTTTAAAATAAAGGTATATTTGTGTTGCCAAATGCATTCTTTTACTACACGACTCTAAAAAAGTCATTAAAATAAAACAAAGTATTTAACCAAAAATATATTTTCAGAAAAATCCAGAATTAAATGCTGATTAATTTGATATATTTGTGTTGCCAAATGCATTCCTTTACTACACGACTCTAAAAAAGTCATTAAAATAAAACAAAGTATTTAACCAAAAATATATTTTCAGAAAAATCCAGAATTAAATGCTGATTAATTTGACATACAACATGCCATAATTTTTTTTGGCTGAGCATAGGGAGAAAATAGCTTGGCCTCTGGATGGAAACCTGTTTTTTCACACACTAGAAAGGGTAAAGTATGGTAGTAAAACTTGGGTCCCTTGTAAGCAAGGTAACAGGAAACAATGCTTTTGATTCGTGGCAGGAGTCTGCTCAATTGGTAGCATGCCTGACTCATAATCTGGGACTTCCTACCATACATATACTAGGTAGTTGGTCATATTATTCTGATACGATTATGTATATAATAGCAGCTTAAGCCGAATTTTTGTTGAGCAAGAAACTTAACTTTTGTATTAGTCAAAGGTACTGAAGTTTCAGTGCAGTTATTGCTGATAATTAAGATCTTTATTGTATGTAGGAAAAGATTAAAACACAGCAGAAGATTCTTCTGAATATGAATACATAGTTTCTTTGTCTTTTAGTGGTGGGGGAACGGTCTGCGATTAGGAGGCTGTTTGATATTGTCGGCATTCCCTCTCTCAATAAACATAGTTTCTTTAAACATATCACTAACCATTCTCTCCATAGGTAGTTGGAATGTGGACTCTGGCACAGAGCTTTTTCTCTTGATGTCCTCACACAAGAATTCCACCAATATAATTTAGATATTCTCGGCTTGCAAGAGACCAGATGGACAGATAAAGGTCAGATTCTTAAAAATAATCTTAAATTTCTCTTTTCAGGGAGGGACGACAATAAGCATTACCAAGGCATGGGTCTGCTTCTCAGCAGACACGCTAGTGATGCTCTTCTAGGATATGAGTGCATTAATGAAAGGTTTCTTACAGCAAAATTTCAGACAAGCTTTAAAGACCTGAATGTTATCTGCTGTTATGCCCCCACTGAGGATGCCGATGAGGATGAGAAGGATAGGTTTTATGAACAACTTCAGGATATTTTGAATTCTGTCAAGAAAGGAGATATTACCCTTGTTCTTGGTGACTTCAATGCCAAATGGAGGGGTGATTGGCCCTTTTGGTATTGGTAGCTGCAATGGGCAACGTCTCCTACAGGTAAGTAAACTCAATGGTTTCAGAATAACTAACACATATTACAAACACCGTGACATACATGAATACACATGGGTTTCACCTGATGGGCTGCATAGGAATATGATTGATTATATATTAATTAACAGCAAATTGGCTAGTTCTGTTAGAAATACCAGGGCATATAGGGGAGCTGAAATTGGATCTGAACATTACCTTGTTAAAAGTGTCTTGCAACTTAAACTTAAAAAGTGTTGTGCTAGGGTTAAAAAATTTGCTTTTAATACTGAAGCTCTGAAAGACCCAGTTATAGCCAAAGCTTACCATGATAGGTTACTTAGTCATTATGACAGTCATGGTATGCTTACTACTGAAGTTGAGGAAGAATGGGATCATTTTAAACAGGCTTTTTTGGACACTAACAGTACTCTTTTAGGAAAAAAGGAGCAGAAGAGGCAGAATTATCTGAGTGATAAGGCACTTGAGCTTATTTCGGAAAGAAAGAACTGCAGGAATGTCCTTAATCAATACCCTACTAGTCCTAATAGAAAGCATTACAGAGAACTTAATAAACGTGTAAAAGATCAGTTAGCTGCTGATAAGAATCTTTGGCTTGATGGTTTGGCTGACAAAGCCGAGGAAGCAGTTAGACAGCACAACAGCAGAGAGCTGTACCACATAGTTAATGTTTTGTGTGGTAGAAAACGGACAGGTATACAAGGAATGAAGGATAAACAAGGTAAGGTTATAGAAGGGGAGGATTCTGTCATGGCTAGATGGGTTGAGCATTTCAGTGATGTTCTAAAAAATGTGATTAGTTCTTCTTCCATTGTTTTATGATGATAGATGCATTTGTAGCTTTAATGTTGGCCCTGTAACACAATCTGAAGTTATTTTGGCTATTTCTAAACTTAAACTTCATAAATTCCCAGGGGTAGATGAAATTACTGCGGAAATGCTTAGAGCTGGGAATGTTTCTATTACCACTTGGATGACTGAAATTTTGAATATCTTTTAGGATAAAGGCATGGTTCCTAAGGATTTTACCAGAGCTATTGTTATCCCTATTTTCAAAAAAGGTGATCGTAGTTCTTGTGATAACTATAGGGGTATCAGCCTACTCTCTGTTCCAGGTAAAGTTCTTTCCCTGATTGTGCTTAATAGAATTAAGAATCTGGTTGACAGTCAATTGCGTGATGAGCAATGTGGATTCAGAAGTGGTAGGGGATGTGTGGATCAGATATTTTCACTTAGGCAGATTCTTGAGAAATGTTTAGAGTTTCAGAAACCTTTGGTTGCTAGCTTTGTTGATTTTAAAAAGGCTTTCGACTCTGTTGATCGTTATAATTTATGGTTGATTGTGAAATCATATGGTATACCAGACAAGTTAGTTAACATAATGAAAGCTCTCTATAATAACACTGAGTCGTGTGTGAGAGTTGGTAAGGCTTGTAGCAATTGGTTTAGCATTACTTCTGGTGTTCGTCAAGGGTGCATTTTGTCTCCTTTTCTCTTTAGTTTGGTTATTGATTATGTTATGCGAAATTCACTTCAAGGGAAAGATTTTGGTCTTAAATGGGCTGGAGATACGAAAATTTCTGATTTAGATTATGCTGATGATTTAGCACTTTTGGCAAATGATGTTGATGAGATGAACTCTTTCATTCGAGCTGTTGATGAGACTGGTAGTAGAGTAAGTTTGGTTATAAATAGAGAGAAAACTAAAGTGATGAAAATTGGTCAGGCAGGCTGTGATTCAGTTAATCTGAATGGTTGCAGTCTTGAGCAGGTGTCAAAGTTTAATTATCTTGGGAGCTATGTAACAGATAATGGTGATGTGCGGCATGAGATTAACAGACGAATAGGGACTGCTGCCGGGACTTTTAAGAATCTATGGAGGGTGTGGAGAAATAGGCGTATACACCTAAAGACTAAAATTAGGCTGTATAATAGTTTGGTTCTTTCTAGGGTTAGTTATGGTAGTGAAACTTGGACACTTTGTAAACAAGATAACAGGAAACTAGATGCTTTTGTTTCCTGATGCTTACGCAGTATCTTGGGCATTAGGTGGTTCAACTTTGTAACTAATGATGAGGTTACACAAAGGAGTTTGCAACCTCCTTTAAGCAGCATATTGTGCAGAGAGAGACTCCGTTGGTTTGGCCATGTTGCCCGTATGAATAATTATAGATTGGCGAATAGGGTTATGAACAGTGTGCCTAAAGGCCTCAGAAAAAGGGGAGACCTAGGATGCGGTGGGCAGACAATGTCAAACAGGACCTTGTTAGAATTGGTGTGCAGTGGCCAGATGCAGTAGATGTAGCTCAGGATAGACTTGCTTGGAGAACTAAATTGCACGGTCTGGTTGGACCTCCGTAGCCCATGGCTGCTTGAGGATGATGATGATGAAAGATTAGAAGTGTCCGGATACATGATAGATAAACTTACTGATAATAAAGTTTATTTGCCAGTTTAGCATAGCTTCAGTATTGTATTGTTGTATAGCAGTACCTTTAAGCACTGCTCAAGATAAAAAAAGTTTCAAAATTTTGGCAGATCACTAAACATGTCTTTTAGTAATATGGCCAATTCCACCATAATAACTCCCGACTTAGTTAAAGTAAAACACAGGTTGCAGAATGTGATGAAAGAAGCAGAAGTGTTAATGAATCTGCTTAAAGATCCTCGGGAGAAAAGGGGAATGACAACAACCACTAAATTTGCTGACAATGCTACATCAGCTCACAAACATTTAAACTTTCAATATAAAGTTCCATCTTTTGTTCCATCAGAAGCAAATGATTATCACCCATCTCAACAACGAGTTGCCAATCCATTTATTAACTGTAGACCTTATGTTAATTGGCCTTTGCCTGAGATAAAGTTCAACGGTTTGAAACATTGGTCATCGTGGACATTTGTCCAGTCCATGGAAGAGCATTTCCTTTTATATGAAGCACCTGGCAACAAAAGGGTGGTTTTCGCAGTATCTTGTTTAATTGGATGTGCTAAGCAATGGTGAAATAACATAGGATGTCACCATGGAATTGAAATTTGGGAAGACTTTACAAACTAACTTTTGGAAATTTATCCTCCTTACAATGACTTTACATATCTAGCTACAGAACTTTTTTCATGAAGACAAAGAGAAGGAGGTGATATCGAAACATTAATCTGTGGTACAGTAGAGTTATACCAGCTGCACAATGCTGATGATGACAAAATTGACATATTTGCATTATGTCCCAAGCACTTTTGCCTTTAAGAGAGTTTTAAGAAGTCAGAAACACAAATTCAATTTCAACCTCAGTCAAATTGGCTCGGCAATACACCACCAGACGAGAATCTTTAAAAATGGCATTAAATCAACAATGGATGCAATCCTCTATTGTATCCATTGCTGAGTCTCGCAAAATGATTCCCGCACAACCAGAAGTCACACGGTCCCAACAGAATGAACAAAGCAGATATTATGTTCCGCATCAAGTTTCCAACAATGAAATTAGACCAAAACTTTTGCTACCAATAATAGAGAAACTTTCAGATGTAATTTTTGTGCCAGCCAGGGCACTGTAGCAATATTGCTACAAAAAAAAAAAAAACGGCAATTCGGGTAACTTAAATTAGGATCTTTGAAGCAAGAGGCCAAAGTTCCTCAAGAAAAACCCTCTCATGTGTTAAGTCTTGCCAATGTTGGCACATGTTTTAGATTTACATTTTGTGAAGGCTTGTCACGAAAAAACTGAATTAATAGATCACAACAATACAGAAGATGATCTTTCATGTCCACCAGAGAAAATGTTAGATGAAATTAACCACAACTGTGAATTGAAATTGCAGCTGTGTCCAGTAAACTTTCTAATTTATCTTGTAGTCCAAAGCAGAATGTTCAGGAAGAAACTGTAAAATGTCCTATCAATTTAAGTAATGTGAATTTAGAGAAACAAGTTGATGATGCAAAGCAAGTTGATAGTGAGGAAAGTGTTGAAACAGAAGTTTTAAAGGAAAATAGTGCCAAATTAGTTGATGAGAAAAGTTTTAAAGAGATTTTAAACTTAAAATGTATGCATTAGAAATAATAAGTAATTGCTACTCTTGGTTTGTATCCTATCTAACAGGACACAATCAGTAAAAATAACATCCATGGTATCAAAAATTTCTTAGCAATAAAACCTGATGTTCTCCAGGATTTAGTATTGAGACCAATATTATTTTATATTTATGATCTTTGTTCCTCAACATATAGACTCTCCCTTGACGTATAGAGGGAATTTAGTTTTATACATTATACTTTAAAAGTATATTATTCTGAAAATATTTGTGTAGTAAAAAAAGCTGTAAAATAGTTAGTTAAATGTTAATCTACATTAATAAGATCAAGTTAAATATTAGAAAATCTAAATTTATTTGAAATTGTAACAATGATCACAATCATTCTATTAAATTCATTCAATTCATTGTGAGGACATATTGCAGGTGTTATTGTGAACAAATAAAGGTTTTTGCTCATAAATATTTGATAGAGTTTCGTGATAGTAATTTATATTTGGCATAAGCATATACATAACTTAGTAAATAGACTATGCTACATATTTTATTTGATTTCTATACAATTAAAAGGGGTTAACTTCAAATTTTTAAGAATAAATCCAAGTCTAATATAATATTCTAAGTTACATTAGCATCTGGGGTGTGTTATAAAAAAATAATTTAATAAATTTAAATATAATTCACAATAGCTTTTCTTTTTCTTTTCAATTCATGGTTTTGTTCAGACAATATTTAACACCATTTAAATATTAGATAAATATACTTGTTCCAAATTTTAATGTTCCTATTTCAAGATCAAACATAGCTAAAAACAACCTTGAATAGGCAGTTAAGACATCATGGGCTTTTTCAAGCTTAAAAAATGAAAAGGGTATTACATAGAGTCACTTTCATTTTTGATGCCTAGGAAGGTGATTAAAGGAAAAAAAAATGTATTAATAAATATTCTTTCAAATAATTTTTATTTGGTTGTAACAATTGTGAAATGTTATTAAAATAAAGTAAAATTTAATGTGTTTAAAAATAATAAAAATATATTAGAATTTAATTATTTTAGGAAAGACAAAAAAAAACAACTGATAAATAGCGAGCCTTACTCTTTGCTTAATATTAGGGAATATCAATGCTTGACCTCTACAAATATCAGGCAGCCAAATAAGTTCATATGGTTTTAATGTTATAATTTCAACAAAAAGTATGTAAACACAATTGTAAGAGTGCACATGCATTGATACATAGTCGAAAGCACATGACACGCTGAGTCAGTTGATATGTAGCAAGTGTGAAAAGCAGTTTGGTGAAACTGAGAAGGGTGACAAAAGCATGTCTGCATCAAATACAGTTATTTGAGCGTGCTTACTTTATGGGTTTAAACTGGGAACTAAAGTGTGATGCAAGCAGCCCGCAAGATATGTGCATTTGGAGAGAACACAGTGAATGAACGGACAGCCCAAAAGTGGTTTAGAAAATTTGCTTTGCAGAAAATTGCACAGGTGAGAGAAGACCAACCATCATTGATGACAATGAACTGAAGGGCAGCATTGAGTTGGATTCACGTCATATGTCAAGAGTTTGCAGAAAGGTTCCATGTGACAAAACCATTCATTTACATCGCATAGAAAGTCTGGAAGCTGAGCAAATGGGTTGCACATGAACTGACTGCTAACAACAAACTCCAGCAGATTATGATCTGCTCGTCACTGCTTTCATGCAACAAGAATGAGCCATTTTTTGGACAGGTTGTTGATGTGTAATGAAAAATGGATTGTCTATAACAGCTTAACCTTTTTTGTGCCAGGGCCTCTTTGGTAGTCTGGTGAGGCCTATGGACTCCTTCTCAGAATGTTTTTAAATGCATAAAATACAACTGATAATTGACCAGCTATGTCACACAAGCATCTATAGACAGGACAATTGCAATAACATACTAGTGGTGAGTCTAATAACTACCATAACTTACGATCTTGAACAGGTCTAATAACTACTGTAATTTCAAAGTAGTCATGAGTGTAAACAATATTCATATCAATAATCAAGATATCTGTAACAATTGTAATGTGATATGAAAATATCTGTGATTTCCATTAGTGACAAAGTCACAGGTACTGCTAAATTACAGTGGTTTGTTGCCTACATTCATAATTGAATGAAATGCTAAATTTCAGTTAGAGGTTAGTGAAAATAAAGATGTTATTTTTTTCCGCATCCAAGTTCATAAATCCCCCTGAAATAATGGCTAAAATATAATCTAAATGGCTAAAATTTAGGGCACACTAAAACCTACTTTTAAATATAATATTCTGATTAAATTTTACATTATATCCTTTGCAGAACAACTGAACAGAGGAGGTGGCAGCAGCTGCTTTCGTATTTAACTTTCAGACTAAGTTATTGGGGAAAAAGGCACCGAAAAGGATAATTTTATTCTCAGGAAAAAAAAAAATTGCTACTTAGCACCAAGAACCGATTTTAATACTAACGAGAAAAGTTGCTTCAGACATGTACTCACCCACAATTTACAAAAATAATGTAATTTCTTTTCATTAAACTAAAAATTAACAAATGAAAAAAAAGTTTTCTTTAGATTAGCTAAATATTTATCCTGACAAGATAAAAATGTACTTTATACTTAAAGGTTCAAATCTTCAACATCATATTTGTGAAATAACACATTTTACACTACATGTTTATAAGCAGCAGGGCTTATTAATATAATGTAAAATTGGATTTTATTAAGTATCCATTTATGAATATATTTTACTCACTCTCTGATGCCTTTTCTTCAGCATCTTTCTTGCTTTGCTTGTATTTCTTTGATTTTTTCACAAAGCCATTCTCAATTAAACTATGTGCAGTATCCAAAAGGGTCAAGTTTAGCTCACGTGGAGCAATGCCAAGTTCTTCTTTCATCTAAGTAAAATTTTATTTTATTTGAATATATCATAAATTTGAAGACAGTGCAGATATGATAATTCTTTTACAGACTTTTAAAACACGCTTTTCAAATATATAACATTTAAAACATTTAGCCTACATCATTAAGACAACTGAAATAACTCTTTTACATATATAAGCTCACCAGACAAAAAATTAGTCACCCCTAGCTGAATGTCACCTAATAGCATGTAATGCCTCCGTGCAACCGAAGAACAGCTGAAACCGAGACACTGGAATCGCCCTTCATGACATGTGGAAAGAAGCTCTTTGTCTAAGCAGACCTAATGTCACCACATAGCATCACTTCACTGAAGATGGAATACTGTCTTTGTTCCAAAAAGCTCCAGAGTTTTCTCCTAAAAACTTTTAACATGCAAATAGTTTGAATAGTTAACTTCAGAATGCTCGTCGTGCCAATCCAGCACACTTCGAGTCCTGTGCATGCGACAATTGTCGTCTTGGAAGACTGGGGTATCCTTCTGGTGTTCACTGTGGAGATGCTGAACAAAAGGCAACATATGGTCGTCCAGTAGCTTCATGTAGCCCTTCTGGTTCAAGTGTGATGTCACTGCAACCAAAGGACCTATTTCCTCGTACATGAAACACCCCCAGAACATCACAGAGCCTCCTCCAGCTTGAACAGAACCTTGCACACAGGCTGCATGGAAGGCTTCATGCGGCTTACAATGTACCTGTCACCTCGCATCATTAAAGTACATGCAAAAACGTGACTCATTCGACCAGATCACATACTTCCAAGAGTCGACAATCCAGTCTTTGTGGCGCCACGCCCACTGTAACCATGCAGCATTGTGCAGAGCTGTTAACATGGGTCCCTTCTGCAGTACTCTGCACCAGATATCCATGGCATGCAGTTCCCTCTGGAGTGTTCATCTGGAAACAGCTTGTTGTAGGCCTGCATTGACTGACTGGAGCAATTCCTGCCTCGTTGCAAAGCAGTTTGCCCTAACAGTGTGTGACACACTGCGGTGGTCCCTATTGGTGAACATACTTTCTGCCGCAGTTGCGACGATTAATGGTGGACTGTGATGTGCGCCACTGCTGGAAGACACTTTGGACAGTATGTTTCAACACACTTGCAAAGGCAGCAACTTTTTGTACACTATGCCCTTTGGCTCAGCCAAATGCAATAACACCTTTTTGCCACTCATTCACATCTTTGGCATGACCCATGTTTCACGGAGCGACTAATACACACGTGGCACACAACCACTTCTTGTCACTGTATGAAACCCATAGCACACAGCAGAGCTATTTGTAGGACGTGTTTATTACTGGCGTGCCCTCTGTTGCTGTCGAACAGATGTAACACTCTTACAGCGGGAGATGACTAATTTTTTTCCAGTGAGCTTATTTACAACAGTGAATAGGTCATTTTGATAATATTTTAACTCTTTTCCCACTAATGAGAGCATTAGAGTTATATCCCAACTCATGTTTAACCCTTTAATGCCCAAGAAATCTGAGAAAAAGGCAGAGGGTAGTAAAGACAAAAAAATAGCACTATTTGGACTAGTCCATTTCAAAATCTCTGCCGTTTTGGGCCGCTCTGGGCATTCAAGGGTTAAAGAATACTGGTGGGACATTGTGCTAGAATTAAGATATTAATATGTTCTGTCTCTTAAAATTCCAACAACAGTTTTTACCATGTTCAGTGCAAATGGTATTGTCCAAGTGTTTCATAGGCCTGTTAGTTGTATTCAGGTTCAGATCTAAAGAAAAAATAAAAGGGGGGGGGGAAGATACTGGATTTGCAATGAACATTTCCCATCTGTTTTGCAAGTCTTTAACAAATTACATGAAAAATGCATGAAATATAAATTAATAATATTTTGCCTTTCTTACCATTACTAGTATTCTGAAAGGGAGAGGCATTGCCCCCTAGATCTGGTCCTGGTTGAATTTATTAATTTCAAAAGTCACTGCAAAATAGTTAACTGCCATAAAGAATGATAAACAAAATGCCTGGATAGCTCTTAAGATAAAATATCTAAATGCAGTCAAAGATGGCTTCTTGAGACTAAACTTTCAGTGTAAGGCTAAAAAACATCAAAGAGGATGATTGTGTGGTGGCCAGTACTGTAGTTCAGAAAGAGCACCTGACATGTTATCAGGAGGTTGTGGGGTTGAATCCCATGTACCTAAAGAAAATTTTCCTCTATATATTTGTCACAATATGAATAAATACAGCATAATAGTGTGTAAATATTCAGTAAAAGCTGATGAGCTGTTGATATAATTAAAAACAAAATAGATTTTCACACACTTACCCTTTTGTTATCAAATCTGAATTCTCGGCCAATACGAGGCAAAATGGTTCTAGACATCTTATCAATAAAGCTATTCAACCACACTGCAAAATATGGAGCTACCATTGAAGGAACACTATATCCTGTAAAACAAAATGTTTATGTTTTATTTTATTTTGTATATATATATATACAAAATGCATAAACAAATTAAGCAATTAAAATATTAAAAAAAGTTTCATTTTCTGTACAAATGCCAATATGCTTTAATAAATGATCATAAGATTTGTTATCTAGGCATTATCATTTTAATGCTTTTATGCTACTATTAGGAGTTTTATCTCTGGTCTAGGCTGCCAAGGGAGTCTTTAAAAAAAGCTTTTTTTTCCACTACTAATAAAAATTTGTAGTGGAAATTAATTTCTAAAAATTTAGTGATATAAAAATGTGTAACATTTTAGACAAAGTGAAAAAATATTAAAATTACTGAATATATCTTGTAAATCACACAGAATCCTTGAAGACAATGGTATCCAAATTCAAATTATATTTAATTCTTTATGTGGCAATTTGGCCCAAAAGGTAAACCAAATTCAAATATCGAATTTAATCAGAAAATTATATAAATGCAGTTTCAGATAACTGACTGAAAAATAAAATAGCTGCATATTTGGTTTTATCCTTTTAGAAGCCCAACAAATATTTAAATTGTTCATAGTGTAAGTCACAGCCTTCCTGTGGCAGAGTGGTTTGCATGCTTGGATACTGATCAATGGGATCTGGGTTTGAGTCCTGAGTAAAGCATGAATGTTTGCGTTGTTTTTCTGCTGAGATCTCACCTTCCTCACAGACCTACTATGGCATATTATACCGACAGGCAATGTCTGTGGCAAGCAGCTCTTTGAGGTTTTTTTTTTTGTAGTGTAGGTCAGTGGTGAGCAATCTATGACTAGGGCTGTTTTTCACAGCAAGAATTTCCATGATGATTTCTGCAAATTGAAGTGTTTTTCAAAAATTACACAAATTTGAATATTTTATCACAATTTTGTAAATTTCGATTTTTTTTCCCTAAAATTCTGTGACTCATGATTTTTTTATTTTCAAATTATTTAAATTCTGATGTTGCGTAAGGTAATAATACTTTCAATAAATTTCTGTTCTATGTTTTTCTTAATTATCTTTTTCTAAAATGCATGAACACAGATTATCTGAAGAACTAGACTTCAACATCTCTGGCATGAATCTGGAGTTGCGGGTTCGATTCCTGCCGTGTCAGCGATAAAGTTTTTTTCAGAAATATTAACTAAGCATGAAAATATGTTTTGAAAAACTTTTGCTTCAATGACTTTTCTTTGGTATGTGACTACACTGCAAACTTTTCTCCTCATTCACTCTTTAGGTGGATGAGGTGGTGTCCTTAGTGATGACTTCTAATCCGCTCTAAATAATTTTAATGGCATAATGCACTGAGAAAATGGGGAATTTGATGTTGGAAGTTCACGTTTCTCTAAAGTACTTCCGTTCATTGTCAGTGAAGCAATTATTTGATCTATAAACAAATTTAAATTATCATATTCTGTTGTCACAGCTTTTGTTACTGACAACATTTCAGATATTCAAAGCACAGAAAAACCTCCTGTCAAAGTTGCTTTTCTTAAATGCAGTTCATGTCATTTTTAAGCTCATCTTCTAAATCTTGTTGGTGACATGTTGCAACAAGAATTCAAAACTTAATGCTTTGGTTACAGTGGTTAAGCATAGATTTACCACTTGTCCTGCATATAAAACTCACTTGACAAGATAAAGTTTTTCCATAAAAAAGGAGACAAATCTAGTAAACTGGTTCCCATTAATAAGAGGTGGAATATTTGGTTTCAAGTTGCACTCTATCTCTGTGATCATGAAGATTACAGGAAGTTTTTTTCCCCCAGCAGGAAATGAGAAATAGCCCAAGTTGTGTATTTAAAAGTTATCATTGAAATGTGTAAAAATGATTCCTTGAAAAGAAATCTGAATCAAATCAAAAGATATGTGCTGGATATTTCTCATCCGCTTACATTGCTGGAAATTGTTGTATATCAGCACTTAAAATCTATGACAAAATGGCAGTAAAATTACTCAGCAAAACCAAGAGTGCAGCAACACATTTGCAGAAAAAAAAAACAACCGTTTATTGAAATATTGCCCCAAAAGGGGCAATATTTCATATTATCATAAACGTTTTTTTTCCCCTGCAAATGTGTTCATTTGCAGGAAACACATTTGCTGCAAACGTGTTCATTGCTTTTTGCAGGAAAAACATTTGCTGCAAATGTGTTCATTTGCAGGAAATATTGCCTCAAAAGGGGCAATATTTCAATGAACGGCAATATTTCAATTGCATTCAATATATTAAAATATTGCCCCAAAAGGGACAATATTTCAATGATGAAAACAATGGGAGATTTCGTCAGAATGGAACAGGTTTTATAAAGCATGTTGAATTTTTAATCTTAATTAACTAAAGTGCTTAAATATTTTGATGAGTGATGTCGATAATATAATTTTAAGCATATGCCTACGCTTGAACAACTTTAAAACTGAATAGTGATGCTATGAAAAAGCTGGAAAATTAAGTAACACTGACAATTTTTTTTCTGGTTGTCTCAAAAAGATGAATTTCCCAGGCTATCACATGAGCTCTCTGATGTTTTTCAGTCTTAATGAACAGTGTTGATGCAGAGTATTCTTTTTCTAAATATAGTGGTGTTCTGTGAGATGATCAGCAAAGAATAATAAAGGGCAATTTATTCATTACGTATAATATTTTTCAGTGATTCTTGATTCACCTGTTTGATATTAAATGTGAATCTTCTGACAAAGGGTTGAATGTTTTACCTCTGTGTAGTGCTTTTTTGCACACAAAGGGCTAAATTTGTTAGGAGACAAATAGCAGCCTCCAGGTGAGGCTATCCAGTGTGTTTCTTAACATGCACTAGATTGACTCTTCTGCACATGGAACCACAGCTTAACATCTCATCCAAAGGATAGTGGTCTTTACAAACCCATAAGTGTTCCCTTTCTGACAAAGGTCAGGGTGAGGGTTTTGTGAAGATAAATCTCAACGCTATCACAGGTATGACTCAAACCTGGGAACTGCAGATTACAAGCCAGAAGAGCTACCAACTGAGCCAATCCAATCTTCTTCTGATGAAGACTAATTGTGAACTATAAAATACACTACTTTAGGAGGATAAATTCTCTTTGATAATGATCAAATTTATGTAACATTGGTTTTTAAAATAAACATCCTCCTCATCACCATCATGCTTTTCAATTTTTAATTTAAAAAAATTCTTTTTTTATGTTTTTACTATATGGTCATCCTACTGTTAACAGAAGATAATGGTTCATCCCACAAAGTTTGCATATTGAATCAATTACTTTCAAAGTGGAACTAGAGCCTCTTTGAATTAGTCAGTAAGATTCCCAAACCTCAATCCTATCCACATCTTGGATGTTCTAGAGCAGGACTTTTGCAAACTATGGGCTGCAGGCATCCAATGGGCCATGAAATCTTCAAAAAAGGGGCAACAGAACATTAAATTTTACATTTAAATTTTCATATTTTAAAAGAACAAAAATTTATGTTCCAAAATGCATTCATGCCATAATGAATTATGATTGGATAATTAAATAACTTGATTTAATAAAGTTGAAAGCAACCAAAATATTTTGATGAATGCTAAATTCCATGTTCTTTTTATTTCATAGATCTAGTCACTCATTATTGTGGCTACCTCAGTGAAATTTAATTAATGAATTTTAAATAACAAATATACCAAATTAAAAAGCATAAATATAAAATTTTGATATTTAATTTCAATGAAGGATAAAACTTAAGACTGAATTTCAGACTTAAGTTTTATCCTACATTGAAATTGCTATGAATTCATTGGTACTAAAATAATTTTTCACATTTAAAGTATCTACATTGCCATTCTACTTTTTTTCAGGGTCTAACAAAATCAGAAAGTGGCACTCTTTTGGGCTGCCAAGAAAAAAAGTTAAAAAACCCTGCTCTAGAGAGTATTGTACACTCTCCTCCCACTCCAGAAGCTTTGTTTAGTTTGAGTCTTAAACAAATGTTACACACAGACGTGTCATTTTACAACTTTAGGTGTGCAGAGTACAATTCCCTTGCCATGACTGCAGCTATCATCAATCCCCTCCCCCTTAATTATTTTTTCCGTTTTCATCAAAGGAATTTTGCAGTGTGGAAAGCAGAGACAAACAGGGTGTAGCTGGAACATCAGTTGGCTCCTGTTGACCAAAAACAAGTATTTATCAAGCAATTGATCACAAGGAGTAAACATCCAAATAATGGGATGCATCTACAAACAATAGTGCACATGGAAAGGGATGCTCATAAAACATGAGGTTTCCATCTAGTGTGCTATCCAAATTCAGCATGTGATACACCAAACAATGATGTAGCTCGAAAACAGCATAATTGGAGCACTGGAAAAGGCACATGCCACACCATAAGAGTTTTAGTGGCCAATGTCCAAGCAGCCAACAAAGATTCCCCCCCCACTATCTCAGACATGGCAAAGGAAACAACTGCGAGAATATCTGACAACAAACAAATGACATCACTGGGGATATACATGGCATTCACCTAGGTTTTAGCAGAGAGAGATTCCAACAGTGTGCAGCTAGAGGTGCAGTTCAGCAAAGGAAGTGTCATTTTAAGTACGGGAGTTGGGGCAGGTAGACACAGTACAGGGAGATAGCAAAGTTAAAGACTTGAACTGTTATTGCTTCACCATATAAGAAACAACAACCTTTCCAAGCAGAGATTATTGGAGAAGTCAGCTGGTTGGGATGACAGCAATTCATACCCCAATGCAACTTCCCAGATTCGTTCAGCTTGTTTGAGGGCTGTCTAGAGTATCTGCCATCATTGGGGCTACCGCTAGCTAATCATTCTCCCTGACAATCACACTACCTTAGAATTCCCCTTCTATTTGACTACGTTTCGTTCATATCAGCTATGAATGAGGAATCGGTTGATCCAAAGAGTGGGATTTTATCCAATGAACAATTTTCACTTTTTACACCAGTGTTATCACTCACTGTGAGGTATCTCAGTATGCCTGTTTAACAAAGTTCAGCCATATAAAAGTCCCAGTAACCTCACCCAGGAACTATGCACCTTTGTAGTGAATAATCCCAGAAATTATTTAGCAGTTTCACTGCTCAGCCACACCTTGACTGCTCTTAAAAGTGTGATATAAGAGCTCAATTTTACCTGGAATCCTTAGTAGTGTGTGTGATCCTGCTGTAGGTTGATAAGAGCCCATTTATTTTCGAATCTCTCATACCTTGCTCACCACATTCTTAAATTTTAGAATTAGTGTAGTATTATAAGAATAACAGTAGGACAAGAACCAGAATTAGAATAAGGTAAATTATAAGTTAGGGAAAGTTTCAGATTAGTCAGGAGTTAGTTTAAGTGCATTTATCTCAGTAACAGTATCAGTTTAACAACCACATTTAGAGTTGCTTTTGACTTAGTGATAATAGTTAGTAGCAAGAATGTGTTTTCATGTTTTCTTTTCAGCTATAACAGATCATCAAATAAAATGATAACTGTGAAACATTATCATTTGAAGTTATCATTTATTATAATTATCATTTAAAAATGCATTGTATTCAGGGCGGGGGCCTAACCCTTTGGTTTCGAAGGATTAATAAATCTATTTTTATTCTATTAAAACTGCCAGACTTGCACATCATAATTCTAAAGTGCATTCTGATTATTTGCCCAGCGAAAAAAGTGTTTGCAGAACTAAGTGGCCGCTATCTAAAATTAGGGTTGGAGAGGCCATTCGAATCGCCTTATTGCTACTTAGCCCTGTGAGCTTCAGAAGCTCATGTGAAAAGGAGGAGAACCTTGAAGGAAAAGAGGGCTTAGGCCAGTATCCCTGCTGTACTGAAAAACAGTTAAATAATCTGCTAGCACGTTCATGGATAATTACTACTAGACTATTATATATGGACATAAAATTAAAATAAAAGGAAAATAAATAAAACAATATAAAATAAAAATTAGAATATTCTAAGAAAAATATTTTAAAAAATATTGTTTTGCAAATGTATATTTGTTTAGTGATATAAATGTAACAATTATCTCTAAAATATAATTGGTAGACATAGATACCATTGTATGTGCAATGTCTTTCTCACATGGGTCGACCCCATTAAAAGAATAAATATATTATGCCTTCTTCCACAGATATAGATCAAAACAGATGCTTGATCCAGAATCGAACCCATACTAAATATGATAGCTATCACCTCAAACATATGTTTTCTCCCCCCCCTCCCCTCTTTTCCTCCCATTCCTGGGGTGGAGGTGACTCAGTTAGTAGCATGCCAGGCTCGTAATCTGCAGTCTCCCAACAACTGTCCAGTGGGTCCCTCCCACAAACTTCTCTGAACCTTTGTGGTCCTTGTGGCCTGGCCATTTAGCCCATTGTGCACAAAAAAAGTGCTGCCCAGAAATAAAACAACTCAACCCTCCCATTCCTTTACATCAACCCTGATCCTCTTCTGCCTACAGCGTACCCCACCCCCTTCAACCATCCCATCCTCTCTCACCAACTTTCATTTTCTGCTTTACTCTGAAATTAGTAATAACTGCACCTCAAAGTTCATTATCAAGACAAGGTGCATGTTCCCTTCTCTTGCTCAGTCCCCAGTGTATTTCACAAATCTTTTAAAAAATTAACTTTCCAGGACACCTTCAACATCAAAATAAAACAAACTTGCACTCTCCTCTCTTAATATAACACTTTAAGAAACTAATTGAAAGACCCTTACCAATTGTAAAAAAACCATCTCAAGATTCAAATATATGCACCTGATGTTTTTGTACCTGATATTTTTATTTTTATTACTTTTTTTTTCTATTTTAATGAACTACAGAGCTCTTAATTTTCGCTTTTTTCTCTCTTCTGTACCATTTTTACATTTCTTACCTTCTCTTCTCCTCTCCTTTTCCTGGGATTGAGCTACACTGAACTCACATTCGCTTGCCTCTTAATGAATTTAGAGCCCTCTCCATCTTCTCATTCTGAACTCTCCTTCCACTGCCATGTCATGTGCTCTCAGAGGATATCTGGAGGAGGTCTGGGCCTCCTCTGATCTGTTTCCGGCCAGCTAGCTTTACAGTCATGATGGGATGGTGAGGGTATAGGGTGGCTTCTACCATCAGGGTGCCCTCTGGTGGCTGTTTTTTTCCCTACCCCATAGTCATAGGATGCTCACAGGTCATAGTCTGCCCATACTAATGTGGGTCATCTCTTTCCCCCTTTTTGGAGGGGTTCAGGATGGGTCCAAGCTTCGCTTGGGACAACTTAGACCTTGGCTGACTGCCCTTCGCAAACTCTTTCCTTTCTCTCCACACTTTCTTCTCCCACCTTCATTTTAAGAAATTACTAAACAACCAACAGATAAATTACTAAGTTTTGCAATTCAAAACACCATATTAACATTAAACCATATAAACTAACAATAAACCATACTAACAATTCATGATTAATAGTTTGGCAATATATAATTAGATCAAAATTCAAGATTTGGCAATGCTTATTAGAAATGAACTGTAAATTCAAAAAGACCTCCCACACACCTCAATGAATAAAAACCCAGGCACATATTGATTTATCAGCAATGGTCAATGGTATGGATCAAAGGCTCAAAGTAACAGGTCCTTTCTCTGCTGTCCTGTAGCAAGAATGACTATTCTATCAGAAGATTTTCCTTGAAAGTACATGGGGGAAATATGGCATTACCCCTACAATGTAGTACTATACTGAATAGTGTAACAACAGGTGTTGCCATTCAATTTACTACAATTGTCCTTCATATGGAAGTTCTAAATAGCTGCTTATCAGATTTATTGTTTAGTTCAGAGTACCTTAAGCACCATTAGTGAATTACTTTATTTTATCACAGGTGCCTAGATTAATTGTAGGATATAATTGTGTGCAGGGAGGAGATTCAGCAGTCTCTACAGTTATTTCTTCTTCAGTGGGTCCTATATGACAATCATAAATTCTCGGTAAGCCATCTAGAATAAACACAATGTAAAACCATTAATGATTACATTTTTGGCCAACAGGGCATATCTATCTCAATCTCTGGGGTGGACATGACAAATATGTCTGGCATTAACTGAGAGCATCATTCTCAGTACAAGGCATAACTCTTTACTCCCATATATGAATTTGTCCTCTTTGTACATTATTAGTCCATATCTACTATAATTTCATCAAAATCTATTATAGAATTTTGGAATTATGCTTTTATGTCTGGTCATTAACCTTTGAGCACCAATGTACAGTGGGGCGAGAGTGGCTCAGTTGGTAGCGCACCAGGCTCATAATCTGCAGTTCCCAAGGTTCAAGTCCCAGCTGGGTCAGTGTTGAGATTTATCTCCGCAAAACTCCCCACCCTGCCCACGGTCAGTAGGCGACACTGATGGGCTTGGAAAGGCCGCCATCCGTTGGATGGGACGTTAAGCCGTGGCTCCGTGTGTGGTAGAGCCATACTTTGTGCACATTAAAGAACACACTGGATGGCCTTGACAGGAGGCTACCATCTGTCTCCCAACAGCTATTCCAGTGGGTCCCCTCCCCCAACCTTCTCTGAGCCTTTGGGGTCCATGTGACCTGGCCATTTAGCCCATGGTGTGCAAAAAAGTGCAGCTCAGAGGTAAAACAATCCAACCAGTGTACAGATTATTTACAAAATTACTGTTTTACATTAATCAAAGGCTCTTAAAGATTGGTTGTTTTAAAATGGAAACTTACCATGAGGTTTGAACTCTTTAGAAAGAGCCAAAGCTATATCTTTAAACCACACATTCTGAGTAGTGATAATATGTCGATGATTTGCAGCATTGGGAAGAGTCATGGCTTTTAGATGGGCAAGTGCAACATCCCGAACATCACATACAGCAAAGTTGGCTTTTGGAACCATTGGCATGGATCGTTCCATTAACTTTTTAACAATCTATAAATAGAATTTGCAATATATATATATCTAAATCAATATGATCTTCAAATACTTAGCTGTTTTATTTTATGGGGAAAATATCAAAAATCTTGACTAAAACCTATAAAAAAAATGTTAATATTCATTGTCACAAGTTAAATAAAAATGTTAAATAATTTGGTTTTGGCTTATGAAATAAGTACTTTATTATGTCTATGGTTATTTCATGTTGTTCTTGTCTCACCTTCTGAAGCAACACTCATTTGTATGGCAAATGCAACAGTTTCACGGTGTATGAGGAAAGTTCTTTTTATTAACATCAAGTACAAGAATTCTTATATTTTTACCTCACAATGCATACAAGGGTGCATTGTCATAACTTTTAAATTACCAAGTTTAAAAGATACATTCAGTGAAAAAATTAAGTACTAGAAGATTTTCATATTTAATTATGCTTCAAATATGAATGCAGAGTAACAATGGAGTTGCAAACAGATTCAAGTATAAGGAATTTAATTATTTTTAGCTTTATGTACATTATTAATCCATTTTTAACACTAAACATAGGAGTGAAACTTGTTTTTTCCATTAACTTTCACTACACATGAACAAAGCTGAAAAGCAAAACACTTAAAACAAATTGCATTTTTGTTAGTTCTGAGAAAAATTACATGAAAAATGTAAATGAAATTTGTAAATGCTACTGACCAGGACTGGTTCAAGGTATGTTTGCTCACTGATATGAAGTCCCTTTTCCAGACATTTTACAGGCAGTGTATTGTTGAAGGTGCCCTGATGTGGTACTTACCAGCTTGAGCTGGCCCTGCTAATGACTCACTTTAATGTGGAAAATCTAACACATGTAAATTGCAACACCTTTGTTGCACTGAATATTTAAGAACAGATAATTATTGCATATATGTGCATTCTTTGGATTTGCTTGAAACAGCTATTGAGAATTTTTATAACAAGTACTTGGAAAGTTTAATGCTTCTGAAAATGGCAACATATACAAGGTAGTTTATTAAAACATGATGCAGCTCAATATATTTAAATAGACAGTGTTGGGTTGTTTTACCTCTGAGTGGCAATTTTTTTGCACACACCAGGCAAAATGGCCAGATAAGACTCTAGGACTCAGAGAATGTTGGAGAAGAGAATCCTTTGGACAGCTGTTAGGTGACAGATGAAGCCTCTCAACAAGACCACCCAGAGTGTTACATAATACATATGTAGGGTATGGCTGTCCTGCACACGGTCACAGCTTAATGCCACATCCATCAGACAGTATCCTTTTTCAAGCCCATCATGCCTCATTTCTGACAGAGGACAGGGAGGAGGTTTAGTAGAGATAAATCTCAACATTGGCACAGTTCAGACTCAAAGCTGGGAACTGCAGATTACAAGCCTGAACACTACCAACTTAGCAAACTTTTATCTCCAAATGGACATTGACTACATTGTATAATTAATTATTATACTGACTGTAGCACTGAACAATTAATTACATACTGACTGTAGCATATCCAAAAGGATCAATGTTTTAATGTTAGAATATTTCTGCAAAATGTAAATCACAAAACTGTGCTTGTAATAGCTACAAAAATGGTGAAACTGTTGAACACGTAAATGTTTCTGCTTCTTTTGGCTGAATGGGACATGTTCAAAACCAGTGCATTTTTTTTTTGGGGGGGGGGGGGGAACAAAGCATTTACTTATAAGTAAAAATAGCATTCTGTTCAGTTGTTCATCGACAACCACACATTCTTGAGATGCTTTTTCAGGTCGGCATGCACATCCTCCAATATCACAGCATCAGTGGCAAAGAGATGTGTAATGTGCCTTTTCTATATGATACATTGTTGAAGGTCATCAACACTAAGCTGTGGTGCTTGTATAGACCAATATCTGGGTGTGGTCAAGCCTCATGTTTAAAAAGATGTAGCACTTCAAGGAAATAATTGTCAAACCATTAACTAGTTATTATTATTATAGTATGAGGTAGCTTTCACCATTCAGTTGGTAGTTGGACCATTTTTTTTACAACAACATGTCTAAAATAAAACTAGAAACAAAAACTCAAATAACTTAAAAATACTTAATGTTAACATCAAAATGTCATTTAACTGTGTTACCAGAGTATTTATTTAATAGTTTAATCTTTGGATAATAAATAGGATTTCCTGGGTAACTTAAAGATGCAGATAAATAATATATAACTAAAAATATTCATACCTCAACACTTGTAGAAATTGTTCCATTTATTACTGGACCCAAGACCACACTAGGGTTCACCACTGCAAGCTCAAATTTCTTATCTTCTGCAAGAATTTAAAAGAAAGTTTCATATTATCAAAGTTACGCTACTTTTTTTGTTTCATTATACATGTAAGAGAAAAAAAAACTCTAAATTTTAATGTCCATTGCTCAAATCTTAATAAGTTATCAGTTTCACTTCAATTTAAATCATTTAAGCATACAACTAACCGATTGATATCTAATATGTCTGCAAAATGAAAAAGGCTTATATTATAGCTAAATAAATATATGCTACCAACACGCTTTCGTAGCTTGCCACAGACAACTACAGCACCTAAAGCACTTGGCTTAGATGCTCAGCTTTTGTCCTGTGATCTTCCACAGATACCACATGTTTGTCATGGAAGCTTAATCATTTGCATTTATCGCCACCCTGTACTTGCATGCTGATTTGAATGCTAATCCACCCACTCTTGTGTGGAGCAATTTCAATGTCACAGAGTGCATAAATAACAATGGTTGACTTTAAGAAACAGTAATGTTAAAACCTTATATTTTGTCACCCTAAAAGTATACCACATTAGACTACTTTGCTGTCTCGCATACAATAGCTCTGGTTCCAGAAAAAAATCCTGATACTAATAATTCTTTTGAGAGTCTTATCAGAGAATTAAATATGATCAAAGATGAAGTTACTTACATTGAAACTAATAAAAAAAAATGCTTAAAAAATTAAAATAATGGATTATTGAGGCAATTTTAGCTTCTACTAAGGGAAAAAATTAGGATGTTATGATTACAAAGAGTAAAGAAATAGCTAAATTTATGACTAAAGTATAAGAAATATCCTAATAGTTTAAAAGTACCAGTGAAGCTAAATCACATTATTATACATATAAAATATTATTACACCACAGTAACTTAAAAAAAACAAACAATAGAATCTACGTATCTCATTCAGATATGTGGAATAACTAAAAAATTATATATATTTACCCTAAATAAACTGTTGATAATCATCAAGAATACAGTGCAATAGAAAATTCAGTAGCTTTGACCAATGCTGCTAATGATTATTTCACTGTTATAATACAGAAATGAACACAAATTATTAAAAATTTAAATAAAATTGGAATCTTCATTAAAGAAATATATTTCTTTAAAAAAAATTATTTGTTTCAGCAGTTATAAATGTTGCTGGTTTGATGCAGTTATAAAGGATTAAATTCTGCTGTCTTGTGGAACAGAAAATAGTTCAGAACACATTGTAACAGAAATTAGCACTGAAAAGTATTTGTGTTCTCCACTTAACAACTCTCTGTTATCAGGCAAATTTCCAACCTGTTTTACAGTTGTTATATTTGCACCAATTTTTAAGGGTGGTAATGAATGAAAATCTTAAAACTATACATCTATTTTTGTCAATATTTTCCAAAATACTTTAAAGATAGTAAACAAATTGGTAAATTTTTTAAATATATACATTTCAAGATAATATGGTTCTCAAAATAGAACTGAAGATACAATTTTAAAATTGACCTCAATTATTGTGGTATTGACCCTTCCAGTATCCAGCCTGAAAAATTGGTTTACATCCAGAGGCCAAATTTAACTTTAGAACTTTTTTTTTGCCAAATAACTAATGAAAGGAATTATGGTATGTTACATGCCAAATTAATCAGCATTTAATTCTAGATTTTCTGAAATCAAAATATTTAACAAAAAAAATGGCAAGTTTTATTTTAATAGAACATTTTTAGAGTCATGTAGTAAAAAATGCATCTTGCTACACAAATAAAAATTTATTTAAAAAACACTAATAGACAGAAATGATTGTAATGCATATGAATAGAAGGGCTATTTATTTCTGAATAAAAACATTCTTGTTTAAAGGTAAACATTCCTACTGTTTTGTAATTTTTTTTTCTCCGTATCATACTTTGAGAAAAGTCCAGACTTGTTGCAGAGTCCAGTAAAACAAGTCAACTGTAGAATATTTTTAATAAATAACTAATCAACAGAAATAAGTCATGTTATATACTAAAGAGCATTTAATTCTAAACATTGAAATAACATTAATTTTAAAAATACTTTTTATAGTGATATACCAAAAAAAAGGTACATATTTCATAATCACTTTCAAATATCTTCCATTTTTAAAAATAGATGTTTTTTGTTAATTATCAGGAGATTTTAGAAACTTTAAAGAAAAATTTTTTGATAATAGTTCAAATCAAACTGCTGAGCTTAAATTAGGAGATTGCTTCAGCATAGAATAATGTACAAATTGGCAATACCTTATATTGTTTCTAAGAAATGGCAATCATATGGTTTTAACAAAATATTTATATCATAGGTTAATAAAATATGCATCAAATGAAAAAAGAAAATATTATTTATCAAGCCTGAATTATATATTTTTTATAAGATATCTATAAAAAAAATTTAAAATGGCAATTTTTATTTTTAAAAAATCTTTTTATTTGTTGTACTAAAAACGGATTTATACAGCCTGGACACTGGAAGGGTTAATGAAGCTTCCTCAATTTATCTTCGTAGTTGTGCAACAGATAATGGTGATATGTGATAAACAAAATATGAATTATTATTGAAATTCTTAAGAATCTATAAAGATTTTGAAAAATAGGCATAACTTAAAGATTAAAATCGGTCAATATAAAGTTTGGTCCTTTCTAAAGTATGCTATGGTAGTAGAACTTGGATCCTTGTAAGCAAGATAACATGAAACTTTATGCCTTTGATTATAGATGCTTAAGCATCTATAATCAAAGGTGGAGTGAGTGATCATGTATGTGTGTATGTGTAAGCATGTACATATGTGTATACATGCATGCAGTGATAATTTTTAGGGCAGTTTTGTTCCTGAATGTGAAAAAACATTTGATAATGTTTCTCAGTGTTTTATTCCAAAAACTAAAAATAATTGGAATGAGAGGTCTTATGTTGTTTTGGTTAACCAGCTATTTAACTGAAGATGGCAAATTTTAAAAACTGTCTGTTGTCTCATAGAATTTGGTTGATGAATTATTATTTAAATATTTTTCAATGATCTATGAAATGTAAATTGGTAATAATAATAAATTTAAATGGTAATAATATTGTATTTACAGATGGCTAATTTTAAAATTAAATAATAATAATATTAGGCTAATTTTAAATATTATGAAAATAAAGTATAATAATTTTAGATTAAAAGAGAATTCTACTGATGAACCAATTTGAAGGATTTAGATATTTGAAAATATTTATTGATAGTAAGCTTACCTACACGTAAGCCAGAATAAAATCTTACACAGAATATGGTATTACACTGTCTTTCTTAAAATTGCCTCACCAGGAGAGAATAGCTGGGAACAAACTGAAAATTTGCATGTGTGACAACAATGTATACCTATGTTGATGATTTGCATATGACACCAATAGGAGCTAAAACAGTCAGTAGCTGAGCAGTTGTCCCAGTGATATGTCACCAAGTTTTATAAAAAGCAGTGTAAATGATTGCTGGCAAACAGAAGTGTGCAGGGCAGACTTCTGTGAAGTAGCCATGCCTTTACAACACCAATGGCAATATTATATGCATCTTATGGACTTTGAAAGGGGCTGGATTATTGGAATAGCAGAAGCTGTATTGTCCAATCAGTAAATTGCAACATATATGAATGGTGATACACAAACTTGTGGAAGTTGTTGGCACCAATGGATAACAGAAAGTTCCACAACATGACAGCCAGTTTCAGGTGAACATAGAACATCAGAGTGGGTAGACTGATACAACTATATATGACAGAACTACGATTGTATGGCAGATTACTTGTGTCATAACACCATCTCTGCCTGTTCCCATGTCTTCCAGCACAGCCCGATGATGACTACAAAACATGGGCCTGTATGTATGCCATATCCCTTGGCTTGTCTTCCTCTGACTCCATCCCATCATCATGCACATCTGTAGTGGTGCAGGAGAGAAGTTACTAAGGACCAGAGTAGCACTGTGTCCTCTTCAGTGACAAATCTCATTTTTGTTTAGATGACAGTGATGGCCATGTGCATGCATGGAGACAGCCAAGTGACAGATGTAATACAGCATATTAACTACTGTATAAGGACCTTCCCAAGGTTTCTGAAGTTTTGGTGCAAGTCTCTTCTTTCTATGTGAATTGTACAGCCAAACAAGATCTCATTTTCCAGAACTATCACAGGGGCGATTGTCAGAAGTATCACCAGCACAATATTGCCTTCCATCACCTTCTGCATAAAATAAATCTCTTTCTTTGTCGGGAATCATTTTAGGACTTTTTGTATCTCTAGATGCTTTTTCATGATCATCACATTTTGGTGAAACTTCCCAGATATCATCACATAGTTTGACTTCAAGTGTCTTATAATTATGTCGCTTTCATTGTACTGTACTAGAGGTGTAATATACATGCTATCCGACTTAGTTTTAAATTCTGTCAAGTCAATTTTGTTTCTATGGATACTGTTTCTCTACTCTGTCTGTTCACTGTATCAATATTTCCTGGACACTGAAACTCTGATAAAGACAATTTTTCCTCATTATTCTTCTTACCACATTTAAGGGATATGGGATCATTTCTCATTTGAGCCATTTTACACCCCATGCTGTAGGCTTCTTCATTGACCTTCTTTCTAACAGCTGCGTCTTCCTCCAAATTCACATCCCTGGAGCTCTCATTGCAATTTGCCAGGGCAATATCAGTCATGATTGCCAAATTGTTCATTCTGGAGATCAGTGAAGAGTTTTGTAATATGATATTGTCCACTTTAGAGCTCTTGTAGTCATGATAAGACTTTTCTGTATCCTTATAACCTAAATGATTATAATGTCCAAGTCTGAGCATTGACTGCTTAAAAAAGAAACTCAGTATGGCTACATTGAGGAGGCTATCTGAGGGCTCCACTTCTCTCTGATTGTAACTCTGAGGCTTAGTTTCATCTAAAAAGTTACTGTTATCCAAGCACAATTTATTATTCATAGAAAAAGGAATATCTAAGTGAGTCTTTGAAGTACTGTCTCTGCCTGAAGCTCCTTCACTAGAATCACCTGTTCCATTTCCATGCCATTCTTCGGAATTCCTCTTTCTTAAATCCCCAATTTCTACAAACAATTCGAGCATGGCTTCATGCTTCGGAAAAATCTCTATAACTTCCTCAGTAATGTCGAATGGCACTTCGTTTCTATGATGAATGGATGCCTCTTCTTTTTCATCGTCGACGATAAGATCTGGCTACTCTTCTCTACTCGGACCACTCTGCAAAATGTAAACTCTGTTTCATTCCCCCTCACTACCTCTCTTTACTCTGCCTTTGCGAGAATCGTCCATGACACATTTTGCTGATGGCGAGGAATAGAATACCTTTCATGTGGATCTCTCTTCAGATCATGCCAGACTTGTATACCTAGGTATTTTGAAGTGCAAACCATATTGAGTAGTCTCACAGCTCTCTGATCTGTGTGATTGTTCCTCACAGTTCCTAGACATGTCACCAGTGGCATAGACACTCTGCCATGCATCACCAGTAGTTGTGTGATCAAAGGCATTATCTGCGCTATCTCTACATTTCTTGATTTCCCATAGCAGATCCACATTTCGAGATTATCCTTTCTTGCGAAGATCCAATTCTTCTGTAGTCTCACAGTCCTTTTGCACCTTCTCCAACTCTCTTGAGTTCCTTTCAATCCATATGAAGGCTTCATCAGAATGCTGCCACTCCAGCAAGCTTCTCCTGTCCGTCGAATTTTGTAGAAACGAATTGAATCTAAATTGCTTCTTTTTCAGATAGCGAAGAATCTTGGAATGTTTTCTGGTTCCGCATAGTTTCTTTCCCGCATCAGCACTATGTTCATCTGTACTACATCTCCCACTGCTGGAGATATAGTCACTTTCAACCAATTTTGTTGTCTTAACTGCAACAACATCTCTACCAGCTCTCACTTCTTGCATAATTTTCCTATATTTTTTATATTGCTCAACAATATTCCTGTGGGTTGTTTCAGCGATAGCATCTTTAAAACATTGGTCATCTGTAGTGTTATCTCCAGTGCTGTTAGTTTCGTAAATTTCACCTACTGGTTTGGGATTCACATTTTGATCTGCATTGCCTTTCTCTTTTTCTTTTTCATTATCTTGTGTAGCCATTTCAGCTTTCATTTATCATTTTGACTAATCATTTCATCTAATATACTATTTATGTCTCTTTTTTGACCAGAAAGTTCACCTATTTTACCTTTTATATCAGTCATCAACTTTACTAATTCATCCATACTTCTAGCAAAAGGCATTCAATTGAATTAATAATATCCTGCTCCAGACACCATTGTTGCAAATTTTTAAATGGATGAACACTGAGCGTGAGTGCAAAATTATCAAAATATGTCAATAATAATTATGATGTAATGTAATTTATTATTAAAGTATGGATAAAGTCATCTATAAACAAACCAAGTCAACTGGCAAGAAATTCCACAATAATACACAGATAAGTCTTCATTAGAATCTATTAAATTCCTAAATAACTAATTATCTATACTCAATACTTGTTCTCTTCACACGTTCATCTCAAACAAAAGACTACAACATTCCTCTTACGGAGAAGACTAACTTTGTCTGCTCAACTAACATAATGCATTGTTGATTTGTGCTACCATGTCTCTTAAATATCTTCACTTTAGGTGTAAACAATCCTTTTTGGATTCTATAATTTTAACAACGACTATTTTCCACCCACACACTCACCTCATATAAATATTTCTTCTTTTTAAACATTTAACACTTATATACTCAGATAAACTGCTTCATCTTTCACAATACCACACTACTATATTACATTTCTCCCATTTTCATCTTTCCGAACCGTTCTAAGTTCCAATTCGTTGGCTAAAATGAATCTCACGCAGAAGCACACATGAGCGTTCATGTCACGTTTTTGATAAACTCCCTAGAGCACGTTCATCTGCTGTAACAATATCATCTCTCATTATTAACAGTAAAACGCATTCAAGAAGTTATAAATCATTTTAGCAAATGTACATTAGGCAATTAGGCTTAGATAGTATCTGAACACAAAAGAGCACTATTACATTCACCAGAGAGTATACTATAAGAAACTCTTTTATAATTTGGAATGAAAGTCTGTCATAAATCAGTTAAATAAATATTAGAATCTCTCTTAATATTTCTAAAAATGTACATTTGATTGATGAACTGAACAAATCACAGAAAATAGTAGTCTTCTAGTGGTTAGTGAGAAAGGTGTGAAACAATACTGCAATGCTAGAAAGCAACTATAGAGGTTGCTCCCACAAGACCAATTTCTACTTGTCGAAACTGGGACTTCTGCTGTGGGGTACAATGACCAATGCAGTAGCAATGAAGCATGGTTTTTAATCATTCCTGACTCAACTAGCCTGGAAAACTGATGATTTTATTATACAGTGTAATGTAACAGGGAAATTCCAAGAACATTTCACAAATGTAAAATTTATGTTATAATGAACTTATTTGAGTTATATTAAATATAAAACTAAGTATTTTCCTATTGGTTTTGTTCATGAGAACTTCAAGGGAAGCACTGCTTCCCTTACTTCTATGGATGCTTCTTCACTCAACTTATATAATGCTAATAAAAATAAATACCAAAATTGCATTTTATTTGGTGTAGATTTCAGTGCATAAATTGTTTCCCTTTAACACATTCTAAATGATTTGCAACTTGTAATGCACATAAATTAGGAAGATTCACTAGAATTCTCTTAAAACTTAGAATTAAAATTCTCTTAAGACACTAGAAATGTCAAAGCTCTAGAACCTACATATTAACTTACCTCTTCTAGCTATTATTATTTGGCATTGGACACCTGTATACATATAAAAAGTCACTTTCAAAGCTGTTGGCTTTAATTGCTACCTATCACATTTTATTTATCTTCTTAGCTTGATCTTTTATTTATGGAACAGGCTTTCAATAGGTTTTTTTTCTTACCCCAGTCAGTCCAAAATAACCCTAGAAAAATATTTATTTAATGGGTCCACTACATCAATATTTAACATTCATGTGTCTATTATGACTCTTATAAAACTTACATTTCACTCTTTTGTGCTATCCTTCAGCCTGTTTAACTTGGGGCCACTAAGTGACATGTATAACCCCCTCCCATCCCCAATAGTTGCACATTTGGTAACAGAAAGGGGACACATCTCTTCCTGTGTAAACTCAGAGCAACATTACTAAAGTAAATTTGTCCATAAATGTGTGCATCCTTCCAACACATGAATGTAGGGTGCTGACATTTCCTCTGTCATAGATATGCCACTGTATATACATTTTTGTCAAAGTGATAAAAGGTATTATAAATAAAAGCATGAAACTTATTACTATGGACATATTATGGAAATAAAGTGGTTTAAAACATTCAACATAATGTTTATTACTATTTTCAAAAATACTGCAATTTTTGATTAACACCTGATTGCATACCTGAAAGTTCTTTCACAAAATCCCATGCAGCCCTTTCAGCTAAAGTCTTGCTTTTGCAGTAAGCATCAAGTAATGCTGATTCTGTATTGGTCCAATCTCCTTCTGTGTATACTTTTCCTTCTTCCATGACAGTCTCTCCTACAGAGTAATTATCACACTATGTATATGATACAATATATATGTAAAAAAAAAGTACTACTAAAGAAATCTCATTTTGAGTAAAAAATATTTAATCTATTTTATTTTCAGATAACCATATATACTGGATGATACTTATATAAGCATTTCTATGTTCAAGAGAAAATTTACTTATGTGTGAAATGTTGGATCCACATTTAGAATTAATGTACATTAGTACCTTAACTGCACAATTTTTAATCATAATTTCTATATCTAATATAAACGTCATCAGGAAAAGTAGTTTAGTTTGAAATAAAGATATTTATCAATGTATTGCACTGAGAGCAACGAATTTGGTGTCACAAAACACTTAACAGTTACAATTTTTAATAAATATATACTATAACTTCTCTAGGTAGCTATACTCAAGATGACATGCACTATTGAGTAATAGGTTTTGTGAGAAACAATTTTATCAAACCTGCAATGATATCAAGGTACAACATTAAATTAAAGTGTTATCTGACAGCAGAGAAAGTTTATGCAGACTGCCAATCAAGAGGTTGGTGATTAAGTTCATACATACTTGGGTTATATTAAATGATACCACCCCAGCGAAATATATTTGGCTTGGGGTGGGGTATATAACCAATTTGTGTTTTTGTTCAGTAAAAGTTAAAACTTGCTCTTAAATTTGCATTGAGATGCCACTTTTTTTACTTACCTAGTAGCACATCTACCTACCTAATAGTGTGTTGTGTCTCCTTTGGCCTTCAGAACAGCCCAAATTCATGAGAGCATGGAACCTAAAAATGCTGTGTACCATATGAAAACGATTGGTTACACAGTGACTGCAAATGGACTGCAGTAAAGTCTTGCTGTGAATAGCCCTTGCCACCTCATCCCGAAAATGCTCAAGAGAGTTTAGATCTGAGACTGTAGGCCAATGAAGCAAAGGAAAACTCATTGGCATGCTCCTGGAACTCTTCAGTGATGATAGGTGCCTTGCGAGCAGGTGCATTATCATGCTGAACATCTAGTGAGAACACCTGCTCACAAGTGCACCCCATCTGAGTGAGGTAATTCAATTAGCCATGAAGGGATAAACTTGGTCAGGAATGATTCTCAAATATGCTGTGGATTTCAGATGGCATTCAATGAATATCAGGGGGCCTATTGTGTGTTAGGAAAACATTCCCCACAGAAACACTGCCACTACCGCCTACTGTTGACACCAGACAAGATGACTCCATGGTCTTGTTTTGCTTGTGCAAAATTCTGATCCTTCGATTAGCATGATGCAAAAGGAGCCTTGATTTCATCTGACCAAGCTACATTTTTCCAGTCCTCAATGTTCCAGTGTTGATGCTCCTGCACCCACTGGAGATTTGCTTTTGTGTTCTTCCCTGACATCAGCACTCGACATGGTCAGCGGCTGTTGAAGCCAATTCACGACAAGATTCGATATATCATGCATTCGGATATGACCTTCTGCACACCAATGTTTAATTCTGTTGTGGTTTGCCAGATTGAGGCTCATCTGTTCACTTGCACAACTCTTGTCAGTCTTCTTTGACTCCTCTGATCCACAAGCAGTTTTCATCCACAGGATCACTAATCCCTGGTAGTTTTTTGTTTTTCGTACCATTCTCAGTAAACCTTTGAAATGGTTGTGCATGGGAAGTCCAGCCTCCTGGGCCTACTTTAAGATGCTAGAACCAGTACATCTAGCACTGACTATCATGCCATGTTCAAAGTCACTCAGGTCACTTGTTTTGCCCATTCTGACACTCAATCAATGACAAGGGGTGGTGTACCTAATAAACTGGCATCTCAGTTTATGTTTGACTTTTTACAGGTGAACAAGAGGGCATTTGGTGAATCTAAGTGCACCACCAACGAAAGAGACTGAAGTACTCTGAAAAACTTCAAACAAACTCCTTAAATTTTCTCTCAGATCACATTTTACCAAAAGAAACTGAGAACTAAAGATATTTCTAAAACATACCATGGATAGCTGCAACAGAGCTTGTAATAACAACTCTTTTTATGGTGCCAGCATCAGCACAAGCCTTAAGCACATTTTTAGTACCATCAACAGCTGGCTTAATAATTTCATCTTCATTGGATGGTGGTGAGCTTGGGAAAGGCGATGCAGTGTGAATCACATATGTGCAGTCTTTAACAGCCCTATTCAAAACACAAAAAGCAATATTTTACACTACAGGATTTTTATTGCAACTTTTATTAACTAGAAAATGCTTTTCAGCTAATGAAATTAAACTATTCACTATAATAAATATGAAATATCAAATAGGGTAATAAATGCAGCAAAATAAATTAGTAAATTATAATTCGTGTGAATTTTTTCTGCAATATTTATCATATAAAAAGTTTAAATTATCAAAGAGAATTTATGGGAAGTATATTTATTCCATTTTATTAGCCATCCCGGTGGCCAAGCGGATAGCGTGCTTCACTACTGATCAAAGGGACCTGCGGTCAAATCCCAGGTAAAGAATGGATGCTTGGACAGTCACTGGCCATCATGGGTACCCATGCTCACTGAGAAACAAGAAATTGCATCTAGCATGGGCATGTCAGCACCATCACTGGATCACTGATATGTTAAAATCTGGCCAGGTTGGGTTGTTTTACCTCTGAGCAGCACATTTTTGCACACCATGGGCTGAATGGCCAGGTCACATGGACCCCAAAGGCTCAGAGAAGGTTGGGGGAGGGGACCCACTGGAACAGCTGTTGGGAGACAGATGGTAACCTCCCGTCAAGGCCATCCAGCGTGTTCTTTAACGTGCACAGGGTATGGCTCTCCCGCACACAGGCCACAACTTAATGTCCCATCCGACGGATGGCAGCCTTTCTAAACCCATCAGTGTCCCCTACTGTCCATGGGCAGGGTGGGGAATTTTGCAGAGATAAATCTCAACGCTGACCCAGCTGGGACTCGAACCTGGGAACTACAGATTACGAGCCTGGCGCGCTACCGACTGAGCCACCCCCGCACCATAATGGCCAGGTCAGATGAAACTTGCTTCCAACTCCATCATGTTGATAAGCATTATTTTCATTTGGAGAGAGCAAATGAGGCCAGAGGATATACTGTCTGTGTTCACCAGGCTGGAGGTGGTGGTGTTATGGTCCACCAATCACAGTGAATCAGTGGTTTGACAGAACCATCTACCTTTCTATTGTCTCCAACCAAGTACACTTCTTCATGATGACAGTATATCTAGGCAACTCCAGTGTCTATCAACAAGATAATACACCATGTCATATGGCCCAGCAAGTTGCAAACTGGTTTCAGGAACATGACAACAAATTCTTCATCCTCCCATGGCAGCCAACTAACCACATCTCAACACAATTGAGCATGTTTGAAAGCTACTGGAAAAGAAAATTCGATGCTCTGATCCTCTACTTGGCAATTGCAGGTATTACAGAACTCACTGTGGAATGCATAGGTAGCACTAATATGGATTTACAAGGTGTTGCAGGGTGTCCCATGTCCAGACATGTACAGGCTGCATTACAAGCAAAAGATGGCACCACGAGGTATTAAGTAGGTGTTGCTAATACAAAGCCAACTCAATGTAGAGTCTGTGCATATTTCATGATGACTGATAATTATGTTAAAAAAACTTAAACTTTCATATTTTCAAAAAAATTATTTTCCTGTAAGTTACCTTACAAATCTGTATATACATGTTTAAAAGTTAGTTTTATTTAATTTTGCTTACTGTGACCACAAGCACTTGCTAGTAATGTGGCCACAGTGAATTGTTCATGGTCACTAATATTTCCACAACAAAATATCTCCTGAGAACCACTGATATAGATAATGGTCTAACTACTCTCAATGATACTTATTTAAGGTATCTGCACAATGTGAAGACACTTTAGTAGTCTTCACACTGTGTATGAGGGTGGGCTTTGTCACGTAACAAGGGTTTACGCAAAAGGCCAATATATTATTTGCTTTCTGTAAACTGGTCAATGTTCTATGAAGTCTCTGCATGTTGACTGTTACACATTCCAAAAACTCAACCAACTTGTGATGAAAAAAAAAAAGTCAACATCAATATGGATACTTTTTTTGTACAAGGACTTCCTTGGTGGTGTAAATCAGCAGTATTTCCATTGCATACTCATCTAATTTATTTTAAGGATGTTCCCATTTCCAACCTGCGATTCCCTCAGCCATCAAAAGCAGGCTACTACAGGTTTTTAAAATTTGTGCACTTTGATGCTGCAAGAGATTACAGTTAACATGATACTATTTGAAACAGCTACAAAAGTTAGATGATGTTACATGATATGGCAGAACAACCTACTCTAAAATATTCAGGTTGTCCTTTTGTTATTGAATGAACTATGCCACTGAAACATATTCAATTTGTGCTGTGATTACTGGAAAAAGGATGTTTTAAATAAGATATTTTTCTTAGAATTTCCCCAAAAAGAAAAGCAACAGCAAAAGAAATTATGAGAAAAACTATATCTGACAAAAATTCACTATCAGGAGAACATTAGAAAGGAGCTTAAAAATTAATATTTTGCTTTTTAAATGTGAAGATCAATTTCACATGTCTTCAACCTTTTTTGTATTGTTGCAAAATTGACTAAAAATTCTATGGACATTTTCTCAACAAATTCACACTAATAAAGACTTTTCTTAATGGCATTCACCAAATAAATCAAAAATATAGAACAAAAAGTGTATGAACATTAATATTAAATATCCACTATTAAAGAGCCAATAAGAAACAGGAATATTAAAAGTTAACTTCAGAGTTGTTATTATCTTCCCAACATTCACTGTAATTACTTTATCCTTAATTAAGGATAATTAAAATGAAATCCCATTAGTTAAAATAGCATTTTTCTTAAAATTAATTTTAGTTAAAATTGCATACAAAATCAGAAAGTAAGAATCGATTTTAAATTTTTGATACCACATTACCAAAAACCTAAAGTTTGACTAGGAAGAATATCATCATGAATAGCATTTGAAAGTTAAAAGTGCAGTACAGTTCAAAAATATAGATACAGGGATTTTCAAATTGTGTCTATGCTTTGTCACTGCAGCAGTCTACATTTTTGAAAATATGTATAAGTAGAGCATATTAGAGATAGTTAAAATGAACCAACCCAAAATGCTGTCCCAATATATACCTTTTGCTACTATTTTAGTGACTGAAGTTTTCTCTGGTAATAAATGTAATTTTTTCAATAATACATTGGCAGAAATTGAAAAAAGAACACCATTAACAATTAGCATAATCTATGAAATTTATTTAGTAAAAACAACTTGTTGAGAAAGGACAGTGATACAAGTGTGAAGTGACTCAATGTTTATTGTACCATTTAATGAGCATTACATTACAGAAGGTACATTTTAATAAGGTGTCGAACCTCCTCAAGCAGCAATACAAGCTTCCAATCTGACATGCAATCGGTCATACAAATGCTGGATATCATGCTGGGGGATACCATTCCATGTGCTTTCAACTTGGATGCATAATTCAGCGATGGTCATTGCCTGTCGCAGCCCACAGAAGTCTTTGTCTGATCCAGTCCCAGACATGCTCGATTGGAGACAAGTCCAGAGAGCATGCTGGCAAAGGGAGTTGGTGCACTTCCTGAAGAGCATGTTGAGTTGCCCGAGCGGAGTGTGGGCGAGCGTTACCCTGCTAGAATATTGCATCTGGGATTAGACTCAAATATGGCAGGATGACTGGCTGTACGATGTTGTTATTCAGTATACCCCGTACAAACACCAGACACGTACGAGAGTGATAGCTAATCATTCCCCATACCATGATGCCTGATGTGGGCACTACGTGTGGCTGGTGGTAGCACGATGGAAGCAGCAGCTCATTTTGTTGCCTTTGGACACAAACAACCATCAGATGCTCCCAAGTAGAATTGGCTTTCATTACTGAAGACCACAGACTGCCATTCTTCCCTCCAATGAACTTGTTCTTGACACCACTGCAAACGTGCTCAACAGTGACGAGGTGACAGTGGTAACTGTGCAAGCGGCACACATGTCTGCAGTCCTGCTTCCAAAAGATGATTGCATAACGTTCTTGAAAACATCCTTGGTATGACAGAGGATTGAATTTGTGATGCCATAACTGTTCGCTCTGCCTCTCCTGATATGCCGATCCTCTTGTGTTGCTGGAACCATGTCCGAGAGTGTAGGAATGCTCTTCTGACCATCGATGCCACCATCATACCACTCCCAATACCTCTCGTCAACCTGCTCGCCAACCTGCTTTCTGAAGACCCACTATACAACCTCACTCAAACTCTGCTAACTGAACAAAGTTGTGTGCCTGTGTCATCCAGGCATGGTAGCTTCTTCAGAGAGCACTGAACAATATGAAACAAGGCGAATAACTTCTTTCTTCATGCCCTAGTCCTTAAATACGCACTGTATACATTTACATGCTGTTGTCCTCAGTGATGTCATTATTTCATCAAATGACTTTCAATCTTGGATCACAGTTTCTGCTGCCCTTAACTATTAACATATTTATAATATGATGTTCTGAAAGGAATTCCTTCTGGGTGTTGTTTTTTCAATTTCTGCCAGTATAATAAATTTTGTAAAAATTCACTATACACGATATTTATATTTACATTTAAGAATTAAAATTCTTCAGGAGAGCTTAAGTTGCTCGTGTAGAGAAATAAAACAAATTTACACTTTATTTCTCTACATGAGCAACTTAAGCTCTCCTGAAGAGTTTTAATTCTTAAATATAAATACAGCTAATATCGTGTAAAGTTTTACAATCTATAGCATGAGTCTACTTCATTTCAAAATAAATTTTGTTGTAAAAGCGGATCAAATCACTCAAAAGTATGATTATTCAAAATGTATGGCACTCTGCCTTTGATAGGCAAATGCTATATGTAAAAGTACAATTCATGGGCAGGGAATGAGTTGGGGGCTCAAGGAGAGTAAGTTGCACTCAGATCTACCTGTCATTGTACTAAGGAAACAACATTTGTGCTTGGGAAGGATGTATTATGTAGTACAACTATCTGGAGCAGTTGCAACATGCAAACATGCATACTGTGTTTCTATTGCTTGTGAATGATGATGAGTCAACATGATGTCTACTCTGCATTAGAAGTCCACAGAACAATTTGTTTCCATGGGCAAAAAACTTGAATCGTACGGAAATCCATTGAGAAATATCTGCCATATACAGGGGAGAATGCAATGTCTCATCAGGCTATTGTTAAATGGTGCCAACTGTTTGAAAATAGTAGTATATAGATGTATACATTAGAGAGAGATATAATATATATATATATAATCACAGAGGGAGATCATTGACATCCTTCACTCTGGATCATGTTTCATGTGTTAATGAGATGTTCAGGATGATTGCCGGATTAAAATTAAGGAAATGGCAAGTGCTTTGGACATTTCCTATGGTATTGTGCTTCCCATCATACGTGGCAGTCTACATTTTCAAAAACTGCCCGAGTCATCTCAGGCACAGTTTAAAACACTGAGAATGTTCCTTAATATAGAGAATTGCATCTACTTTTAAATTACGAACAGCAACTATAAAAAAAATTAATATGTATCTTACTCTGAATAATCCACCAAAAACTTTAGAAAAAAATATATGGGTCCTCAATCAAAAGAGATACCACCTTACAACCTCTTTCCTAAATTAAAGAAGTGAAAATTATTAGGTTAACAACAGGTCACACAGTTCGCAAAAAAAAAAAAATTCTTATTTACCATAAAAAAAATAAAATCAATTGTCCTCTCTGTGAGGAATGCAATCAGTGTTGCCAATTCACATGCAAGGAATTAAGACAAAGGCTTAAAAAAAGTGTTTTGGCACAGACAATGTATATCAAGTTAAATTGATGCAAAAAGATTGTGAAGCACGATTGTCAACTGAAATACACAAAATAAAGACTTGCAGTCATGTATACATGTTTTATAAAAGTAAGACTAAATTCTATCTCTTTCCCTCTCTCCTTAAATTCCCTTGATTAGCCTGTCCCTTTAGCCATGATCTAAAGCCTGATTTTCAATCAGGGATTATTGATAGGATCAGGAGCAGTATTACTGGCAGAATCAAATGATGCATGTATCAGAAATAGATTTTGGACATAATTTAATGAAATGCTTAGAAATTGAATTTGAGTCCAATTTTAATCATTATAAAAATAGTTAGAAAAAATGGCAAAATAAAATGGAAAAAAGCAAGTTTTTTATTAAAAAAAAATTTTTTTTCAGGCTACAAACAAACAACTTTTTCTAAGCTAGGTATCTTCTAACAAACCTAGATCTACTTGAAAAAAGCTAAGCTGGTAATGCTGAGTGCAATGCCGCCATAATATGTAATATATTTTAATTTCTTGTAAAAAATTTCAAACTGAAAGAAATACCCTTAAAGAAATATAAGTCTTAGGTGAAGAAAACTTCAACATCAACTAAATCATTCCTTTAAGAAAGAAGAAAATACTAATATGAAATATAATTTATTTTCCTAAAGAAAATTTAATTAATTATTTAACATTATTGATAAGCGATTTGAGAAGAAAATTCTCTAACGATTAATAGCCACTAGCTGAAATGTCTATATATATTTATATTTCCCCTTAAGAGAAAAAAAATTGTATATAAAGACAAGAGAACTGGAAAACTAAAAAAATTATTAATAAAATATAGTGAATACTGCCCTTAGTCAAGATAGCCATTTTTAATAGTTGAGGTACCCCAGCAACCACTACCAAAAGCCTAGGATAGTAATTATACACACCCCTTCCTGCATTCCAATATAGCAGCTGACCCTACCACAGAAGAAAGGAACAACAGATAAGCCGGTGGCTTACCACAGTAGCAAGGTCGAGAAACGCATGAAGTCCTATGCAGTGACTAACTTTGCTCCTTAGCATCTGCACTCTGACAGCAAGCCAGAGGGAACACACCCAGATTCCAAAGGCTCAGCTCATACAAGGAGATAGGCAAGACCAAACACCAAAAATGAAATACAGAAAATAAGTGACTTAAAAGAAAATCAAAATATATACCAACATAACCTACAAGATAAAATAGGAAAAAGAAATATAAAAAAAGAAATAAATCAAATATGATAAATATTAAAGAAGAATTTAAAAAAAAAATTCAAATCCTATGAATTAATAACTCAAAGTATAAACAAAATCTGAAAGTAAATACAAAGTAAAATACGGTGACAATAACAAACCATAATTTGGTACAAGAACTGTGCACAGATTTACTTAGCCACCAGTAATCTCTCAATCCCATGAAAGTAAAATATCAACTGTGCACAGATTTACTCAGCCACCAGCAATCTCTCAATCCCATGAAAGTAAAATATCAATTGTGCAATAAAACAAACTCCAAAATAAAAGTCTGATGTACAAGATAGAAGAAGATAGAAGCAAAGAAAATTAAAATAGGAATTCCTAAACCTGCTGAAAGATTTGTCACTAGATAATTGTATATACTTTGAAAGAGCTACAGAACTACCCTATACCATTCATGAAGACTGCTGACAAAGATAATGACCTCCTCCTCTATTTCTTTATTAACTAAACTCCTGGACTTTGTCCCTGAATTCTCCTATTTCTACTTTGAATGGTAACAGGGAGCTACAAAGCCCACATTTTCCTATCAAGTTGATGATAATGACAATGTTTCTTGTTATCTTTGGCTTTTCTGCAATGCTATTCTGTAGAGGGCCATAACTTTTCACAGAATTGTCAACAGGTGACAAAAAGTGGATACACAACTTCATTCTAGAAACTAAGAGACTGCGGATGGATTGGAAGATGCCTCCTCACTGACTTCGAAAAAATTGGCACCCTGTCAGAATGTCATTGCAACTGTGTTTATTGACTGTGAAAGGGTTGTGTACACTGAGTGCATGCTAAAAAGGATTCACAATAAATGTTATGTCATGTGAAATGTTAAAAAACCTGAGAAGGGCCATTATGGCCAAAAGACAAAAATTGAGTGCCAGAATCATTCTCCTGAGTGACAACACCATACTTCACAAAGCAGGAACTACTGAGGAAGTTCCAGTGGGAAGTATAGCAACATCCACCCTATAGCACTGACTTATCCCCCTATGACTATATTTGTTCAGTAAACTGAAAGAGCATCTGGGAGGACATGTTTTTGTCAGAAGAAGATGTCAAAGAAGTTGTTTTGATCTGGTTGGTGGCATTGGAGCAGATTTTTAAGCTCATGGAATAGACAAATTAATCCCATACTCAGAAAAGTTTTTACATAATCTATCTAGGTGTGAGAAAGTCAAAAAACTAGGCTTTGGAGAAGTAGATTCAGGTTGTATCTTCACCTTAATGTAATATACACTGCTGGCCATTAAAAATGCAACACCTGGAAGAACTCATCAGATTGTTCCAAAGTATGCCAGATGGGTAGCCCATGGGAGAACATATAAACGATTCAAAGCGTGGCACATAAGCACATCATATATGACAGTAATGCCCCCTGGAAGTGGTATAAGAGGAGATTACAAAGAGCCGGTGTAAAGCACTGGGATTGTGTTTGCTTAAAGTTCTTATGCACTAAAGGATCAAGTATGCCTTGTCCAAGAACACAGCATCCATACAACCAGGTTTCAGACTTTGATTGAGGGAGAATCGTGGGATTATGGGAAGGCGGATTATCATATCGAGACATCAGTACTCGTGTATATAGCATCAGTGGGTAGAGGTGGAACGAATTCATCAACGTGAGAGATCTCAATGTCCCTGTTACACAAATGAACAAGAGGACAGACAACTTGTGCACATGGCTTTTGAATGATCATACAGCCACATCAAACACTAGTTCAACAGTTAGGGTGTGTTACACATCAACCAGTGTCCGCACATACAGTTCGACATTGTCTGCAGCATCGGGGCATCTTTTCTAGGTGGCCATTACTTCGGCTACCAGTGACTCTACAACACAGGCGTATGCAACTGCAATGGTGCCAAGAACATCGAGCATGGATGTGTGAATGGCATCGCATCGTCTTTTCAGATGAATCCCACTTCAGTATGCAGCACCATGATGGACGAATCCCTACCTGGCAGTACTGCGGCGACAGGCTCAGTGAGACATACATGATGCAGCACCATACAGGTCTGGCCCCTGGTGTTACGGTATGGGGTCCACTGGACTCCACTCACGCATGCGCTTCGTACGCATTACTGGTATTTTGAACAGCCAGTGTTACATCACTGAGGTGTTGGAGCCTATGGTCGTACCTTATCTTCAGGGGCGCTCTGGTGCCATTTACTAACAAGACAATGCCCAACCACATGTGGCATGCATTGTCCAACAATTCCTGGATAGCCACCATGTGACATTTCTGCCTTGGCCTGCGTGTTCACTGCATCTGTCTCCAATTGAACATGCTCGAGTCCATGATCTCACAATGAGTAGCACACCAGACATCTGCAGCCACTACAATAGATGAACTTTGGCTACGTATCGAAACTGCATGGACTAACATTCCCCAAAAACAATCCAACATCTCGTCCTCTAAATGCTGGACCATGTAGCAGCGGTTATTGCTGCTCATGGTGGTAACACAAGATACTGATTTCTTTGTATTTCACAAGTCTAACCGAGTTGTATTTGTAATCATTTGATCCTTGTAACATAAGCGATGTATTCGCTAAATATGGCTTTGATATCTCTTGTCTTTCCTGGTGTTGCACTTTTAATGGCCAATAGTATATGTATGCCATTTTCATATACTTATTGTTTATTATGTATGCAAGAGTACAACTTACTTTTTGATATACCCTGTTATGTGTATAATACATTGCTAGGCAATGAGATTGGAATTGCATACATGTATGACAGCTGGACTGCAGAAACATTTTCATTAAAATTCATACAGAATAGGTCCACCAAAGTGCAATTAAAAATGCAGGAGTACGACACCAGGCCTACAACAGTAGCTCACTGAAATCGCACATGTGCAGCACCCATCCTGAATGGGTAACTCTTGCACTAGTATCGCATAGATCACAATATGGCCTCATTTTGCATTTATTAAAAAGAAAACCAGTTAAAGTTAACTATATAGAATGTTTGAATGAATAGCTAATTTTACCCTATACACTAGAATACTTATTATATATTATACTATACACTAGAATATTTGATTTTTGACAAGTGTAGTCAGAAATCTTAAGAGTAATTACTGAAGTAAAAATGCATCAAGCTTTCATTTTTTAATATTCTGAACTTTAACAGTATCATACATACTCTTTCCATGAATCTTCATTTAAGAGATCAGCTTCTACTAATTCCAATGGATAGCGAGCATCTGGACTGAGTTCTTTCAGTGGTTTCACTTTCTGATCATTCTGCAAGTTGCGTACTGTACCACGTACACGATAACCTTCTTCCTGAAGTAGCTGAACTATATGAGCTGCAACATATCCAGATGCTCCTGTGACTAACACCACTAAGAAAAAGGAGGGATAAATGTATATTGAATGTTTGCATTACATAAATTAAAAAATTAAGAAAATGATTTATAGTAGTAAGTATAAGTTGAGTATATAGCTATTTGAAACTATAGGCATGAATTGTTAATCTCGACTTATTTAGGATTTTAATATATAAAGAGAGCTTTGAAGACTTTAAAAAAATATGCATATATATATATAACAGTAGTATTGGGTGACCAAATATTTCTCCAGGTCTAGCACATTTTAAAATTTTAAGTCCTTCCATCAAGCAGAATAAACTGCTTGTACACCATTGTGTTGGAACATGGCCAGATTTGGGGGAGATGCCCCTATATCTGGACTGCTTTAAGGCTGAATTCTGCAATAGAATGGAGGTGAAAAAATATTAAAACACACATATATCATTCAGGGTTTTCAAGAAATTTGTTCAAGACCACTAAAACAGAAGGAAAAAGTATATCAAAACAGCATTCTGGTTTGGTTCACTTAGACTCAATCTTGATGTCCCCCACTCTAATCACTTGCCACCTCAATATTTTTTTTCTAGATTCACACTTGTGTTAAAATAATGTGGAAGAAACTGAAATGAGCCAAAGTTTTCATTGATATAAATCCACATTAAAAGACCTAGGCCAAGTTTTATACTTCTAATTATACAAATATTTGGGTGGCCTGGTCCAAACATTTTTCACTGTGAATTTTTCCTGATCACTTAACCTATTAAATGGGTGTTCTAGAAAAAAGTAAACTGTATTTATTATATAATTATAGAGAAAAAATTGTCATTTGCTAGGTAGGATCCAAATCCACAATCTCCTGATAACATGACAGTTGCTCTGACCACTGAACTACTAGCCACTGAACAATCATCCTCTATTAGTGGCTTTAAGCATTATACAATGGAGTTAGTCATTAGAAATATCTGACTGTAATTGAAGACTGATCTATAAGGAACACTTCCAGATTAGTGGACACAACTAGCCACACCTAACATTAAGAGGCATGGCATATATATATATAATTTTTTTTTTTTTTTTTGAGGGGGGGGGGGGTCCTGTTCACTAACCTGGAAGGTGCTTCTATATCAGAGTCTTCAATTACAATCAGATAGATTTCCAATTATTAACTTTATGGTATAATGCTTAAAAGCCACCAATAGAAGATCCAATGCAGTTCAGCAGCAGCCAGTAGCTCAGTGGTCAGAGCACCTGACATGTTATCAGGAGGTCATGGGTTTGGATCCCACACAACTGACAATCACTTTTTCTCTATAATTATTTAATGTATAGCTCCTACAGGTGTACTATTAGTCACCTTTATTCATTACTCAAATTATAAATATGTATAAATGAAACAGAAATTATATAATGATGAATGAAACTATAAAATACTTTAAACAACATGAAGCAGAATAGAATTGTCAACTGTACATTTAAAATGAATTAGATATATCCCCAGCCAGCCCGTGGCTGAGTGGTTAGCACGCTTGGCTACAGATCTAAGGGACCTGGTTCGAGAGCCATGAATGTGTATGCTGTTTTCCTGCTGAGGTCCTGCCATCCTCTCAGACCTTCTACTATGGCATATAAACTGACAGGCTCCTGTCAGACCTCTGTGGCAAGCAGCTGCTTGAGGGGGTATTTATTTTATATCCCCCTATTTCCAATAGGCACTATTGCTCCTGAATATTACACATGAGCATGGTCAAGCAAAGAGATGCAACTGGACAACAGGCTAACAAATTACAGAACAAGATGATGATTACTGCTCATTCAAAACTCAGGGGTGCAGCAGCTGATTTTATGAATGATTCAAAGGAACTGAACACTGAAAACTACAAAATTTTCAAGAAAGTGATCATTGAAAAGTTTGATATGAAAAACTCATTAGTTATACAGCTGTATCATTTTATGATGTGCCAGCAGCAGCCAGAGGAAAGTGTCTGTGAATATGCTGCATGGCTGAGAACACATTCTTAAAATGGGTAGCTTAAATGAATGTGATTGTCAGGGACCAGATTCATCTAGCACAGTTTATAGCCAGCCAGCTCCCCAAACTGAAAAGATGCATATTGTCCCATAATCTAGGAATGTTCAAAGAAGCCTTGGAAAAGGAAACACTGGAAGAGCCTAACGAGAAAGTGACTGGACAAGGCCCATGCTTAGGGTAGTAGACTCCAAACTAGCAGAGCACATCTCTGGGACCAGAACCAGTAGGGAATTGAAATTTGGCAGGTCCAGCCATTTCAGAAAATTCAGGATTGGCAGAGAACTCACAGCATTGATATAGAAATTAAATGCCATTGAACCATAAATGCAAGACTATCACTCTTAGAAAATATCCTCAGCTCCATATGACCCACTCGAACCTAGCCAAAGGAGGTAGTGTGTTTCGCCTGCAAAAGGCTGGGCCATTTTACGAGACACTGTGGAACCAGACTGTCTGCACACATGCGACTGAGGGGCCACACACTGGCATTAATTTTGCCAATGGGGTACGAGCACAACCACCTCTCCACCTAACTAGTCAAGTATGATAGCTGCCATGTTCCACTGCATGATCAGTAAAAGCGGTCAAATAACACAGCCCCCTTATCCACAGGATCCTTTAAACTAATACTGGAGGGAAGTAAAGGATGCACTTCCCTCAGTTCCACTGAAACCAACAACATCCCCATGCCAAATCATCATGTTCTGTACAAATACCATATCCAGGACCACATTGTAACTGGTTTTATTAAAGATGTGATGGTGTCTGCTCTATTAGACACTGGAGCCACCATTTCAGTCATGAAGTAGAGTTGCTCCATCACCTAATACCCAAAGTTTTGAAGAAGATGATCCCCATGCCCTAAGAGCTATTGGAGGAGATCCCCTCCTAGACTTACGATGGTTCATTCATGGTGAACTTTACTATAAATATACTATAAATAAATTTACTATAAATAGCACCACTTTCAGACATGGAGTTTCAGACACAGATTTTCAATTTAGATATCAATACTACTAATTACGATATGACATATTGAAAGGATACAACTTTATTATTGATTTTCACACTGATATATTGAGTCTAGAGGAAGATGGAGACATTGATGAGAGAAACCTACCAATTCCTCCTTCCCCCATGTGCCAATATAACAAAACAAACTGAATCCACCACTTGCACATTGAGGTCACTGGATGAATTGTCAGCAAGTTATGCATTCCCCCAAGCACAGAGCAAATTTCTAATAGAATATCTTACAATCCAGCTTAGAGGCTGGACAATTTTAGTGCAGCCTCAGAGAAAATTGAAGACCAAATCTCAAATTCACCAGGTCAGTCAACAGAATTATTGACTCAAGTCTACTAAATGTTAGAATAGCTAACACCTCAACTGCCCCCATTTGTCTGAACAAGAAAATTGCTGTGATAAAAACACTGGACCTCAATTAAATTCAAACACCTAGTAGTAAAATTAGGAGGGATTGACAACCTCTGTCATTAGCCGATTTTCAGCTGGACTACCTCGAGTCAAGTAGAGATGAGTGAATTAACAGGAACAATAGCAGTATATCACGAAATACACCTCACAAATGTGACCAGTGAGACAATTGGCTTATAAGTGCTTTAAGGGGAGTTAGATCAACAGATAGAGATGAATTTCAGGAGCAAGGCATCACACAAGAGAGTGCTTCCCCTTTACTTCACCCATTGTGTTGGTGAAAAAAAAAAAGCACTCTACAGATTCTGAATCAATTATAAAGCCCTGAATTCTAAGACCATAAGCAACTCGTATCCCCTGCTCTTGATAAATGATTCTACTCCTGATAAAATTATCAACTGGTTTGGCCATGTTGCTCGTATGGATAATTGTAGATTAACGAATAGGGTTATGAACAGTGTGCCTAAGGCCTAGAAAGAGAGAGACCTAGGATGTGGGGGCAGACAATGCCAAACAGGACCTTGTTAGAATTAATGTTAGATGCAGCATATGTAGCTCAGGACAGATATGCTTGAAGAATAAATTGCATGGTCTGGTTGGACTTCATTAGCCCATGGCTGCTTGAGGATGTTGATGAAGCTTCATAGCTATGTGTGAAAATTCACGCATAGGGGTCACTGTACTGAAGTCATCTAACAGGGGTAATAAAGTGAAGTGTATGGTAATGAAAGAAATAAAAAAAAAATACTGGAGCACTATTTTATGTTTTCTGATAATATCAAATGATTTATGTTTGCATTTACAGTAATCAACAGAGCAATATTGAAAGCAGGGAAGCTGGTAAGTCATCATTACAGTTGGAAAGGAGAACATTGAAGGGCAACAGTACTTTATTACTGAAGTACTATTGTAATTAGAAAATAAGAATTGGCTGATCTGGAGGCAGTAACCATGTAACTGGAAAGTAAGAGCTGCCTAATGTTTTAATTAGAAAGAGTTGCCTTGACAATATATTTGTTAGGCGGTAAGAGTTGTCTGAAGGTAAGGCATTGCAATCGTTTATTGAAGATTAGAGAATAAAACTGGACAAATAAACTAGGACAATGTAAAATTCAGTAGAAACCAAACTAGAATTGCAACACACCCTGACAGCAGTAAGAGAGCCACCACCAAGAATATGTAAATTAGTCTGGGGGGTAGGCAAAGGCAGATAGTAAAATGCACACTGTACATTGTAAACTACAACACTAAGGGGAAGACCAAGAATTTATACCTTGCTTCTTTTGTGTTCTGTGCTGACCTGATGGATCATACCAGGAAAGTGCCTGACAGCATTGTTGCCTTAAGCCATACATCATGCAAGATTGGGTGGAAAACACCAAACTGACTGACTGTTTTCCCCCATCATGTTCTGTACAAATGCCATATCCAGGACCCATGAAGTTGATGATGTCCTTGCAGAAGAATGAGGCATTCCAACCAAAGGTAGTGTGTAGGTTGTGACCTGAGGAATGATCTGAAAATGACAAGCTCTGCATGGATCACACCAAAAAACACTTAGGTTATGGACTGACACTCAATGTCTCCATCGGCCATTAGAGGAATATTGTGCGATTTCAGTATTATGTTGATTTCGTCAGGAATATGTGAATGAATTTTTGTCTAGATCAATGCAGCTGGGCACCTCTTGTAAATATCTACATCACGATTAATGGCCCCTTCTTGGAGGCTGAATGTATCAGAAGACCAAGTCACCTCCTGCTTCTTTCCACACAACCCCCACCCAGTTTTTACTCTTCCCACAAGTAGGTTAGGTATGTCATTATCCATATTCCGCTTTTAAATATAAGTCTGAGATTTTTGCCCGAATCCACTCCTGACCATGCCCAACTTAGGTTCCCCCCTTACTTTAGAAAAATTTACCTTTCATTTTTCCCTCTCTTGTGCATGAAAGAAAGATCTCCCAGTCCCTGAGATTATCAGAACCCCTTCTAGAAAGATCGTCAATTGAGAGAACACCAGGAAGCAGCACAATGAACTTCCTTGAAAGTGCAAAAGGAAAAGCCACAAATTGAACTTTATGAGACCCTTCAGTCTCCTGCCACTGGATGACCAAGGTGCCATGTCCATGCTCTTAACAACCTCACTTGTCAACTTCTCACTACAGACATCAGAAGTCAAGTGACTCACATTGTTCATCAAGTAGCTGAGGAGAGGTGTAAAGGTCCACCCACCAAGTTAAGCTGATAACTGGATGGAAGGAGCCATCAGACCACAGCAGAATGGTCACTATTGCTGCATGCCTGCCATAGAACACTGAAGCAGTGGAGATGGCCAAGCTCCATTTAATGCCTTTGGACTGAGTAGTGCTGACAAGCTGAGGAATTGAGTGCTTCCCCCTGTAACAGCATTGCAATTAAAGGTAATACAGTTTGTGACCTGATCTTACTTCCACCCTTAGCTGCAGAATTTGGAAGACAAAATTTTAGCTTTTGAGGTGGCAGCTGCAGTGTAAATTAACTACTGCCTTGTCACTGCCCTTCTTGCAGTGTCATGGGGCAGAAGTGGATCAATCAGTAGGGTGACAGGCTTGTAACCTACAGTTACCAGATTCGAGTCCACCTGGAACAGCAATGATATTTATAGTCACAAAACTCCACCCTATTCTCGGTCAGTAGGGGACATTGATAGGCTTGGAAAGGCCACTGTCCATCGGATGAGACATTAAGGCATGGTCCATGTGTGGGAGAGCCATACCATATGCATGTTAAAGAACACCCTGAATGGATTTGATGGGAATCTGTTAATTAACAGCTGTCAGTGGGCTCCTCCCCCAAACCTTCTCTGAGCTGGCCATTTAGCCTATTATGTGCAAAAAAAGTGCCATTCAGAGGTAAAACAACCCAACCTTGAAGTGTCATAGAGGTAAAATAAATTTTTTTTAAGTTGTTACCTGTGGTTGTCCTGAATTTACAGTGATTATGTGGCCAGTTTGAGAGAGAAAGAGACCCTCTGCTCCATTAAAATTGTGTCTACAGAGTTGATTGCAAAGTTATACTATTTAGCAACTCATAGAAAGCACAATGCTCTTTTTACCTATTGTTCTCTTTTTCATTTGCTCCCAAAGTCCACCATCCCACAACAGTGCTAGGGTTCGGCACAACACTTGCTTATTGCACAAAAACATTTTTTTTACATAACGACTTTTTTTAAATGTAAAAATATGTCCAAAGGGTGAAGCATGAATACGTACTTTTTTGAATTTTGCTTTTTACATGTACTACTTGCATATGAAACAACAATGTATAATCGCTATTTCAAATTTGTCAATGAAGCAATATTTTCTTATCTTAGTACGTTCACAATTGTAATTTTCCCATCTTTACTATTTCAACATTATTAAAGATTCAATAGCAACTTTTTTTTTACATTCAGAAAGCCCATTGCCAAAACTAAGAAATTATATCTCACAAGTACAATTTAAATTACTACAGGGAAATTTTATTGCTCACTAAGTCTTTACACTTGTGCAAATTATACATTGCATTACAAACGTTCATTCACTTCAAAAGTTTCTACATAGTGTACTTAAACTTTTATTGCAAAGATCATTTTTGCTTGTAAACTGTTTGTTTTATAATAATGCTTAAATCAAGAAAATGTTTTTAAAGACACTGCAGAAACAATTCTTAATTAATTTTTTGGCAGTACTTTTCATACGCAATTCTAGAGTTACGGTTATTAAACTATTACAACCATTATTAACTAATTCAAAAAGATCGAAAGTATCCAAGGAAATGGTATTTTAAATAGCCAAACCATTTTCATGTAATTTATAAAGGACAGGTTTACAAAGATCGGGAACAATAAGGCCAGGAAGTTGCAAATGTCTGTGATAAGCTAATGGCATTTATATCCCATTGCTTTCATTGTTAGGATATAAAAAATAAATAAATACCCCCTCAAGCAGCTGCTTGCCACAGAGGTCTGACAGGAGCCTGTCAGTTTCAACAGCTTATAAAGCTGCTATGAGATATTTAAAGCCTTTAATTTATAACAGACAATTCAACCTTTTAATGAATATGCATTGTTCTTTTTGCTTCAGAGCTTCCTTGCACAATGTACCTATGTATTTAAATATCAGCAATAAACTTAAACTGCATAATATGCAATCGCGTACAAAATAGTTTTTCCATTCAAGTTTTCAATACATCAATGACAATTATTTAACTATTTACGTTATCTAAATCCATAACTTTGTTTTTTTACGCAGACATAAAATTAAATGCAGTCTGTGGCTTTATATTTTGCTGTTACCACATGCAAAAAATAAAAAAAAAAACTGGAGTGGTTGGTTATTATCGTGGTTTTATTTAGCATTCATAAAAAAAAATGTAATCTTTGTAAGAACCCCATCAAAAAAATCTGCTAGTGGTGATCTAGCTTGAATCTATCTTGAGATGAGCGCCGTCCAGCAACTTCGATCGATAACTCCGAGGACGGCGTCTACGGAGGTCTATGCATGCACATTCACACATACCGTACAACGCAGACTGGAAGAGGAGCCCACTCTTCACGCCCACATGTGAAGTGCAGGGCGAGCCTTTCCCGCGTTCACGTGACATGCGATGCAACACGGGAAGACGGGGCAAGGCAAGTGATCCACACATACTGCAGATAGTCTTCCGCCATTCATTCACACATTTATCTATGTATGCTGCAAAGATGTTCACTGATGGAGTTCACCACAATGATGTCTTCTAACACGTATTCTTTACAGCTGGGATACTTTGGCTTATTTAAAACAAAAAAATCTATGGTAGAAGTTGATTGACGAGTTTTTCTTCCCTTAATGTCGTGTGGGCTTTAAATAACTACAAGATATTTTAAGAGGATTTTATTTTTATCCCAAAATGATGACTAGATATCGTTACAATTATTGTGTTGTTAAGCAATTAAATGGCGAAAGGTCCAAAAAAACAAGCAAGATAATATTTCACATCTCTACTACCGTAAACGATTCGATGACTTTTGCAACGCAAGAGGAAATGCTAATTAGTGAAAAAAATATAAATAAAATACGCGTATTTTATTTATATTTTTTTCACTAATTAGCATTTCCTCTTCCTATATGCGCCCTAAAAAGTAGTAAATATGAAACATATCGATGGTGCATGTAATCAGTCACTGAATTCGTACTTCAAAAGAAGATAGGGCGTCGGCAATCTTATTCAGTAGGTAAATCGGCGCCCTCTATCTTCCTTTGAAGTGAATACGAATTCAGTGACTGATTGCCCCACATATATTTTAGATTTCTTTTTACTACTTTTTAGGGCGCATATAGTATATATATAGTATATAAATTCTAAATTAAAAAATTTAAAAATGTCGAGTGGTTATAGCGCGCTTGGCTTCTGATCTAAGGGACCTGGGTTCGAGCCCCCAGGAAGGCATGGATGTTCGTGTTTTTCTGCTGAGGTCTCACCATCTTCAGACCTACTATGGCTTATTATCAGACCTCTGTGGCAACAGCTGCTTGAGGGAGTATTTTTTTACATATGCACCGTAAAAAGCAGAAAATAAAAACAATCAGTCACTGAATTCCTATTCATTTCAAATGATGATTGGGCGCCAGCATCTTGTTGAGTAGGTAAATCGGCGCCATATCTTATTTTGAAGTGAATACAAATTCAGTGACTGATTGCACTATCAAGGCGCATATGGGAAGATATATATTACAATTTTTTTTTTAAATATCGTATTTTTTGTCACTAAATGCACCTTCAGAAGCTTTCATTTGATTCAGAAGCTTTCATTTTTGCTTGTAAACTGTTTGTTTTATAATAATGCTTTATAAACATTTATAAAGCATATAATTTATAAAGCATATATGTTTATAAGTTTTATAATATGACTCATAAACATCGATCGAAAAAAACGGAGTCATATTTGAGGTAGCCCATGACACTGAGAAGACGTCGCAAGCTTATTTGAAATATAACTCATTAAAATCAACCCCACCTCCCTAAATTTCCATCTCTTTTTTGGAGGAAGCAGAATGGTCGAATTGGTCTACTACGGTTCTCAAATGAGCTTTCCTTTGACATGTATTTTGTAGGCCCTAGCATTCGGAAGATATAAAGGAATGCCACATTATGAACGATATATGACTTTCATATTTCTCGTTTTTAGGGGGAAAGAAATCAAGGTGAAGTACATTTTAATTTGTCCACAACGTTCCTCACGTCACAAGTTTTCCTTTGACATACAATTTTTTATGACCCTCGCATTTCGAAGATATATGGGAACAATCATTTTCATATTTTACTCTTTTCTTTGGGGGGAAAAGGGGGATATTTTTACAATCTGTGACACTCCCTGCGCCACAAGCTTTCTTTGACACAAATATTAAATTTGTCCGTCGCGTTCGAAAGATATGGAACAACTGTTTTGACAAATCTACTATGGGCGAGCTAATAGGATGATAAAATATATATAAAAAAAAACATCACGCAGCTGCTTGCCACAGAGGTCTGACAGGAGCCTGTCAGTTTATACGCCATAGTAGAAAGTCTGTGAGGATGGCGGGACCTCAGCAGAAAAACGACATTAATGTCCATGCCTTACTCAGGGGCTCGAACCCGGGTCCCTCAGATCAGTAGTCAAGCGCGCTAACCACTCGGTCACAGGGAAATAAAAATATAAATTAAAAAAAAATGCATATCTTCCTATAGGGCCCTAAAAAGTAGAAAATAAACCTAAAGAATATCGATGGTGCAATCAGTCACCGTGTTCGTATTCACTTCAAAGATAGGGCGCCGGCAATCTTGTTGGTGTAGGTAAATCGGCACCCTATCTTCCTTTGAAGAGCATACGAACTCAGTGATCGATTGCACCATCGATATGCTTTAGGTTTATTTTCTATTTTTTTAGGGCTCTATAGGAAGATATAAATGAATTAAAAATAAATTTTTTTGTCACTAAAAGCATCTACCTCCAAAAACTTTCATTTGATATATGACTCAAACATCGAGCACATTTCCCTCCTTTTTGAAGTCATGTTTGAGGTAGCCCATGACATTGAAGACGTCACAGGCGTTAGTTTGAGATAAACTCGTTAAAATCGAACCCAGCGAAAATCTCCCCCCCCCCCCTATTTTTTCTCAGAGGAAATAGTGGGGGGAAATTTCGAAATAATTTACGACCGTCATTATACGAGATTTCATTTGACACCTAACTCGTAATTGCAGGGCCTCCCCCCGTTCGGAAGATATAGTAGAAAGACTTCCATAATTCCCATTTTTTAGAGGGGAAGAAAGCATGGGGTGGTTAATTTTTCATAGCCTATAATACTCCCCACGTCAGAAACATTAATTTCATGTATCGCTTGTTACTTTCGGCATTCGCGTTCTCGAGATATAGTTTAAGAATAGTTTTCATATTTCCCCTTTTCTTAGGGGGGAAGAAAGCATGGGGGATCTCCGCGTCACAAACTTTCATTTGGCACATAAATCCAGAGGCGTAGCTATGGGGGGGGGGGGGAGGAGGAGGCTCCCCCCAACTCCCAAAGTAACTCGGAGTTGGCAAAATTCGAAACAACTTCGTAAAATCTAGGGTGGGTTGTGAAAAATTTCAATCTGTTTTTTTGTAAAATTAAGGTGAGTTAGCAAAATCTAGACAACTTGGCAAATGTTGGGCAGTTGGGAAAATAGAGATGGCAAAATTCGAAGCCACTTAGTAAAATACAAGTGAGTTGGCAAAATTCGGAGTGACGTGGTAAAAACTTGGGGAGTTGGCAAAATTCAGGTGAGATGTAAAAATTGGGATTTTTTTTCTCAGTAAAATTATGGCGAGTTGGCAAAATTCAGGGGCAGTTGCCAAAAATCGGAGTGACTTGGCAAAATCTTGGGGAGCTGGCGAAATTCGAAGCCACTTGGTGAAATACAAGGGAGTTGTGAAAATTGTGTCTTGTCCTATTAAGGAGAGTTAATAAAATTCGAAGTGACTTGGCGAATTCAGGGAAGATGTAAAAATTGCGAGATTTTTTCTGTAAAATTACGGCGAGTTGGCAAAAATCGAGGCAACTTGGCAAAATTTGAAACCACTTGGCAAAATGCAGGCGAGTTGTGAAAATTGGGATTGGTTTTATGAAATTACGGAGAATTGGCAAAATCGAGAATTCTTGGCAAAATCTTGGGGAGTTGGGAAAATTCGAATTCACTTGGTAAATTACAGGCGAGTTGTGAAAATTGTGATTAGTTTTGTGAATTAAGGAGAGTTGGCCAAATCAAGGGGAGGTGGGAAAATTCACACTGACTTACTACAATTCAGGCGAGATCTAAATATTGGGATTATATCTGTGAAATTATGGCTAGTTGGTAAAATTGGAAGTTACAGTGCAAAATGCAGGAGAGTTGAATGCTCCCCCCCTCCCACAGAGCGGAAATCTAGTACGAACCTGACAGACGTTTTCTTAGTTGGCAAATTTTGATATTCTAGATGGAAAATTTTCGATTTCTCCCCTCCCAACCAAAGTCCTTTGATACCCCTGCATAAATCATTAAATTTCTACATCGCGTTCAAAAGATATGGTGGAACAACGTTTTGTCAAATCTACAAACCGAGCAACCGAGAAATGTCAAAGCCAAAAAGCAATAGGAAGATAGGATGTCAATAGGTATTTTATTACCTAAAAAGTAGAAAATAAAAAGTAAAGCATACCGATGGTGAAATACACTCGCTGAATTCACATTCGCTTCAAAAGCAAGATAGGGTGATTTTCCTACTAAACAAAAATTGCTGACGCCGTATCTTCCTTCAAAACGAAATACAGTGAATGATTTCACCATCGGTATGCTTTCCTTATGTTTTTTACTTCTTTTGAAGCACTTATAGGATGGATTTTTTTTCATTTTAAATACTTTTTTTCTTACTTTGTTAATGTTAATTACTTGTTAATGTTTTTTAAACATTACATTGAGAAGTTTTCATGCGACAATTAAAACATTTTCCTCCCCCTGTCGGTGATTTGAGGTAGCCACGACATTGTATACGTCGCAAGTTTTAGAGAGTTCGGTTGTTTTACCTCTGAGCGGCACTTTAATACAATGGGCTAAATGGCCAAGTCACAAGGACGGCTCAGAGAAGATTTGGGGGAACTGACCCACTATGGAGCTGTTGGGATAGAACCACTACGGAGCTATTGGATAGCTGTTGGGAGACAATAACCTCCAGTCAAGGCCATCCATTCTTTAACATACACAGGGTATGGTCTCCCACACATGGGAGCTACATTTAAACGTCCCATCTGACGGACGTCGGCCTCTCCCAGCCCATCGGTGTTCCAACAAGTTTTAAAATAGCATATTTGGGTAGACCTCCACGAAATTTCTGCCTGACTTCCTTTTCAGAGGAAGGTGGGACAAAATTCGAAGTAACCTACCCATGTCACAAGCTTTCATTTGATACCTAACTCGTAATTGTAGGCCCTTGAGTTCGGAAGATATAGAAGAACGATTTTTACATTTCCTTTCTATGGGGGGGGGGGGGAGAACTCAACGGGTTGGTTGGGGTTTTATGGCGCAACTAAGGCCATATTGCGTCAAACAAGACCAATAGTAAAAAAGATAAACAGATAAAAATCACGAAAACCCACAACCAAAGTTAAAAGCAGCATGTAAAGGTGATAAAATACAGCACAAAAGTCAATAAAAGTAGAGAATGTAAAAAAGGCAACAAGTGTAAAACCGGAAAAACAACAACGGGTGTAGAAGGCCCATGTAAAAAGTAACAAGTGTAAAAGTTTACAATCGGTTAAACACAATACGGTACAAGTTTACAATCGGTAAAAATAGCCACAATAACGTAAAAAGTCAAAGACTGCGGTTAAAAGTGAATCATCAGATAAAAGATGTCCGAGTGTAAGAAGCTCGAACATAAAATAGTGAGATCTAAATTAAAAATGTCGTTTAAAGGTAAAAAGCAGGAGAGTCAATTAAAATATGCTTAATAATTAAAATGGTCGGAAAAATCAAGGGGAATAAATGCTTTTAGTCTCTAACACTCCCCATGCGACAAGTTTCATTTGACATTAAGTTCGGCCCTCGCGTTCAAAAGATATAACAGAAAAATCATTTTAACCCTCTTTGAGAGAGAGTAGGGGAAAAAGAACGGGAATATATTTTTTATAACCTGTTACACTTCCCACGTCAAAAACATTTAATTCACATAACTCGTTTCTCTCAGTCCTCGAGTTCGGGAGATACATGGAATAATCCCTTTCCAATTCCCAATTTTTATGGGGGAAGAATGCATTGGGGAGTAAATTTTTTCTAATAATCTAATACTTCCCGCGTAATAAGCTTTCATTTAGCACATAACACATTAAGTTGGAAAGGATGATGGAAAAACTGTCTCGACAAACTAACAAAAACCGACATGTGGTGAGCGAAAAGCAATAGGAAGATAGGAAAAAATAATTAACATTTGTAGCAACAAAGTTCAGTACGATATTTAAAACTTGAAGCATCGAATAGTGACAGGTCTACTTCTCTCGGTTTCCTGCTGAAACTGAAATTTAGCGAAAGCTGGTTTAAAACAAGTCCAGTCTGCGCGGTCTGGTTGGACCTCCGTAGCCCATGGCTGCTTGAGGATGATGATGATGGTTTAAAACCCTGGCCCTTCTCTGCATACGAATTAATGATATCAGAGCCGGATCTGGGGGGAATCATTAATTCCACCCCCATTTAGAATGCTAGTAAGGGTAACAAAGGCAAAAAAAATATAGAACTTATTTATATTGCATTGTAAATCTTATTTATATGCATTTTTTAAAGACTTGTAAAAAGGAGGAACAAATGTTATATTGCATTGTAAATCCAGTCTCTTGGCCACCCCCTTTTTACATTTTTCCGACCCGATTGTGCTGTCGGAAACAAGCACCTGCAAATAAGCCCCCTCCCCCGAATAAGAAAATCCTGTAAATGCCATTGATTTATATATATATACGTATACAGAGCCGGATCGAGGGAGTGAAGGGGACATAGGCATTCCTTTTAAGAATCGCTAGTAGTAAGACTAATAGAGGCAAAAAATTTATAAACTTGGGTATATTTCATGCATTTTTCAAGAAATTCTTTAGACCTTTAAAAATGGGAAATGTTATTATACTGCAATGGAAATCCACTCTCTTATCCTTTTTTTTACTACCCTCCGGCTCGATTGTCTCCTACCCCACTCTCTTTTACTTTTAGATCCGAGCCTGTACGTATATAAATGAAACCCCGCAAAACATTCTGCCGGCCCTGATACTGGGCAGTGGTTGCACTTTCCTCAGGGATGCAATTGTAGCAGGGAGCCCGGACTACGATAAAAAAATTCTGTTTCTTTTTTCAAGATTTCAATACCTTTCTTTGAGAGTTTGTATGTGAAACTTAGAATAGGTTTACCTCAATTCTGTGTAAAAGCTTCATCAGAGAAGGGGGTTATCTCCAATTCCTCACCCCACTATCATCCGCGGACTGGTAAGGGACGCTGTAGCATCGCGGGCCCCTGAGATCTCGTAGGAAGATTTTTTCTCAATAATAACATAAAAAAAATTATTCTGTGGAATTTCTGTAAAATAACAGATTATTACAGAAATTCCACAGAATAATTTTTTTTATGTTATTATTGAGAAAAAATCTTCCTACGAGATCTCAGGGGCCCGCGATGCTACAGCGTCCCTTACCAGTCCGCGGATGATAGTGGGGTGAGGAATTGGAGATAACCCCCTTCTCTGATGAAGCTTTTAATCGGAAATATACGAAGTGCACAATAGTGAAATATTGCAAGTTTCAGTTGCTGTATTGAAAGGTTCCATTCATTCCTTGGTAATGATTAAATAACCCCCAACACAATCACGTAAGGTGTCACACAAGAAATGTAACGCCATGAAAGGAGACTAGCTCTGCCGAATACGAAGTCACGCCGACACCCGAATTCGATGCACCAGGGCCAGACATTCAAAGGATCAGTCATGAAGGAGGTGTGTCGACCGCAGTCAACAATGCCTTACCTCGCTACGGTACAATTTCAGACACGCGTCGGGAACGATGGATCTGGCTGTATTGAGGCAACGACACCAAATTGGTCATGTGATTTGGGAGATATTCTAAGGCAAGGGTCGCCGGCTTCGTCTATTCACATAGAACTTAAGTTCAAGCAATTACCAAGAGAAATTATTTCATTAAACAAATTTAAAGAAATCAAAAATAAAACTAAAAATTTTCTTCTAGACACTAAAAACAATATAAGAATTTGAACACCACAAGGGAGCTTTCACTGAAATTTCACATAAGTATTTGATGACATTGTTTTAAACTATATGTATTTTCACGTAACATTATTATTCTTCTCTCCTGCAGATAAGCAGATGCTTTGCGGATCATTTGTTTAAACTTTTGTATAACTAAAGATTATTATTATTATTAATGTTCTCCTGTCAGACCTCTGTGGCAAGCAGCTGCTTAAGGGGGTATTTATTTATTTTTATTTATGACACTGAGTGCCTGTGGCATTTTAAACAAAAAAAAAACTGTTCCAAAATTGCAAACATTTACGGGAAGATTTAGAGAGTGCTACTCTTTTCCTCAATTCTCTTCATGAATGAAAGAAAGTTTGTACCGAAAAAGTAGGGAACTTATAACAGAAAGGGATACCGGGGAGGGATCTCCTCGCCCTAAAATCCAGTCGTATTATACTCTCAAACTTCTCTACCTGCTTTGAAATCGAAAACAGGTAGAAAATTGGAAAAACCTCCGAAACTAAATTCTCGCACTTTCCCCGAGACTGCATCCTGGGTATGTCCATGAAACTAGAATTCGACTTTAACATTTTCCACTAACGGTGGAAACCCTAATGGATGATTCGGAAAATGCAAATAGTAATGCTTCATTATTACCTACCAAACACCAAAAGAATTTTTCATTTGCCCCTAAAAATATTTTTGAAAATGAGCTAAATAAAGCAATTGTCTGCACGCAAGAGAAGCGTAGTGTTAAGGGTAGCAAGATAAATATTTCAATTTAAACAAAAGCCGAAAGCTTGTGCAGAAGGCGGGTGAAATGGATGATTGACATTAGGGTTCCATAGTAAGAGAAACCACAGAAATATATATAAAACAAAATTATAAACGTTTTTAATAACAGGATAAAGAGTTCCCCATGTTATTAAAAATTTACATTTCTTCACAGAACGCCAATACATTGAAGTGCCAATGAATTAGGGTTAGGAGACGTTATCCAAATTCAGTACCGCAAGTCCCGCATTTGCGTGCATGCGTGGCTGAAACTCTGGTCATATATAGCTGTCAGCTTTGGCATCCCCAAGCATTCGTCTTGAGAAGCGTAATGGGAAAGGCGCGGGATTTAGATGTATATGACAGAGGACAGATCTTAGGTGCCTGACGGATGGGGCCACTCCATCTCCGAAATTGTCAACGAACTTGGATTTTCTCGTACGACAGTTTCAAGAATGTTCCGGGAATATGAAAATTCCGGCAAAAAAACAAGCATTCAGACAAACTGCAAAGGACAACCAGCCTTGAATTATTGTAGGCTTCGCCGTCTGACCCGCATCGTATGGACCGATAGTGGCCAGACATTATCTGAAATCACCTCCCATCTGAACGCGGGTTCCAGCCGGGAAGTCAGTGCACGAACCATGCAACACTCACTTCATCGTCTCGGCTTCGGGAGTCGCAGACCTACGAGAGTCCTACTTCTATCGGCACGACACTGGGCTCAACGCCTTGCTTGGGCTAAAGAACATCGAAACTGGACCATTGAAATTTGGCAACGGATAGCCTGGAGTGATGAATCCCGATTTAAACTTCATCACGCCGATAGGAGACTGAGAGTATGGCACCAACCCCATGAAGCCATGGATCCTGCATGTCAGGTCGGAACAGTACAAGCTGATGGTGGCTCAGTGATTGCCTGGGGTGTCTTCAGTTGGACGTCTGTGGGACCTTTGGTACGTGTACCGATGCCTCTCAATGCATCCCGATAAGTAGAACTCATGGCTGATCATTTACACCCATTTATGGCCATCATGCATCCCAATGGAGAGGCATCTACCAGCAAGACAACTGTTCATCTCACAGGTCCAGGTTGGCTACTGCATGGTTGCAGGAGCATTCTACTGACTTTGAAATAATGAATTGGCCATCTAGAGGCCCAGATTTAAATCCCATCGAAAATCTTTGGGATACCGTCGAGCAAAGTGTTCGGGCCCGTGTCATATCAGCGACAACCTTGATAGAACTGTGTACAGCTCTGGAAGATGCATGGGTCGCCATACCTGTGGAACATTTATACGCAAGCTTGTGGAGTCCTTGCCTCGTCGTGTGGCGGCCGTTATCAGGGTCAGAGGGGGAGGGGGGGGGGCAACATGTTAATTCAATGGCAATTCAGTGTATTTCCAGCTTTTGCATAAGATACTGTGTTTATTACATCGATATAATTTATTATTTTTGTGTTGTTCATGATCAATCGTTTTGTGGCTGTATATTGATTATATTCTTGCAGTATCTCTTTAACTACCTAGTTGCCTGCAGTGGTGTCAATTTAGTCATTCGATTTAAAAAAAATTACGTCCCATGGCCGAATGGTTATCGCCCTTGGCTACTGATCAAAGTGATCTGGGTTCGAGCCCCGGGTAAGGAATGGATTTTGCTGTTTTTCTGCTGAGGTCCCACTATTCGCAAAGATCCTCTACCATGACGTATTAAACTGACAGGATACTGTCAGCCCTCTGTGGCAAGCAGCTGCTTGAGGGAATATTTATTTGTTGGAATGGAGCACAAGATTCTCCCTCTTCCTTCTCCGGCAGTTATTCCTCTGGTACTCTGATAAGAGTGCTTCGTTTCTTTGACGTTCATTATATTTAAACCAGTTTCATTTTCGCACCCGCCTCCCTCTCATAATACTACTTCATGGCCTTACATTCATTACCTATATATTAAAATATGAAACTCGCTAGTCTGTTTTGAACCTATAAATTTAGACTTTCAATGTCCCACCAATCGTTTCTAGAGTATGGGTGAAGTTCGGAAACTCAAAGAGGACACTGACCTCTATAGTTGGCTGACACATGCAGTTCTATGGAATAGCTAAGAGCAAACAATTTTGTAGGCGCCAAAATAGAGTTTAAATGCAACTTATCTGTTTTACTTAAAATGGTAATTTAACAATGGTTCATATACACCGGGAGCCAAAAAAATTACGACCAGCGCGTCTTTATGCAAATCCAAGAAACTGCAGGTAAACGACGGCGCGTGATTCCATTCAAATTCCAGCGGGGCTATTCTCTATATATTCTGTTATACCTCGAAGCTGAACTTGAAAAGCAAACCTCCGGCTTTAATCCCACCTCTCTCCCCCCCACGAATATGATTGCAGTAGTAATTATTTGTAAGTATAATTAAACTAGCAATAAAACAGAGGCATAAGCATAATCACTTGAAAATAAATTCTGCAGTTCATTAAAAAAAAACCTTAATATTACTGCGTTAATAACTTTGAAAATGAAACTGTCATAATTTAAATCGAAATTCTCATAAATTTATTTCCAAATATATGCAAATTTAATTTACATTTTGTGCATGCCGTACTTCGAAAAACACCGCTATAATACATCAACAAAAACTATTGTTCAGATTAAATCGTGAAGTTTTAAAATAAACAATCACTTAAAAGCAGGCAACTAGTCTCGACTCTCTGGATCCACCCGTCTTCAGAATGTAGTCTCTTCGCAAGCAAATCAATAGCATGGCCGGACATTCCCTCTCCACGTCAAGCCTCTGACTGTCACTCTATATCGCTGCCGAGAGAGCAAACGTGAAACAGAGTGACACAAAACGAGCGGTTGTGTGCTTAATGAGAAATACAGAGTTGCAAAAGCTTATCAATTGCTCCATCCACAAAAGTTCACATTAGATATCATTGCCTTTTTCGTAGAATACACAGTGATTCATACAGCCGATAGCTTTAAAGTTGATGTCCGGCCCTCCTTAACATAGCGGCAGGCAAAGAACTTCTGCAGATGTAATATTTTCTGTTGTTTATCCATCAGAGATGTCAAAAACATGTGAACTAATGAGTCACATACGAAGTTGACAGCCGCATAATTAACACAACCTTAATTTATTCGCTTTCCACTTAGTTCCAAGAAGGGATAACATTGCACCAATTGCTATCTGATAGCAGCTAAATAACAAGGTACTTGAATGACTTGACAAGAACGGTCTTGTTTCAGACAATACGATTCTTAATCCAGCAAGTGAAGCATGTAATGGCACATAAAAACTTTAGCCTTGATATGCTTCAACTCTGGGCGTTTTCATTTGGTTGGCAATTTATTCAGCCGTTCAATTAGCTAACAGAATATGTATATAAAGATTTTTTTTTCTTCTCGTGTTTTTCTTTTTACGTTTTCCCTTATTTTTTTCCACAACTCACAAGAGGAAACTACAGTTATTGTAATCAGATGTTAAAATAACTTCCAAAAACTGAAAAAAAAAGCTAGTTCTCGATAGCTCAGTGGTAGAACACCTAGCATGTCATCAGGAAGGAGGGTGTGGTTTCGTATCCCACTCAAAGCGAAACATTTTTTCAGGAACACTTTCACGAGTTATTATGTTTACAGAAATATTACCTGTGATTTTCCATACTATTGAGACCTTCCAAATTAAACTGCTAGAAAGCCAAATACCAAACTCCTTAATCACAAAAATATTTCACCGAAAATTATCCGAGAAAGTTATAGATCTTATTTCTGGTAATCCAACTTATTGAACCTACCTACAAAATAATAATTCTTCACAGATAAGTAACTACGGAGGCTCCATTGTCCCTGAGGAACTGGTCAGATACTTGCCCACTTTCAACAACTGATTTTAACCGATAATTTTTCAGATACTCCAAGTTCCTGCACAAACGCAGAAATTACAATTTCTTTTTTTACAACAGATTTGTCACTACTATTAATAAAAGATCTGCTCACGCTTCAGCTAATATTTAAAAAAAAATTATAAAAACTCCGGGTGACCCGAGTTTTTTTTATATATTTTTTTAATAATCTTATTTGTCGGGGACTGAGCTTTTCTTCTAGGGATATCTGGTCACTTGATACTAATATCAATTCAATAATGCTATGAACTCGTAGTGAGAGCTTGACAAGATATAAAAAAATACCTCCTCAAGTAACTGTTTGCCCCAGATGTCTGACAGGACCCCGACAGTTTATAGGCCATAGTAGAAAGTCTAAGGATGGCGGGACCTCAGCAGAGAGACAACACAAACATCCATGCCTTACCTGGGGCTCGAACCCAGGTCCCTCTGATCAGTAGCCAAGCGTGCTAACCATAGCTATTATAAAAGCTAGAAAGAAGGACACTGGTTTGGATATTAAAAAATATTTTTCCAGTTTTTTAATTTTTTCAATTTTAAAAAACACTTAACGCGAAATAATTCTGAAATGCATTTACCTATAATGATTTACCTGGAAATAGGAAGGCATTGAAAAATTTGCTTGGAGTGGCAAAAAGTTAACAGCTTAACAATCGAAATAAATACAGTTGCAAAAATGGAAAATTTTATTTCCATTTTTTTCCGATATTCTACCCTAGACACGGCTATGCTACCGCTCAATATGTGCATAATTAAAGCCTCAGATTAACATGAATATTGTAGCACTCGTGCACATACAATATTTTAATATAACCTCTACTAATACTACAGTATAGCTCCTAAATCGATAGCACAAGCTATTTCAATACCTGCTCCACAAAAATTACTGTCAATTTTACATATTCCTATTTCATCGAGTTCCTTCGAATGGGCCGAGCCCACAAGTCCACCGGCTCTTTCCTTCAAGCCAGCCAGCACTGAGTTGGGCTGTCACGAGCCAGTTGGCACGCAAGCAGACAGGCTGGAGCCAGCCAATGCGACAAAGGCGGGGTGCTCTGTGCGGGCTCTGCACTGCGGGACGACGGAGATGCCACAGCCGCATATACACAGCTGCTGCAGTAATAGCACAGCAACTATTCGCAGTTTGCTTGGAAACGGCATCTGCCTCAATGTTGTCATGCTGGTCTCATTTCCACAATGGTTTAATGCTATTCTCTCATGTAGCTGCATCATTCGAGTGAAAAGTACATGACGCCTGGGATCACTAACCTTTCACGCCATAATCATGTTTGACGCCAGACTTTTAAAGTTTCTTTTAATTCTGTTATAAATTAAATTGGACATAGACTGGAAAAACGAGGGGCATAAACCATTATTTTGTGTTTACACATATTTTTATGTACATTTTAAATTTCAATACCAACAGATATAAAAACGATAACTAATCTATGCAGTAACTCTTATCTACTAATCAGTTCCAATACAATATACTTTTATCCAATATCAAATTACCACAATATCACTTTATTCAATATGTCAATAAACTTCTCAAATTAATAGTTAATAAACCTTCTGAATATCTCGTAAAACTTCAATATCTAAACTAAATGGCTACCCTAACTTTACTCAAAATCTGTCTTAATACATATAAAATACACACAAAATAAACAAAAGTTATTATAAATGAAAATAAATCTATTCATTTAGTATATTTAACAAAAATTACATATTTGGTATTAACCGAAGTATAAAACGATTCTACCCTAGACACGGCTAGGGCCTCAGATTAACATGAATATTGTAGCACTCATGCACATAAATACTTCTGAATATCTCGTAAAACTTCAATATCTCTATATATTTATCTTCAATATCTCTACGTATAAAAATATCTCTTCAATATCATACGTCTCGTATAACACGAGACGTATACATAAATAGTACAATATACTGATTGTTAAAAATTTTATTCAATAATATGCTTGAAAAAAAAAATAGAGTTTTGATGTCTCCATGAGGTTAGAGGCTGTATGCGAGCAATAGGCGGTAATCCGCCCTTTTAAGAGCAACATACTGAAGCGAAATGTGCAAGTACAAGTGTTTTACTACGAGATACAGCACGTAGTTTGGATTACCTCATGATCAGAACAAACTGAATTGAAAATAGAGCAACGCAGAACAAGAGTTGCAGCAATTGTAGAAAGGATTTTGTTTTGAGTAGTCGCGGTGACAACTTAGATTATTGTTTAGTAGAAGTCTTTATGGACAGCAGAGCATCTTTAGTTATTGAAGGAAGTGTTTCCTACATTTTGTATAGTCTAAATGTAGTGTTTCCTACATTTTGTATAGTATAGTTTTGTATAGAAAAAGGTAATTGGTAAGAGTTGTACCTATGATTTGTTTTATGATTCGGTTTTCGAATGTTGCATTCATTTATCATTTAGGTATTTCATGAATGTCAAAAGTAATTAATCATTAGTTAGTTAGCCTATTGGTATTTCAAGTAATTAACACTTAAATTTCCACGTTATTGATGTAAATTGCTCAGTTACTAAATCAGTTAATTATCTGCATTTATTACAAATTCATGCACGGTTATGGTCAAATAAGAATATTGCTAAAAATCTGTAACAATACGAAACCGTACTAACTTTCTAAATGTTCAATCCGGAAGAGAAATGTCGAAAACTTCAGATCTTTCGTATGCATTGCTTGTAGTTAAATTATTTCAGATCCTTCAGAAACTTCCGCAGAATGTTTCACTGCTGTTAGACGCCAACTTATAACATGTACTGGAAAAATGTGCTAAATTTTTTCATTCTTCTTGTGCAAGTGCTACCAATTCAAAGACTTGAAAATTAACCCTAGATGCTATGTATGAATTGCAAGTACTCACGAAGCCTACTATATAACCAATGACTAGCGTACCCGTCAATTTTGAAAGGAATCAAATTTATTTAAAAACAATATTTAAACTTGTTTTAGTTGTTGGGGTTGTCTTTACCTCTGAGAGGACTCTAATTTTTGCACACAATACGCTAATGGTTTTGGGTTGGGTTGTTTTACCTCTGAGCGGCACTTTTTTGCACACCATGGGCTAAATGGCCAGGTCACATGGACCCCGAAGGCTCAGAGAAGGTTGGGGGAGGGGACCCACTGGAACAGCTGTTGGGAGACAGATGGTAGTCTCCCGTCAAGGCCATCCAGCGTGTTCTTTAACGTGCACAGGGTATGGCTCTCCCGCACACGGGGCCACGGCTTAACGTCCCATCCGACGGATGGCGGCCTTTCCAAGCCCATCGGTGTCCCCTACTGACCGTGGGCAGGGCGGGGAATTTTGCGGAGATAAATCTCAACGCTGACCCAGCTGGGACTCGAACCTGGGAACTACAGATTACGAGCCTGGCGCGCTACCGACTGAGCCACCCCCGCCCTACGCTAATGGCCAAGTCACAAGGACTCGAGAAGGTTGAAGGTACAGCTGTTACAATCCCGTCAAGGCCATCCAGCGTACTCCTTAATGAGTACAGGGGATGGTCAACACCATCTAGGAGGTGGTGTTAGTATGGCTCTCCTGCACAAGGGGGCTTTATTAGTGTCCCCATCCGAAGACGGCCTTTTCAAGCACAGTTCGGATTTGAAACCTAGCAACTGCAGATTACGAGCGGCGTACTACCAACGGAGCCAACTCCCGCAGCAGAAAATTCTAATGGGGGGTTGGGGAGAGGACGCGTCAAACCACGATTTTTCATGACAGAGACTCATTCATGCCTTCGTGGGGGAGTATTTTATATTACAGTAAATCTCCAGTATAACGCGGGTTTCGGGAGACAGTGTACACCAGCGTTATCGGCAACCTGCGGTATTTCAGGAAATAATTAAAAAATTCATGAAAAAATACGGTTTATAACAAATTAAACTGCAAAATACTAAACAACTGATATTGTATTTTGATTTAAATGCACATCTTACTTTAATCAGCATTTTTAAAATAGATATTTTCTTTCGATTTATGGTAAAAGGTGAAAATTTTCCCCTTCTCACAAAGCGCACACATCTACGCTGCAACAGTTGGTGCTCTAACGCCAAAGGGGCTTTTTTAAGAGACCCAATCTTTAACAATTGTGACCTGACGCCCCAGAGAGAAAACCCTAAGAGACTCAGTTGGTTTTCTCAATCGATGTAGTGGGAGAAAGGGGTGTGGGTGTTGGCATTTGTTCAGATGCGATATTTATATCCGGTTCTTCGGCAGCCAATCATAACACATTTAAAAAATTTACCCTTTAAGCACCACTTGTGACGGTCTGGCAGGACTTATAATAATGCCATAGAAAATATAGTACGTTCAATATCAGCCTTGCTTTTGAGTATACTGACCAACTTTTCCTTCTCTAGATCCTTCAAGTAATGAAATCGTGTCCTTTATAACTCCTCATGGAAACAGAGCTGATAGGTTAGTCTTGACATTGTGTCTATCGGTGTAATGTATCGGACTATAGGTGTAATGCCTGACATTGTAATCTTTAAAAAGCATAATCTGAAGTCTGCAGGAATACTTTTTCTTACATATAACATTTCATATGAATTAACTATAATTGTTAAAATATAACCATCAATCAAACGACTATTTTTACGACCAAAAAAAAAAGCGATAAAGAATTTTTTCCCCTTAATGCACGTAATCACATTTTTTGATAAAAAAAAATAATAACTCCCCCCCCCCCCAAGCAGCTGTCTAAGAGAAGCTTGTCAGTTATACGTCTTAGTAGAAGGTCTGTGAGAATGGCAGGACCTCAGCAGAAAAAGCGACATAAACATCCATGCTTTACCCCGGGGCTCGAACCCAGGTCTCTCAGATCAGTAGCCAAGCGCGCTAAAACATCAGCATTTTCCTGGTATAAACGATTTTCCTGATCGCGTTAATGTGCTGTCATCAATTATGTAATGTCAGCGTTTTGGTTGAAGGCGTTTTCGTAGTGTTGATATTGTGATCAAGGCGTTATGTGCAGAGTGCGATTTTTTCAGTCGACATCATTGTACCGTTGATAGTGTTTCTGTTGGCGAATTTTCTACATCCGCAACGTTGCATCATGATGCTATCTAAAGCATCGCCTACTGATACAGTCGATCCCTAGGTATGGGTGCTTGTTGAACCTTGCTCCCGAAATATTACTGTTATTAATTTTAACGTCCTTAGGCTTAACGCAGAAAATGAAAAGTACTCGCACGCGCATATCAGTCGTGCAAGACGCTCAGTTAGTTCACTATTTTGATTGGGCTATACAAATACCAACCATTTCCATTGGCATTTACTGTTCTAGACTGATTTGTACTTTATTTTGTGCAAGCGCCTTAGAAAAATTTCCGGTTTGTAAAAAAAAATTCCTTGAACAACTGCTTGTCACAGAGGTCTGACAGGAGCCCCAATATAGTGATTTCCAACTCGTGTCGCGGCACAGCGTCTAAAGTGGTAGGAGTCTCGAAAATTTACAAAAAAAATTATACTGTGTAATACTTGAAACTTCAATATTTTTCAAATTTTTATGTTTTTTATTATCAAATACTGAGTTTAATAATAGTTTTTGTTTAAATATATTGATATTTCAGCAATTATAATAAAACAAAAATTTCTTTTTTTACTACAGGTAACTTTCTTTATGTTGCTTAAATCTTTTCTTCAGAATAATTTGGAAGCATCTGAAAGAAATTTTGACTTATAGCCCATAGAAATGAGTGCAAACGAGGAGCACATAAATCACTGTATTCTCTACGAGTTCAAAGAGGTTCAACAATTTCAGAGGGATGAAGAACATAGGCACTGTCTATGGAAATGATGTGTTAAATGGCAGAAAATGCCAGCGATGGTTCACTAAATTTCGTTCGGGAAACTTTGACCTGACAGACTTCCCTCGTTCTCGAAGACCGAGATCAATTGACAGGAATGCTCTCCAAGCCATAGTTGATAGCTCGAGAAATGGTACAACAGTTCAATACAACCCACTTCATGAGCTCGGTAAAATTTCAAAACTTGGTCAATAGGTCCCATATGATCTGACTGGTGCTCGGCTTAATCAAGAGAATCAACATTTGTTCATCATTAAGAACAAGACACGCTAGTGAACAATTTCTCGAAAGAATCATCACTAGTGATGAAAGTTGGGTCCTTTATAATCATATGCAACGTAAGAGACAATGGTTAAAACCCAATGAAAAACCTGTGCCAGTACCAAAACGCGGATTACACCTTAAAAAGGTAATGCTTTGTGTTTGGCGAGATATGAAGTGTGTCGCCTATCATGCGGGCTGTGTGGGGATGGGCATTATCTTGCTGGTAAAAGGTTCCGTTCTGCTGAACAAATGGGACAGCTACAGGCTGCAAAATGTTGGTTTAGAGATCCCCTTATGATGACCATTTCTGATCGAAATGTCCGACTAATGGCCCTCCACACCAAGACACCAGGTGCTGGAGCTGTATGACGATGTCGCACGCACTGGGTGGAGTTCCTTTCCCCTGGATGACGGCGAACATATTGTTTACTGTCATGCTGAACAAGGCAAAAACGAGATTCGTCACTAAACACCACGGTACTTCATTCTTGTTCTTTCTAGTTCTGTCTGAGACAACACCAATAAGATGTGCTTGAATGTGGGCAGAAGTGAGGGGCAAACGCAGTGCCGGACGATAGGCTCGCAATGGAAAGTGTAAAAGGCTGTTTACCGTCCGTCTGGTAGGTATTTGATGTGTTACTTGTTGCCAGTCCCTTTGAAGTTGCACTGTAGTCGCGAATCTGTCACGCAATGCCATGGGTCGCAAATGGAGGTCCTGTCACTCTCCGTGGTCATACGTCGTCTTCCTAAACCTTGACGGCGTGTGCTGGAACCTTCTTGAACCCACTGGCACCATATGTGTACGATGGTACTGAGATTGCGGCCAACAAGGTTGTCCACATCTCTGTACGACAAACCAGCTTCTCTAAGGTCGATGATTCTTCCACACTCAAAGTCTGTTACTATCGGAACAGCTGTGGACGTCTGCGTAAAGACATCTTTAGCGGTTTAGAATAATTTCCACAACGTTTTGTCAACCAGGGAGCTTTGGTTGCCTTTATCTGTGTTTGACTGTTCCGCACATGGCCACGTGCTCCGCACCTGTGACGTCACAGTTCGCGCCTGTCCAATAATCCTGCAAACCTAATCATTTCCATATACTACCGCCTCCCTAAATTTCGCCACATTTGCATAAGGTCTTGCAAGTGTTGCATTTTTTTATTTCGTGTAGTGTATTTCATCAATACCTATCGAACACAAAAAGAATTTTTATCTCTAGAAACAAAAAAAAATTAGATGTCTACATACGACAAAGCTATCTCGGTTTTTTTTAAACCGAGATAAAAAGACAATACTTTTAGCCAACTAGATTACGCATTGCTGATGTTAAAATACATAGCATTCTCTTGTAGACTGTATGTAATAATACCTTTATTCGACTAGAATAAAGTACCAAAAAATACACAAAGACAAAACCAAAGCATAAAATATAAATGTTGTCACTACAACTGTAACCAAGAGGTCACCACACCAGTCCAGGTTTCATATGCTTAGTATAACACCTGGCATCCTGATATCTTAAACAATAGACATTGCGTGCCATTAACATAAATATATGATATGAGAATTAATATTTATGTCTGTTTCTGTTTTAAATAATATGCAATAAGGAACAATACATTTTCATATCTAATGTTGTTCTTAAAATTTTCATATACAAGTATTCTTCCTTAGCCAAATTAAAAGTTTGCAACCTAATTCAAACACATCTTGTAAGGGTTGGGTTGTTTTACCTCTGAGCGGCACTTTTTTGCACACCACGGGCTAAATGACCAGGTCACAAGGACCCCGAAGGCTCAGAGAAGGTTGGGGAAGGGGCTCAGAGAAGGTACTGGGTAGCTGTTGAGGGACAGATGGTAGCCTCCCGTCAAGGCCATCCAGCCTGTTCTTTAAAGTGCACAGGGTATGACGCTCTCTCTCGCACACAGGGCCATGGCTTAATGTTTCATCCAACACTTTCCAAGTCCATCGGTATCCGTACTGACTGTGGGTGGGGAGCCCAGCTGGGATTCGAAGCTGGGAACTGCAGATTATGAACCTGGCGCATTACCAACTGAGCCACACCCGCCCCAAGGTGACTTATCAAAGCTCACTAATGTTCTCTAACTGTGGTCAAATTGAGAGTTGGCAAAGAAAATCTGAATACAGTAACATTGGAGGATTCGAACACGAAAACAACAGATTACAAAACAGGAACGCTACTGACTAAAATAATCCCAGTTCCGCTTTGCAAGCAACAGAGGTTTCGAAACCGATTATAATTTATAACGTTTCCAATGGAAAATTAAACTTCGGCTAATATTGCCACATTTTTCAATAATGAATTAACTTATTAAGCAGAATCCAGAGTATGTGATTTTGCTACACCTGAAGAATTTCACATTTCGTCATATCAATTCATAGGATATTTCTGGTACATTAATAAAAGGCCATTAGTTTACGAGAAATGCAATTGTTGGCTACTTTATGTTGTAGTGAACAAGTTACCAATTTTGAAGTTCAAAATTTTGCAAAAAAAAATATTCTATACATCTCTGCAATATTGTGAGTCGCACAACTTTCATAGTTATCTAAACTTGTAAACGAGCAAGCCTAAAGTGCAAAAGGTTGGGTTGTTTCACCTCTGAGCGGCACTTTTTTGCACACTATGGGCTAAATGGCCAGGTCACATGGACCCCGAAGGCTCAGAGAAGGTTGGGGTAGGGGACCCACTGGAACAGCTGTTGGGAGACAGACGGTAGCCTCCTGTCAAGGCCATCCAGCGTGTTCTATGAACGTGCACAGGGTATGGCACTCCCACAGACGTTAAGCCGTGGACACGGGACCACGGCTTAACGTCCCATCTGACAGATGGCGGTTTTTCAAGCCCTTCAGTGTCCCCTACTGACCGTGGGCAGGGCAGGGAATTTTGCGGAGATAAATCTCAACGCTGACCCAGCTGGGACTCGAACCTGGGAACTACAGATTACGAGCCTGGCACCGAGCCACCCCCGCCCCAAAGGGCAAAGGGAGGCATGGGTTTGTTTCCCCTGTAGTAATTTAATAATATTGGAATAGAAGCCAGAACAACAATAAGCATTATGTCCCACATTCGGCCATTTAAAATATTCATAACAAAAAAAATTTAAATTCGATTATTGTTTTTTAAAATAAACACTTTTACAATTTAATATTTTCCCTAATATTCCTTTTAATAATCATTTTGCAATATTTGCTGTTATCTTCAAGAAACTGCTAGTACACTCGGACAAAAGTTTAAACTATAGTAAAACCTCCACCTAAAAATCTCCCTTAAAATGAGTCTCCATATAATGAAATGCAACCGAAAATGCCCAAAAAATTTCACTAGCTTAACTAATATAACAAACCTCATTTACGAAATATAATCGCCCCCCCCCCTTCAAGTGGATCCCTACCCCCAACCTTCTCTGAGCCAGCGGGGTCCTTGTGACCTAGCCATTTAGCCCATGGTGTGCAAAAAAAGTGCCGCTCAGAGGTAAAATAACAGCTCCCCCCCCCGTTCCATTACAAATAAACCTTCAGCGAAATTTCGAAAAATAATTTTTTGTGCGTTTCATGCACTTATATTAACCAAAGACGCATATTAGTGCTGTATTTCCATTTTTCATCCTTTATAGTATCTCAAGTATATACTATCTATATTCTATAGTTGGTTGTTTTACCTCTAAGCGGCACTCTTTTGCACACCATGGGCTAAATTGCCAGGTCACATGGACCCCGGAGGCTCAGAGAAGGTTGGGGGAGGGGACCCACTGGAACAGCTGTTAGGAGATAGATGGTAGCCTCCCATCAAGGCCATCCAGCGCGTTCTTTAACATGCATAGGGTATGGCTCTCCCGCACACGGGACCACGGCTTAACAACCCATCTGACGGGCGGCGGTCTTTCCAAGCCCATCGGTGTTCCCTACTGACCGTGGGCAGTGCGGGGAATTTTGCGGAGATGAATCTCAACGCTGACCCAGCTGGGACTCGAACCTGGGAACTACAGATTATGAGCGTGGCACGCTACCAACTGTGCCACCCCCTCCCCCCGCTAGGAACCACGATTAAACCTCCCATCCGATGGACGCCGGCCTTTACAAGCCAATCGCAGTCCCCAACTGACCAAAGCATATAGGTGGTACATCAGTTAGTGAATTCGTATGCACTTCAAAAGAAAATAGCGCCCTGGCAATCTTGTTGAGTAGGTAAATAGACGCCCCTTAAGGTATAATGCAATAAGGCGGTTACGGGAAGTTTTTGTGACAAAGCGAAAATGTAAAACTTACTACCTTCACAAACTTTCGTTTTATATACGACTCATAAGCCTCAACCACATTTCTCCTCCCCTTTTTCCCTTTTTTGTGGTGGGGAGAGGATATGAATCATGTTTGTGGTATTCCATGATATGGAAACGCCAATTTTGGGCATTTTCGGTTGCATTTCAATTTTTTACACACAATGGGTTAAATGGCCAGATCACAAAATTAACGGTTAAAAATAATATATATTATATCAATAATATATATTATATCGAAACAAAAGGAATTTTTATCTCTAGAAACAAAAAAATTAGATGTCTACAGACGGATAGACGACAAAGCGAAACTATTATCTCGGGTTTTTTTTAGAGATAAAAAAAAAGACAATACGTTTAAGCAAACTAGATTACCTAGACTCCCAGGTTCAGAAGTTTGGGGGAGGGGACCCACTGGAACAGCTGTTGGGAGACAGATGGTAGCCTTCCTTACAGGCTATTCACCGTGTTCTTTAACGTGCATAGGATATGGCTCTCCTGCACAAGGAGAGCCTTATCCTTAACGTCCCATCCGACAGAAGGCGGCCATTCCAAGCCCATCGGTATTCGTACAGCAGGGCACAGTATTCGTACAGCAGGGCGGGAAGTTTTTTTTTTTGCATGGATAAATCCCAAAGCTGGCCCAGCTGGGACTCGAACCTGGCAATTTCTATTACTTTTGTGGGGGGGAGGGGCAGTAGAATGAGGGGTATAATTCGAAATAATTTACGACTGTCCTCATATGCGCTTTCATTGATACTTGACTCGTAACTGGAGGCTTTCGCGTTAGGAAGATATAGGAGAATGACTTACACTTTTCTCTTTAGGGGGAAAAAGCAAGGTTGGCCTGCACACAAACTGACAAATGACTAGCGAAAAGCAATAGGAAGACATATAAAAACTGGTGTTTCTCAGACGTAACTTTAGAAACATAGATCAATATACGGCACTCCCATAGGCTGTATGGTGGCAGTCACAGAGCTTTCAGAGCCACTAGGAGAAACTAATATAGTCGCTAGTATGCATGAGCACTTGAGCTGTTCTACTTCCACTCCACAGACATAACGCAGTGGAAGGCAGCGGCTTTGCAATTTATTTTTAGAGGATAAATGTTTTCTGTCTTCAAGTCCTTCTTAAAAAATAACTTAACAAGTTGTCCCACATCTAATATTTGTAAATATTTACACGTTAAAGGGAAAGAAAACAAATAAAAGCAAAGTTGATGCGAAAAAAAATGTGTTTACCCACACTGGGTATCGAACTTAGACTTTCCGCTTTAGAAACCGAAACATATTATGCTATCTTAAGTGGCAAAATTGTATACTGGGATGTATTACATACAGAACAATCCGAGTACTTCACCCTGGTATCGATTGCAGCAGCACTCTCGCAGTGTCATCTTTAGCAGTGGCGGCTCGCGTATAGGCACTGTGGAACTGCAGCAACCCCAATTTGAACTTGATATTATCGATAACATTTAATATAATGAGTCCTTTTTTCTTTAATTCTTTCTTTATACTTGTACAATATATAATCCTTAAGCTTAATATCAGTAGCCATCCCCCAGTTTATGAAAAAGATACAAAAATCTTTGTATGGAACTGTGCGCTTCACAATACTAGCGGCGGTGTTTGTTGTGCGCATGCGCACATAGGAAGCTACACGCGAGGCTGCAAGGGAGAGAGGGCACTGTCGTTCCCGCAGTGCCGCCCCTGGCGAGCTGGTTGAAGGTAGTTTTTTTTTTACTCCGCGTGTGTTGTGCTTAAAAACCGTGTACCATATTCTTGAATGTGATAAAGTGTAGAATTAGATTATTATCCTGCTTCCAGCTATTCTATTTGATTAATTTCTTTTTTCGTTTTTTTTTTTCCTTTTACACAATTTTAAAAAGGCTAAAAATTTTCTGGAGCAGCACCCAACACTAATTTTAGCTACGAGCCGCCACTGATCTTTAGATTGAGTTGTTTTACCTATGAGCGGCACTTTTTTTGCACAACATGGGCCAAGTCAAACGGACCCCGAGGGTTCAGAGAAGGTTGGGGGAGGAGACCCACTGGAACAGCTATTGGGAGACAGATGGTAGCCTCCCGTCTAGGCCATGGTTAAACATTCCATCCAACGGACGGTGGCCCTTTCTAAAGCCTATCGTTGTTCCCTACTGACAGTTTTGCGGAGATAACTCTCAACGCTGACCCAGCTGGGACTCGAACCTGGGAACTGCAAATTACGAGCCTGAAACGCTACCGACTGAGCCACCCTTGCCCCATAACTTTAGGTAGTTATATTTAGGATTAGAAGCTATTCAAAATAACTGTTGCCAGCAATAAATTTAAAAGAATGCATCAATGAATTTCAGCTTTCGCCTGATAAAGCCATTGTTCAATTTTGTTCGGTAAAGAGCACGAGCGTTACTGTGGAAATTGAAATTCTATTTAAGCATGAAAATTTATATTTCTTTTCATTCATTCATTTCACGTCACTGTTCTTGGGAGTTCTTCTTACAAGCTTTCCCAAATGTGATTTAATGGTAATAGCTATTTTGATTGTTCCATATTCTTCTTAGCATCTTTTGGAAATCTTTTCCAAAATTTTTGCTTTATGTGATATATATATATTTTTATTATTTTTTTAAATATTTTAAATATTTTTTATTCATTTTTTTCATTTTTAATAATTTTTTTTCATTTATTCATTTTTTTCTATTGTTTTCCATTTTTAATAATTTTTATTTTTTTTATATTTTTTGCCATATGTTAGTCTCAAGGAGGAAGTCTAGCAGGAATGTATTTCTTTTTCATTGTACGTTGCATTTATAGTTCGTACAATTTTTTTTTTCAACTCACACCAATTTTCTTTTGCTATAAATTTACATCTGCCTAGCCAATTGTATCCGAGTAACTCTGCTAGGTATGAAATGATTTAGAGTTCTGTTATCTGAGCGGTGCAATACTATTTTTCGATTAATCATGAGATCAAGTATCACGAGATACCTAGAAATATGTCCACTTCTGTCCACCCTTAAAAGAGGGGAGAAAAATTTTTATCAGGGGTTTGATCGTAATGAGTTTTATGCCAAATAAAAGCTTGCGACGTAGATCGTATAATCATATTCGATGTACCGTGTAATAATTTTACCCCTAACCAACTCTATCATAAAGATATGCCTATTTGGCATGAGTAAGAACAAAATATATAAGTAAACCACCCTTAGGTGGGCCACTAAGGGCAAACATAAGAAAAGCTAAAAATAGCAGTAAAATTGTGTAAGAAACCTAAAAAGGGTAGGTCTCTTCAGAGAACGCTACCGTTTTAGGCCTCTTATACTTGTTCAAAACAGCATGATCGTAAAGAATCAGAGAAGAAATAATCTCATTGGGATTATTGCTTACAGCCTCATAAAAACTTTTTGAGGTGCGTTTATATGTGTATATATGTGGTCGATGCCTAGGTCTTTATGGAGTTGTCCGTTAGTGACAAACTAGGGGGCGTCGACCGTTGTTCTCAAAATCTTGTTCTGTAAGACCTGAATCTTACGAATATTGGTGGGTGTAGTATTCGCCCATATGAGTGAAGCATAGAGAATCACCGGTCTCATGATCATATCATAGAGTAAAAGCTTATGATCAATCAATGAAATGGAATTTCTCCTAAGGAGTGGGCCTAGCTGGCTCAATGAATTGACTTTGGAGATTATATTATTTATGTGATAGTCCCACTTTAACCTCTTATGTATAACAACCCCAAGATATTTGACTGAATCACTCCAATCAATGGGCATATCTTATAAACGGAGGCAAGTGGGATTCATAATACGCTTTTCAGTAAAAAAGATGGCAGAACTCTTGTCAGAGTTAATCTTTATCTACCATTTTTCGTATCATGTGCCCAGCTCGGTCAAGCTATGCTGCAGCCTCTTCACAGCGATAGCAAGACCGAGATAGGGAGATAGTAAGGCAAGGTCATCTGCGTCATGTGAAAGATGAATACGATCAAAGGAAGGTAAATCGTATAAGTAGCTTGCGACCTGAAGAGTATCATCTCCTTTATACTTTAGACTCCCCCATCTCCTATATACAAAATCAGACGCCCCCTAAAATGGGAGAAAATTTTTAACGAGGGGGAGGGAGCGGAGAATCGAATGACAATAGTTTTATGCCAAATAAATGCTTGCTGTGTAGGGAGTGCTATATACTTGAGTTTCAGACCGCTTTTTTAGTTTTTTCGAGATAAAAATTCTTTTTTGGGTTAGATACTCATTATCTCCCAATAGTTATAATTCCCACTCCTAAAGGGCACAACACTTAGAAAATGACAAATTTTATTATCTTTCAAAACAAGCATTTCATATTTGCCATAGGTGATACGTCATTTTCTTTAGTTACTATTTAAATGCAAATTTCGAAACAAAAAAATTGCTTTATTGGAAAAAGGCTATTTTAAGCCTACTTGGTAAAGTGACTATTTTTAGGATCACAATTTTGACGTCTTAGGATTGGGTTCTCTTACCTCTGAGCAGCACCTTTTTTGCACACAGTGCCCTTTATATACTATTTCCGGGTCAGATTTAAGAGGAAGGTGTTATGGAGGCCAAAAATTATTAAACTTGTTATATTTCGCACATTTTTCATGAAATTTTTTAAAATCCTCTAAAGCGAAGGGTGAAATGTTACAGTGCAATGGAAATCCACCCTTTTCCGATTTGATTACATCACTTTCCCCTCTCCCCCTTTTCCTTTTTTCTACATCTGGGTCTATATGCATCTATACACCCTATCACTTCTGAACCTAGAACTGTTCATCTCGAAGCTGTCCATCAATCAAATTCATATTTCCACTAAGCACAACAATGAAATAACGTTACCTGAAACAAAGTAGACTAAAGTTCCTGCAATTGTAGCATAAACTAAGATAACCTTTTTTGAAAATAGGGATAGCATCTCTAGTCAAATCCTTAAGAACATCTTTATCAGAAAAATAAAGATTTCAGTCAACCATGTGACAAAAAGGAATATTCCCAGCTCTAAACATTTCAGTAGCGATTTCACATCTACCTCTGGAGATTTGTCTAGTTTTAATTTTCAGACAACCAAAGTATCTTCAAATTGTGATATGGGGCCAACATTAAAGCCACTAATGCATCTCCATTACAAACAATGCGAATAGAACTAACTACACTATTCAGAAATGTTTCATTTCTCCGAAATGTCTAGCCTAGATCACAATTCTCACCTTTAAGAACTGTAACATGTTTATCCCTCAATCCCTGTGGGTCAGTCTGTTTCTTTCCATAAATATGGTATAACTATTGCTGTTACTGTCCAACTGCTTTCACTGCTTTGCCAGCCAAGTTATCAAGTCAAAGATTTCAGTCAGCATTCAACTGATTCTTAACATGTACACTATATGATCAAAAGTTTACGAATACTCACTCATCCACATTCTCCCGGTAATAGGAAAGAAATTTATATCACGTTGGTCCACCCTTTGCTGCTATCACAGCTTCCACTCTGTGGGGAAGGCTTTCCACTAGATTTTGATACGTTGATGAGGGAATTGCCTGACATTCTACTACAAGAGCATTAGTGTGGCCGGTTACTGACGTTGGGCGGTTCGGATTGGCTTGCAGTCGATGTTCCAATTCATCCTAATAAGGTATTCCATGGGATTGAGATCAAAGCTCTGTGCAAGCCAGTTCTTTCACACCTACCTCATCAAACCATTCCTGCATGGTTCTCACTTTGTGGACATCTTTATCATAAAAATATTAAAGATTTCAGTCAGCCATGTGATAAAAAGGAATATTCCAAGCGATTTCACATCTACCTCTGGAGATTTGTCTGGAGCATTGCCATGTTGGTACAGGGTTGGGTTGTTTTACCTCTGAGCGGCACTTTTTTGCACACCATGGGCTAAATGGCCAGGTCACATGGACCCCGAAGGCTCAGAGAAGGTTGGGGGAGGGGACCCACTGGAACAGCTGTTGGGAGACAGATGGTAGCCTCCCGTCAAGGCCATCCAGGGTGTTCTTTAACGTGCACAGGGTATGGCTCTCCCACACACGGGGCCACGGCTTAACGTCCCATCCGATGGACGGCGGCCTTTCCAAGCCCATCGGTGTCCCCTACTGACCGTGGGCAGGGCAGGGAATTTTGCTGAGATAAATCTCAACGCTGACCCAGCTGGGACTCGAACCTGGGAACTACAGATTACGAGCCTGGTGTGCTACCGACGGAGCCACCCCCGCCCCTGTTGGTACAGGAATCTTCATCAAACTGTTGCCATAAAGTTGGGAGCACAGAATTGGGGTGTCATTATAGGCTGTGATGTTCAGAGTCCTGTTAACTAGAACTAGGGGGCCCAGCCCAAAGCATGATGCCTCCTCCACCAAACTGCACAGTTGGCACAACACAGGCAAGTAGCTTTCACCTAGCACCCTCCATATCCAGATTCATCTGTCAGACTGCCAGATGGTGAAGAATGATTCATCACTCCAGAGAACATGGTTCCATTGTTCAAAGGTCCACTGGCACCATACTTTACACCACTCTAACCAACACTTGGTGTTGATGTTAGGCTTGTATGTGACTGCTGGACCATGGAAACCCATTTCCTACAGCTCCGATGAACTTTATGGTGCTGGTTTTGCTTTCAGAGGAATTTTTGAACTCTGTGGCGAGTGTTGCAACCAAGGACAGGCGATTTTGCTGCACAGCCTTCTTCAGCACTCGGTGATCCCGCTCTGTCATTTTACATGGCCTACAGGGTTGCAATTGAGCTATTGCTGCTCCTAGGTGTTTCCATTCACAATAACATCGCTTACAGTTGATCGGGAGCAGCTGTAGCAGAGCCGGAATGCCCTGAATTGACTTATTGTTAAGATGGCATCTTATGACCATGCCCTGTTGAAAAGTCACAGAGCTCTGCCATACAGTGCATTCTCCTGTTCATGCATGTCTATGAGGTTTGCCAGGCCACGCGAGTCCTTTTATATCTGTTTCGGCCATGGCTGTGGATTATATGGGTGAATCCACTACTCAGAAGGGGTGTCCAGATACTTTTGATCAGATAGTGTATATTAACCTCTTTATAATGTTGCCTTTTAAGGTTAGTAGGGTGTTGATTCAGATTTTCTTTGCGCTTCTTTCACAAATAAGCTCCATTGCCTTATCACTCAAATGACTGTCCTCTGCTCCTTTTTTACCCAAAGGAGTATGGTTTTCAAGGCTATTGAATTAGAGATAGCAATCTAATAACTTGCTGTGTGGTGGCCATTATCAGGACCTCTGGCCCTGTAATGGCCACCACATGAGGCAAGGGCTCCACAAGCTTCCTTAAATGTTCCACGACCCATGCATCTTCCACAGCTGTCCACAAATCTTTCAAGGTTGTCACTGATGGGACACAGGTCCTAACACTCTGCTCGACAGTATCCCAAAGATTTTCAATGGAATTTAATCTGGGCTTCTAGATGGCCAATTCGTTATTTCAAAGTCAGTACAATACTCCTGCAACCATTCAGTAGCCAACTGGACCTGTGAGATGAACAGTTATCTTGCTGGTAGATGCCATCTCTATTGGGATGCATGATGGCCATAAATGGGTGTAAATGGTCAGCCATGAGTTCCATGTACTGGGATGCATTGAGAGTCATACACATACCAAAGGTCCAACAGACATCTGACTGAAGACACCCCAGGTCATCACCAAGACACCACCAGCTTGTACTGTTCCGACCTGACATGCAGGATCCATGGCTTCATGGGGTTGGTGCCATACCCTCAGTCTTCCATAGGTGTGATGAAGTTTAAATCGGGATTCATCACTCCAGGCTATCTGTTGCCAATTTTCAATGGTCCAGTTTTGATGTTCATTAGCCCAGGTAAGGAGTTGAGCCCAATGTCGTGTAATTAGAAGTAGAACTCTCATAGTCTTGAGGCTCCTGAAGCTGAGACGATGAAGTGAGCATTACACGGTTTGTGTACTGACTTCCTGGCTGGAACCCGCGTTCAGATAGGTGATTTCAGAAAATGTCTGGCACCTATCAGTCCATACGATCAGGTCAGACGGCGAAGCCCATGATCATTCAAGACTGGTTGTTCTTTGCAGTTTGTCTGGGTGCTGTTTTGTTGCCGGAATTCTCATATTCCCAGAACACTCTTGAAACTGTCGTACAAGAAAATCCAAGTTCGTTGACAATTTCGGAGATCAAGTGTCCCATCCATTGGGCACTTACAATCAGCCTTCTGTCAAATGCATCTAAATCCTGCACCTTTCCCATTGTTTCTCACAAAGAATGCTTGGGGAAGCCAAAGCTGACAGATATATAGGACCAGAGTTTCAGCCAAGCATGTGTGTAAATGCAGGACTTGTGGTACTGAATTTAGATAAGATCCCTAATTCAAGGGCACTTCAGTGTATATACATATACATACTTTTGCTTACAATATGACAGTCCATAAGCTTGCATTAGCACAAAGGGTGAATTTTCTAGTTTTGGTGATAAGCAAACTTTCCAAAGTTTTCAGAGACTCACTGAAGGAATGTAATCCATAGGAATCACTTAACCATGATGTATACAGTAATTATGGGAGGGGAGGGGGCAGGCAGAGGAGCAAATGACTTAACTGAACTAGAATGGATCGAAACATGGTTCTATTTGTTTCAGCTGTATTTGGCAAGACCAAGTTTTTATCCTTTGGATCTTGAGAGATTAGGGGGAGGGGTTTCTTGCAGAATGTACATTGAGAGAGAGAAAATGGCATGTAAAATTACAGCAAAAGTATGGCTGTGAGGAGGGGAATATATTTGATGTAGTATTAGTGGTGCATTTTTGGATTGGTAAATTATCATTTAGCTTAATATTCAATGTTTTATATTTCTATTTTTATCAAATTGAAAATTAAGCTCAATATTTCTGTTTTATGATTTTTTATTTAAAAAAAAAATCACAAAAACCAAAAACAGGCCAAAATGCAAAAGAAAAAACACCATTCTTTTTTAATAAAATGGATTTCTTCAGGAAGGGTAGCATTGGATAGGGTAATGAAACAAATTATCTCATTACCGCCCTCATATGCGAGAATAAAATAACAGTACCTTTCAGTAATGAAAATGGCATCGTCAGCATTTTTTAATCCTTAAACCACAGTTTAAAGGAATACTCAACTTCAAAATCTCAACAAACAGAAATAGGTCATGTTACATACAAAAAAAGCTTTTAACTTTGCACAATATATAAAAACTTAAAAGATAACCACATTAGAACTTTCTTGGTATGCCACTGTGCACACCAACTTGTTTGCAGGGATTTTGAAAAGTTAGAGTGCTAAAAGGTGATATTTCAGATCCTGATCTGAGCTAGTCTGGTTTTTTACATGATAAATATTAAAAACTATACCTCAAAGGGTTAAAGGGAAACAGGAAAATATTATTGCTTTCAAAAGCATTTTCAAGATATGCTAGGAGCATAAAGTAAATTTGGGTTGTTTTACATCTGAGAAGCACTTTATTTGCATACAATGGACTAAATGGCCAGGTCACAAAGACGCTAAGGCTCAGAGATTACTGGAAGAAGGAGACTCACTGGACAGCTACTACGAGACAGATGGAAGCCTCCAGTCAAAGCCATCCAGCATGTTCCTTAGCATACAAAGGGCATGGGCTCTCTGACACACAGGACCACACTTTTCATCCCATCCAACAGAAGGCAGTCTTTCCAAGCCTAGAATGAGTTTGTGTTCGGGAGTTCTCCAGAACACAAGAATATTCAATTTGGAGATTTGAATCATCATCATCTTTCCAAGCCTATTAGTGTCCTCTACTGATAGTGGGCAGACACAAATACAAGCAATTTTTATAAAACAGGTTTTGTGATCTTTTCACTAAATTGTACAGTGAAAAACATTGAGCTATTGTAAAATGAAAGCTGTTATTTAGCAATACAATAATATCAGGTATGATTTATAATCTACATTACTACCAAAATTTCTGGAAGCAAAGTGAATTTACCTTTTTGTGTATAATCAGGTGCTATTAGAGTTGGTTTATTGATGTTGAAGGAGATTGGATAATTTACGTTTTCAAAATCTAGTTATACCTACTGTTCTGGGACTAGATTTCTTTATTCTGCAACTGCTTCAAACTATTTACAATATTTTAAAGGATTATTCTATATACTGCTAAAATAAATCATCCAATTCTTATACATTTAATAGTATAAAGTTTGGTCATATTAGTTGTAATAACATTCAGTTCACTTAGAACATCAAGAGAGAATTTTTGTGAACTCAACTATTAGTGCACTTGGCTACTGATCTAAGGGACCTGGGTTCGAGTCCCAGATAAGGCATGGACGTTTGTGTTGTTTTTCTGCTGCCATCCTCACAGACCTTCTATTATGGCATATAAACTGACAGGTTCCTGTCAGACCTCTGTGGTAAGCAGCTGCTTGAGGAGGTTTTTTTTTTCAACTATTTGAAGTTAAAATATCAGATCTTCACCTACAAATTGACAAATACTACACTTAAATAAAACTAACATTAAATGACGGAAAAGCCCTAGGGTAAAAATGAGCTGACTTATCTATGAAAATCTCAAGCATTTTTTAAATTAGTGTGCAATGATTAAATGAAAAATTCAGCAACACCTTGAAAAGACGAGCTTAGTTGCTTTCAAATTTTTCACTTCTTCTGGTTTAAAGTTACTCATATATAGTGGTATATTTTAACATACATGTTGCAGCACAGGATTACTAGTAAAGAAAATCAATCCAAAGTGAATGCACAGTATTCCCTGTTAAGATAGACATCAAACATTAATTAATAGATTCTGGAAAAAATTCATCGCTGTCACGACGGGAATCGAACCCGCATCTCTCCAGATTCATGCCAGGAATCTGGAGAGATGCGGGTTTGATTCCCATCGTGATGGCGATGAATTTTTTTCAGAATCTATTAATTAATGTTTGATAACTAGTAAAGAACTTGGGAATCTTCATAAACATTTTTAATTTTGAGGCAAATCATACAAAAAAACAAAATAAGAAATTTTGCAGGGGTTACCTACAAATAAAATCACCAATATCATTTGTGTAAAATGCATATAGTTAGCTTACTTTATATTTTCTTAAATTCTAGGGAGAACTAATTGCTCTTCTTTGTCTCATTATCACTGTGGACATAACAGCAACACATAATATTGTAAAATTGGATTTTACACCAGTAACAATTTATCATTAATTGTAAATTTGTTAGCCTAGTATTGAAATTCAAATATATTTAATAGTTTTATATTATATGAAAGCGAAAACTTCTAATAATATTTGAAGAAGTATTATTAGAAGTTTTCCATGAGAAAAATACAAATTTTCGATGAAATATTAAAAAAAGTAGAGTTGGGTTGCTAAACTGCAAACGTTCTCCCCCACCTATTATAATTACACAAATGGGCACTGATTATCTAAGCTCTTGTCTGACATGTACTACATGATGTAAGAAAAATACTCTTAGATATCGTTTAGCTAGAAGTAACACGCGAAATGCTTAAGGCATGGCTGTCACTGCCCTCAACATAGTTCATCTAAAATTTCATTTAAAATTATACTGAAAAACTTCACTACTTGTCACAATTCTAAGTTCGGAAATTTCAAAAGATGGTACTAGTTCTCTGTGAAACAACATATTTTGTTCTAAATATATTTAAAATCAGACATTTTATCGAAAGCCGGTATTTTGTACAGATAAATATCTGCACCAACTCACATTTGACAACCATTATGATTTTTGTTTTTCTCATGAAATTTATTACCTTATTACCCGTTAAATTTAAACTCTGTAAAAAAGTAAAGTATAAGGTATAGATGAAAAATGCAATAAATATTAAAAATATCAGAAAACGAAAATATCTTACAAGGGGAATCTCCTCCAGATGCCATTATCCAAGAATTAACTGCGGTCAATGAGAGCTAGAGAGAGGTTGGGCGTGCAAATGCAAGGATCCATCCTAACAATTTCAAACTTCTTACTGCCATCTAGTGGAATTAAATCTCACTATAAAACATATGCTTATTTCCCTAACGATATAAAACAATAAATTTCAGCATACTATCCATAGTAAATACACAGATTGTCTATAGAAATAGAATTCAATAAATTCACATGTGAAAAAAACGATTGCCGACGGCGCAGGAATCGAACCCGCAATTCTCCAGATACATGCCAGAGCCGGAGAGTTGTGGGTTCGATTAACGCCCCTTCGGCAATAATTTTTTCCCACGTGAGTATTCAGCATATTATTTTACTTTGCACAGACCCAGAAAAATAGCTATTTCATACAGCATTGTTAGTTACATCAATAAATTTTACAATATATGAATGAAAAAAAGTTAATTTGAAATTCTGCACATTCTACTTGGAAAGATTAGATCTGTTAAATCTCTTTTCCAACTGATTTCTCTAGAAAGCCGGAACTTTACTATTAACTGTTCGTCTGATAATTTTTCTTCACTGCGGGGAAAAAGACCTAGATTCAAATTTCAAAGAAACGCGTGAAATTTGCTAATTTTGTTCAATTCCAGAGGTAAAAAATGTTCTGATAGAAGAAAACTAGAATGAGGAATGCAAATCATGCTTCACAATCCTTATTCAAACTATTAAATATTTATCTACAATTGCAGGAAATTATTTATTTATAAATAGTAAATAGAGTTAACTTACTTTAAAATTTCATCATTCTCTATTTTATCCATTAAAAAGGGATGTTATCATCTGAAATTTGCTTTTAAAAATACATAGTCACTCTCCGAAGTGTGCATGCAAACTCGTCAAAGCAATGAGAATTGTAGCCAACTTCATCGAGTCCGCAGGAATTACCAGCCAAATTCATCAATACCATGTGAGAGCAGATGGTTTCTTACGTTAATACTGTAATTTTCAGCATCTTTAGATAAAAATTATAGACATAGACACAAAAAGTTAGTGAAGTGTAATAACTGGGAATATGACACTACTTTTAAACTGTTTCACAAACTTGACAGAAAATAATTACATTTTGCAAGTAAAAAAACGCAAAAGATAAATTTGTTAAAATTTTCGTATCACTAAGAAAATAATTATATTACGTTTAATCAAACCATGAGGTTTAAAATATTTTAATGTATCTGAGTGAAATTTTTTAAATTCGCGCTCGAAAACAAGTTTATAGACAGAAAAAATCTAACTCGGATTCTGTTACAACTATTGACTTGAATTTTTATTTAATAGATGTGGACTTACATGATACTAATATGCAGTGGCATATTCAGATATTTGTAATGGATTTATTGAACTGAATGAATATATTATTATGGAATTTATTGTACTGGATATTTCACGTCTTGGGCTCCGATTTTCGGAGGTGTTACTCCATAAATATAGTAAAGGGGACCAAGATATGCACCGATATGCACCACCAGCATTTTACTGCTGTTAACTTGGGATCAATACTTCTATAACCGTGAGACAATTTCGCCTCACGCAGAAATCGCGATTCTTTAGTAGGTATTAGCGTTTGCTTTCACATTAGATTTTGCGAGTTTCACTTCTGTATCTGGGTACAGAGTTCTATATATACTCCTCAATGTATATACTAGATGTAAAAATCGTATAAATGCGCCATTTGATTCCATGGATCAGTAAGGAGGTAGCGTCATGGCCGAATAGTTGGGCAAAACACCATAATCCTAGTTAATGCATCAGTAGATCTTTACACATGCTATGAAATCATTATATGAATATATTTTTTTATGCATAAAACTCAAAATATCAAAGTAATTACTTGTATGTACTTATTATAAAGAAATATATTTTATAATTAGAAAACACTTCTTTAAAAAAAAAAGTGTTCCTTTTGCTTTCACATGGCGATTTTCCACTGTGTTTTTCAAAGCAGATGTTTTCATAAACTCCATAACCGAGGAATCGATCGGATTCTGAATCAAATGAAAGTTTATGAGATGAGGTGTAATAGGTCATATGAAATTTTTCGTATTCTTTCCTGCCTATCCCAACAAAAAAACTGGATAATTTTTATTGTTTTTACACTTCCATACGCGGTTGCTGATCGTAAATAGTTATGACAAATAATAGCTTACGTTGTGGGATTGCGATATGATATGAAACTTCATCATCCTTTGTCATCTCCCCAAGTCTGCGTCATGGAGGTAGGAAGATGACCTATAGCTTGAAAACTAAACGACGTCGCCATATTGCTCTTACTCCTAAGCGTGCATTATCTATGTTAACGAACGAAAGATTGTGCAAAAACGGGTTCTCTGTGACATATTCTTGCAGAAATTAACCTGCGAAATAAATGAAAGGGATAGCACTTCATTAATAAGAAGTTTAAATAAAATTTTTCTTCCGGAATTTTTAAAATTTCCCTTATTTTAAATATATTGGAAAGTAGCGTAAACAACTGCTACTAGTGCAATATATTGCTAAAATTACTACTGGTTTGAAATGTTCCGTCACTCCCTTTTTTGCCTGTAGGATATTATTGTTGAATTGCTTTTATTTGATACGTAATTTATTACGATAGACGTCCAATATGGACCACAACAACCGTTTTTAAAAAAACACACAGACAAATTTGATCATGGTGTTAAACTAGTTTTTGCAAAACGCATTCAAACACAAAAAGGAAGCAAAAAGGAATAAAAAAGAGTAAATTCTCCTGTACCTAATACTACTACTGTTATTAGGAACTATTTCGATTTAATTGTGCCAGTATTCGTACAAAACATTCACACATGCGATAACAACTCGACTCAGAGTAGGAGTAATTAGAGGACCTGTGTAGTTAGAGACTCTCCATCTCGCCAATTCACTGTCATTGGTTTATTGAGTCAGATGCTTTATGGGCGCCATGTTTTGTCGAACCGTGAGATAAAAGCCTATGAGTTAACGTATGAACCAAGTTAAAACTTCTCAGCTGTTATAGTTTTATAATTTCTACCACTTTTTTGTCTATAAAAGCCGTTATGTTTTATTAATGCCTCACTGCGTTGCATTTGTGTGTAAAAATTTCACTCAAAGAAATAAATTAATGAATATTTTATTCCGAGAAATTCCATCAGAAGACGGCAATCGGCTGCAAAACTGAAATGAGCTAACTGAAAACCAACAAGTAATTTCTTTTAAGGTTCGTTTGAAAAAGGAGCTAATGTTTTCATTTGTTGTCTGCCTATACCAATATTTATTTGTCTGTCTGTCCGTCTCTCTGTTAATTGTTGTCTGTCCATCTGTCTTTCCACCTGTCTGTCCATCTGTCTTTCCACCTGTCTGTCCATCTATAGACAATCGTTGTACTTTTAGAGCTAAGTGAAAAATTCTTTTTGGGCTGAATTAGGTATCGAACAAATAATGTGATTAGCAATTTCGAAAATTTTCTCTAGCTTTAATAGCGACCTCTAACAATGGGAAAAGATGAAAAATGCTAAAATTTCAAACGAATATTACAAACAAACTATTTACTACCAAAATTTCAGATTTCCAGTGTTGAGTGTTATGGTCTGAAATTTTACAATGGCAATAAGGCTTTGCCGTCTTACCCAAAAGTAGGTGCAAAAATGAAACTTTTTTTAAGAGATAAATGAAACAATATATATTTTTTCTGCTTTACAGACACTAACAAAATATTAATGATTTAAACAATATTTGATAATCTCAGCATTACCTGTAGACTTTCAAATGTCTATAAATCAATAAATGTTTTTGTGGAAAATATTTTGCCGACATACAGGATTCGAACCCTCTCCAGAAACATGCCAGAATATTGTAACCTGTTCAACTAATGCGGTCTCAGTCTTTTTTCCACTAAAAATGACTATCACTCTTCCCGTGAATTTTAGACGCCTTCTTAAGGTGTCAAATCTCAGGTTTTCTTTTAGTGTTCTGAGTAAGATGGAAATAAATAATGATGTCAGATCATGCTATTTACCGTTATTGATGATTTAAACACTATTTGATAATCTTAGCGTTACCTGTAGACGTTTAAATATCTATAAATCAAAAAATGTTTTTTGTGTAAAAGCCGGCGTTAGTTTAACAGATTAGAATACTCTGGCATGCTTCTTTAGAGATGCAAGTTGGAATCCTGTATGTCGGAGAATTTTTTTTCCACAAAAATATTAATATTTACATTTTTCGCATCCCCATCAGTTGGAATTTCTAGCGTTAGAAAGTGCTAAAGGCAACCTCTAGCGGAGGTAAAAAGCTGGAAAATACCAAATCCTTAAATAAATATTACAAACGATCTATTTTTGCTAGAAACTAAAATCTTCGGTCGTATAGTGTACTGATCAAGTAGATTACACTAATAGTAATGATTTGTCCCGTTCGTAAAATGCAACTTTTCTGCTTTAAGAGATAAATGAGAAACTTTTTTACACATTACAGGTACTAATAAAATGTTAATAGTTCATTTTCTCAATTATACATTAGTTCAAACTTCCACTGTCAGAGGGTAATGAAAGTGTAAAATTATAAGAAAGCATATCGCCTTTGGCGCATATGGGAATCTCATTTTCAAAGAGAATGAAGTTCTTCCTTTGCCTACTTTTTCACTCCTTAAAAGTTTTAATTATGGATGTTTGTGTTGTTTTTCTCCTGAGGTCCTGCCATCATCATGGACCTTCTACTATTGCATATAAACTGAAAGGCTCCTGTCAGACCTCTGTGGTAAGCAGCTGCTTGAGGGGTTATTTATTTATTTTTTTAATATATGCTGGGGGAAATTTACATAGTAGTATTTCATTAGTAATTATAAAACATAAAGAGTATTTGTCTTTTAGTTCTTAAATTTAAAAAGTTACTTTTCTCTGGCTCCTCTGAAAATAGTGGGCAGGTCATTGCTGTCAGTGGAATTTTTACCATAACAGAACTCTACACGCCGAAATTTCTACCATGAACAAATCACTTGAAACATTCGTTAAAAGTTTTGCCGTTTCGATATTTAGTGATCTCTAATGATATAAATTAAAACTAACTTTGAAAATACGAATTACATTTCATTAGTAACCAACTAAAAAAGATATTTCCAATTATCTCTTAAAACAAAACAGTTCCGTTTCTTACCTACCTTGGTCTTAAGGTCAACTCATTGCTGTCAATGGAATTTTCAAAAACTGTCACATTTCACGACCAAAATTTCAAATTTCTAGCATAACTACATCGTTTTCAATATTTGTTTTAAATTTTGCGATTTTTCCCACCGTTAGAGGGCGCAATAATCGCTTTTGGGAAATTCGCAAAATGCAAATTGTAGTATTTTTTCTATACCTGTCGAACCCAAAAAGAATTTTTAATTTATCCCTAAAAACACTTTTCTGATAAAACAAAAAAAAAATTGCATTACCTCCCCCCTGGGTCTAAAGGGTCAAGTGAGTGTTGCCAATGGTAACTTCGTAACCTTCACATTTCAACAGCAAAATTTCAAACTTCTAACATAAATACATCGTTTGATAATTTGGAATTTTCAACTTTTTCCACCGTTAGAGGGCACAGATATAACTTTTGGGAGATTCGAAAAATGCAAATCGTAATATATCATTAATATCTATCTAACACAAAAATAATTTTTTATTGTGCTCTATAAACAAAAAAGTTCGATGTCTACAGACGAACAGACAACAATGCAAAATTACGTCTTTTTTTAAGAAAAAAAAAGCCCTAAAATTTACTTTTTCTTTTTTTCGCTGTTTTCTAAAGTGCTTCCAATCATGAACACTGAAATATGTATCAAATATTTACCTACCCCTTTCCAGAATCCGTAAGTACTGTGCAATACCATTCAGCTATACACGCTAAACAATACGAGCGACGACAAAACATGGCGTCCAATTTTGAGATGGGCAACCTCTACCTATATAGGGCCTCTAGGAGTAATATGCCAGTTTCGACTACACTAGCCAACTACGCCAATTGATAGTCAGGGCGCATCTCCCTAATCCTACTTACTTGATTTGCGTAGCATAGAGCAAAATCCACTACTGTTTCCATCAATGCCCACAAATCTTGACAATTTATTCCAAATTAAATGAAAGACGCATTACACATTAAGATTCAGAAAAATATAATGGGTGGAAAGGTCTTCATTAGAAAAAACAAGGTACTGAATATACTGTAATATGAATAAATTATAATTACCAGATATATCAAGAATCATTATTGGAGCCGTGCAGAAAGGAGAGCCACAGAAGATTAATCCTCGGTCCTTTTTCTTCCACTAGTTAGAAGTTCCCGCTTTACAGTAAACCAAAACAGATCCCCCCCCACCCCACGAGAAAAAAAATGGTGCTCTTGTTCCTTACATGATTAATGTATCAATAATCATCAGTGTCCCCTACTGACTGATGGCAGAGCAATATTTATTAAGCAATGTGTACTAATCACCGTCCTAATAATGGCTGATTAATAGGAAATCTATAAACCTAATCATTAATGCTTAACGTTCTGACTTTGTAGAAAAGAATTCACTCTTGTGGCAGGGTTAATTTTAAGATGTTTTAGGAGAAAAAAGAACAACTATGAAACCTTTTCCTGATATAACTAATAAATATAATTTGTCGTAGCCTATACCAAAATAGAGTATATAATTGTGGATTTTTAGAAAATGAAATATTTATAAAAAACAGCAAACATATTAATTTTAATAGCACTTCAAGCAATATAGTAAAAAAAAAAGAGCGATTTCGTTGGATTTGAATCTTGTTTCTACTAACTAATGAACAGGATATCACAAGTAATATCTTGAGAGAAGGAGCATTTCATTTTACATAATACTATATATAGAGAGTTTCCTGAAACACTTTAACAGACACCAAAACAGTTTAAACGAAAATATAGCAAAAATTACAATTCTTAGATAAATGCATTCTTACGAAATAATGCAAATATCTTCCTTTTAAAAACATCCATCTTACCAGTTTCTTTTCAGGCATTTCCAAAAGATTAAAAAAAAGTCGAATGGCAAAAGTTCAAAAAATATTCTGCATGAAACTTTAGTTTGGAAACATTACCTGAAAGAAGTAAACTACTCGATTCTCCAGTGCAAAATGAGGTCACAAAAATGGCTTCCATAGTACTGTAAAAAATTTCTTTTATTTTTCAACTTTACAGGACATTTAAATAATCAGGCATCATTTTAATTATCATTTAAATACTGTATATAAATTTTCTGCATTTTGAAAAATTTTAAAAACTGACAATTTCTATGGGGGAAAAAAAGAAACTTGGGGCATATTCTCTTAGGAATTATAGTTCCCATCGTTTTGGACTGAATTTGGCCCTGGAACCTACAGGACTTATACAGTTTGGATTATTTGCGACATGCCGAGTGGTTAGCATGCTTGGCTACTGACCTATGGGACCTGGATTCGAGCCCCGGGTAAGGCATGGATGTTCGTGTTGTTTTTCTGCTGAGGTCCTGCTATCCTCTCAGACCTTCTTCTCTGGCATATAAACTGACAGGTTCCTGTCAGACCTCTGTGGCAAGCAGCTGCTTGAGGGGATATTTATAAATTAAAACTTTAAACAAAACTACAGATAATATGTGTACTTCTTATTGATTAACACTAATCATAAACTATAAATTAATTTGACTTAAAAGAAATTAAATAAGCTTACTTGAAGAAATTAAGAGATTATTGCCTGTTAAAACGATTTGCGTATTGTAGAACATGAATGAATCGTATTTTACCATCACTGTAGAATAAACTTTACCCACATTAAAAATATATTATATTCGTTATTTTCTGCCAATTTGCTCTACTCTATTTTGGTCCATGGTACGTACCAGATCTACCTCTAGTATATACATAACTCTGTGACCTAAATTAACCTGACCAAAGTCTCTTTGGCCTCCAAATCGGTCTTAAATTCCAGAGAAAATAATACCACTTGGGTTGAAATCTAATAGTTCTTTCTATTGATGGTGGAAATATGAACCTAGGATCAGGTATCCAAGACTGGACTTTGATCTTCTGAAGTCCTAGGCTACGTCAAGTTTAAGATCGCCCAAAAAATCTAAAGTCGAAATACGTTTACATTCTAACTGAAGAGAACATTAAAAAATGCCCATTAAACTGATGTGATGAATATATTTATATCTTAGAATTACTAATTTCCAGCCTACAGAATAAAACTTGAAAAGCATTTTTTGGCCCCCCTCATATGCCTAAATCCTAAGCTGTAGCTTGGTTACCTTCTATGTATGTCCGGCCCTACAGGTATCCATACTTTTTCCAAAAGTTCCATATATCCTTCTTTACGTTTTTATCAAAACAGTCCTTAATCATTGGCTGAATCTGGCATTTACATAAATTTTCTTGTGTTTGATCAGAGTTCTATATAACTGGTGGAAATTGAAAAAAGAACAATATTAACAATTGAAGCGTAATCTATGAGCTTTATATAGTAGAAACAACTTATTGAGAAAGGACAGTGATCACACGTGATGTGATTCAATGTTTATTGTACCTTTCAATGAGTACTACATTTTACAGAAGGCACATTTTAATAAGGTGTTGAACCTCCTCAAGTAGCAATATAAGCTTCCAATCTGGGATGCAATTGGTCTTACAAATGCTGGACATCACGCTGGGGGATACCATTCCATGTGCTTTCAACTTGGACGTGGAATACACCAATGGTCGTTGCCTGCCTTGGTCCGCGCAAGTCTTTGTCCGATCCAGTCCCAGACATGCTCGATTGGAGACAAGTCTAGAGAGTGAGTTGGCCAAGGGAATTGGTGCACTGCCTGAAGAGCATGTTGAGTTGCCTAGGGGAGTGTGGGCGGGCGTTATTCTGGTGGAATATCTTATTTCAGATTACACTCAAATATGGCAGGATGGCCGGCTGTACAATGTCACTGACGTATGTATTGATAGTACGAGAGTGATAGCTAATCGCTCCCTTCACCATGATACCCAGAGCGGGCCCTGCGTCACTGGCGAAAGCACGATGACAGAAGCCACTCACCTTGTCGCCTTCAAACACGTAAACAACTATCAAACGCTCCTAAGCAGAATCGGCTTTCATCACTGAAGACCATCGACTGCCATTCTTCCCTCCAATGAACGCATTCTTGACACCACTGCAAACATGCTGCTCGACAGTGATGAGGTGACAGTGGTAATCGTGCCCATAGTCCTGCCTCCAAAAGATGATTGCATATCATTCTTCTAGACACTCTTGGTACGACAAAGAATCGAATTTGTGACGCCATAGCTGTTCACTCTGCCACTGCACCCTCCTGATACGCCGATCCTCTCGTGCGTCCGTAACTCTACTGCCAGAATGTTTGCGAATGCTCTTCTGACCATCGACGCCACCATCATACCACTGCCGATACCTCTTGTCCAACACAATGTGCAATTTGACAAAAAGACCCACATAGAACCTTGCTCAAACTCCGCTAACTGAACAAATGTTGCGTGCCTGCGTCGTCCAGGTGTGGTAGCTTCTTCAAAGAGCACTGAACATGACACAAGAAGAATAACTTCTTTCTCACGCCCTAGTCCTTAAATACACACTGCGTACATTTGCATGTTGTCGTCCCATGGCCACGTGTTGTCCTCAGTGACATCATTATTTCATCCAGCGACTGTCAATCTTGGATCACGGTTTCTGCTACCCTTAACTATTAACATATTATGACGTTCCTAAATTATTTTCTTCTGGGTGTTCTTTTTCAATTTCCGCCAGTGTATAAGAGGGATAACTAGTATGTCTGAACTAATGGATATATTTTGGCAAGTAAAGAGGTAGTGTCAGGGATGAATAATTTGGCAGAACACCAGAATCATAGATTATGTAGATGCATCTGTTTAAATGCCTGTACATATTAGGAAAGCAATGCGATATTCTGGTAAAAGAACCCAAAGATATCGACGTAACAACTATGTAGGTGCTTCATAATGAAAGAGTAATTCTAACTTTCAAAAATCTATTTTTTCATATTTTCAAATACTTTATTTGTCGAGTGTTAGTAGAATGGCATCATTGCCCTCCTGCGTTAGGATATATACTATTATACAATACAAATAGTTTTAAAAAAACACCTCATCTCACAATGTTATTACAAATTCAACAATCGACTGAAAAAAGTTGTAAATCAAGAAATTAATGTGACCATGTGTCGGAGAATATTTAGTAATAGCGGATAATTGTGGCTGAGAGAATATACAACAAAGGTAAGAAAAATTCAACTGAAAGTTCTCAGGATTTAGTTTTTTGAAGCTACCCTCAAGAATTAACGGAGATGAAATGTATATTTAAGAAATATAATCTGATACAGTTAAATTTAACTGGAATTTCTGAATATGATTGCAATAATAGTCCGATTGTGAATTTCAAAGAATGAGATGCAGCTCTTTGGGATCGATGGACTCGTCAATGCAGTGGAAGCTGATAAAGTAGTTAACTGCAGCAAAAGTTGCCTGAATGTATATTTTTCACTCCAGCTAGATTTTACCTTCCGTTCTCGTTTTTTTTTTTTGGAGGGGTGACGAGGGGGATAATTCAAACGCGAATAAGGACTTCCCCCATAAGCATTAGTGCAATATTTCATTCTTCCTATCCTCAAATTTTTTTCCCTGCATTCCTAGGGTTTGACGCCAACAATTTAGTGATTTTATTAGCTTTACAAAAGAATTTTTCTTCTGTCACACTTAAAATAACATCTTATTAGTGCTTCATTTAATGTCAGGAGTTTTTTCTACCACCACATGATGCTCGTTCTCTTTATTCTTGCTTTGGTGCAGGCTGCATTCATATTTTTTATTTCAGATGTTCAATGGATTCTTTTAGGTTACCGAGTAACTTCCAAAACATTTTACCACAAGGCTATAGTGCCTATAAGTATATAGTGTGGCAATCGTCAATAGCCAAGCCATTAAAAAGTGGTCCAAAAAATGGTCCCCTACCGACAGGGTAACTAGAATCGAAAGTATAACTTCGTGCATGCGCAGTGAAAAGATATTAATATAGTACCGTTTTACGCCAAATTACCCCTCCGTAAATAGTTCTAGATAGCAAAAAAAGTAGTTCTACATAAAAAATAATATCGCGAAACATTGTGGGTGTGTAAAAACCTGATATTCTATAAGCAGCTAAAAGTTTTCGTTAGTTTCCTCCTGAAATTTAAATATTAAGAATTACATTACAAAATAGAAAATTGTGTCATTGGAATGGCATCCCTACCCGTATATTTGTACCGTAATCTAGACAGCCATGTCAGTCGACTTAATAACGCTAAATTATAGTTGATGAACATACACTGCTCACAAAAATTAGGGGATATTTCTTCGCTTCATATTCATTTTGAAATATCCCCTAATTTTTCTGAGCAGTACATTTTATCAACTATAAAATCTACGATAAATGGAAAATCATCACGTGTTTAGTTAGTAAACATCAGCGTGTTAGTTTCTTGTTCAACTGTATTTATATTAAATCAGTAATTTTTTTCGCTACGTATGCATTTCTTGATGTTTCGACAGTAGTTTCGGAAATGGAAGTTATTTATGTTCGAAACTTCGTGAATATTTATATTCATTGTGAAACGATAATTAAGGAATATTATATTCTTTAACTGTCTAACATATCCTACTGTTATCATAGTGGTTTTGAAACTGGCTGTTTTTATTATTACTAGGATTGCAGTAGGTGCAGTAAGGAAATTTGATTTCCTAAAATAGTTAATTGTGTGGCTAACAAATCCATCTACAGATCATCGGAAAGATATAAGAAATGGCATTCAATACGTGTATAAACGTTTAATTTATTTATCATAAGTGATCGTTTATACAAGTTTCAGCAGAGCTGTAAATTTCAATGTTGCTGTGTTTAACGCTAAAAATAAAGAATTATATTTGCTCGTATTTAACCTCGCATGACATTTAATACGAAGCTTTTACAATTTTAGGCACAACTTACTAAATTTCGAAACGCCCTAAGAAATTCAGGCCGCTAAGTGGCAAAAATGTAAAGTTGCAAGGAATGATTGAGTGTCTGTTGTACTTTTAACGTAGTAAAGTGTGTTTTGCATGCAATGGGAACCGGCAGCCTCAAGACTGCATCGATCAGTTTTAAAAGTATTTTTCTCAATATAACAACTTTCTTTTGCAGGTTGTAAGACGAGAATTTTTAAGAGTAATATTTAGAATTTTAGGTTCTACTCAAATATAAAAAAAAGTCTGAGGTTTTGTTTAAAAACATTCAAAGACTAAAGGCCTTTGGAGTCTAAATTGACGTCACATCCGGTGGACCTACAGTGCTTCCTGCGCATGTAGTATTACCGTCGCAAATCGAGCAACTTTTTTATAAGGTCGATGGGCATTTTTTGTTTGATACTGTGCTCAAAAACTGATTGACATATATGATTATATTGTATTTCATAATGTATTGTATACATTAATGTAATATTTCTATGGCAAACTTTAAAATAAGGAAGACGTTGAAACTAAAATAGATCCTAATTTGTAATTGTGCTAAATTGATGACTGAAAATGCAGAGTAATCGTCGTTTAACGTTCTCTGAACATGTATAACGATATATAAATTACCAGGAGTGTCATAATAGGTTCTACATATAATTACAATGACACAATATGTTTAAAAATAAGGTAAAATGCGAATAATTACACGGTTATATATTAACAAAAATAGAATCATTTCCTTCACATATTTTTCCTGATAAATGCTGTCAATAATTAATCCAGTTTTTTATACCATTGATAATATAATCATGACATATAAATTGTTATGGAAAACTAGTGTATTATATTAAAAGGAAAAAACAACATACAAAAATTCTTCAGAACAATTTTATTGACAAATGTGAACTACAAATTCATGATATACTGTAATAGCTTTAACTGTAACAATTGCAGTTATGATTTAATTGAAATACTTTTTCTTAGTGATTAGACTGAATTTATAGGACATGGATACAACCTTTCGATGGAATAAATATTCAAAAACTAGCAGGAAAAGTGCATCTAAACTTTACAAACTACAATTTACTGCAAGCACATACACATTTTGGTTTACAAAGCTACCTGTAAATCTATGACTTAAGATTTGATAATATATCGCTCAACTAAACTCCCAAATGTAAAGAAAATAGTCTCTAATCAATCTTCAATTGTTAAAAATATAATTCTATGCAGCCTGGTAAAGAAAGATTAAATTATTTAGGTATACATCTTTCCAGATATAAGCCAGTGGTGTAAGACCACTAAACTAACAGACTCTGCCTTTTTTCCACTAGTAGAACTTAGTTTAGTGGTCTTAGAACACTGTGGCCTATACATGGGGAGATATGGTTCAAATCCCACCTTCCAACAAAACTATTAATTTCAAAGCCAACAGTGGAGTCCAACTCTGTGGATATTATTTATTGAGGGTAGACAACTTTTTTTTTTTGGCACTAAGACATTTTTTTTCTTATTTCCCAAATTCTCCAACAAACAATAATTTTTTTTTAAATATTTTTGTTGAACACCAGATAATCATTTCTAGTTTTTCCAATATAGTGGCCAAATTCACAACTTAAATGATAATCAAGTAATTCTGCATCATGTAAAAGACATTATGATTAAAGTAACATTTCTTTGATTTACCATTTCCATAAATTCTTCTTCAAATTTAGTACACAATTGTTTCATAGTAATATAATTTAGTAATACAACATTAATTACTACCTCATTTGGGCAAAAAAAGACTGCCTCTATCAAATTTTTGTAAACACTTAAATTTTACATCCAATTCTACTTTTTTTTATCAAGTAATAGTAAATGTTTACAATGATCACATTTCAAACTTTTCAAAACTGAAAATACACAATAACCTGCTATATATGCAATTACAGGAAGAGAGTTATCACAATCAGACAAATCTGAAGGAAGCACTGTAATGTTAAATTTTAAGCTAATATACATAAAATTCATTTCCTTAAAATCATCTTTAAAATCCAAATCGGTTATTTTAATTTTAATACTTGATTTAGTGGGAAGTTTCAACAGTGACTGCACTCTTAATTTTGTTTCACATTCAAACAATTGACATACTCATATTGGTTTCCAGCTAACTGCCAATAGCGGTCGAAACGACTTACTAAATTATCAGTTTGAAACGACTCTCTAAATTATCAGTTTGAACAGTTTGATATACCAGGTAAAATATGTTTTGAGTTCAGAGGTACAATATGAAGCAATTACAAGCAGTGAATATGTACTGTCTTAACGCAGAATGGGTTTCTTTCGTTAGCATACCAGTTCTGCAACTCATCTGTTCCCATTTATCTAGCCAACAATAAAGTAAAATAAATACCCCCTCAAGCAGCTGCTTGCCACAGAGGTCTGACAGGAGCCTGTTAGTTTATATGCCATAGTAGAAGGTCTTGAGAGGATGGCAGGACCTCAGCAGAAAAATGACACATACATTTATTCAGGAAAGAATTCAGAAATGAGACATTTTCATCTGACTCTGAACACGTTAATGGCATTTGGTGTTTATTATTCAAGCGTTTACCTTTAAAAGGTGATTTTACATTTACAATATGTCACCATGTTAAAATGAACTTAATGAAATCTGATGTATCTTGGTAATGTAGCTTTGTGCTTTTTTCCTATTTTTAAAAGTCCATTAACTACAAAATCATTAAAAATATTTAAGACTAATTTAACATTTTGTCTCTCAAGGTTACTTGGGTTCAAAGCTTTATATGATAGATTAAATCCATATTTGAACAATGAGTTTGCTTAAATTCTATGCAGTTCTTTAAGGGTTGATAAGGATGCAATTTTGAACGATGAAATACTATATCCATTATTTACAAAATGTGGATAGTACATACATTTTTCAGTATGTTTTTGATTTAGCCAGTTATTTCTGATACACTTCAACAAATGAACTGGGTCAGTAAGAAAAAAAATAAAGGTGTTGATTTATCTGATGGATGAGGATATATAATTTGAACTTTAGGGGGAGAAAGACATAATTACATACTTTTATGATTGATAGAATTATTGTCAGCTACGACACATATCATAAAAAAACCAATTTCTTCCAAACCAATGAATTTTTTAAAATCATCATCCTTAAGCAGCCATGGGCTACGGAGGTCCAACCAGACCGTGCAATTTAGTTCTCGAAGCAAGTCTATCCTGAGCTACATCTACTGCATCTGGCCACTGCACACCAATTCTAACAAGGTCCTGTTTGACATTGTCTGCCCACCGCATCCTAGGTCTCCCCTTCTTTCTGAGGCCTTTAGGCACACTGTTCATAACCCTATTCGCCAATCTATAATTACTCATACGGGCAACATGGCCAAACCAACGGAGTCTCTCTCTGCACAATATGCTGCTTAAAGGAGGTTGCACACTCCTTTGCCTAATCTCATCATTAGTTACAAAGTTGAACCACCTAATGCCCAAGATACTGTGTAAGCATCTGGAATCAAAAGCATCTAGTTTCCTGTTATCTTGTTTACAAAGTGTCCAAGTTTCACTACCATAACTAACCCTAGAAAGGACCAAACTATTATAGTCTAATTTTAGTCTTTAGGTCTATACGCCTATTTCTCCCCACTCTCCATAGATTCTTAAAAGTCCCGGCAGCAATCCCCATTCGTCTGTTAATCTCATGCCGCACATCACCATTATCTGTTACATAGCTCCCAAGATAATTAAACTGTGACACCTGCTCAAGACTGCAACCATTAAGATTAACTGAATCACAGCCTGCCTGACCAATTTTCATCACTTTAGTTTTCTCTCTGTTTATAACCACACCTATTCTACTACCAGTCTCAGCAACAGCTCGAATGAAAGAGTTCATCTCATCAACATCATTTGCCAAAAGGGCTAAATCATCAGCATAATCTAAATCAGAAATTTTCGTATCTCCAGCCCATTTAAGGCCAAAATCTTTCCCTTGAAGTGAATTTCGCATAACATAATCAATAACCAAACTAAAGAGAAAAGGAGACAAAATGCACCCTTGTCGAACACCAGAAGTAATGCTAAACCAATTGCTACAAGACTTACCAACTCTCACACACGACTCAGTGTTATTATAGAGAGCTTTCATTATGTTAACTAACTTGTCTGGTATACCATATGATCTCACAATCAACCACAAATTATGACGATCAACAGAGTCAAAAGCCTTTTTGAAATCAACAAAGCTAGCAACCAAAGGTTTCTGAAACTCTAAACATTTCTCAAGAATCTGCCTAAGTGAAAATATCTGATCCACACATCCCCTACCACTTCTGAATCCACATTGCTCATCACGCAATTGACTGTCAACCAGATTCTTAATTCTATTAAGCACAATCATGGAAAGAACTTTACCTGGAACAGAGAGTAGGCTAATACCCCTATAGTTATCACAAGAACTGCGATCACCTTTTTTGAAAATAGGGATAACAATAGCTCTGGTAAAATCCTTAGGAACCATGCCTTTATCATAAAAGATATTCAGAATTTCAGTCATCCAAGTGGTAACCGAAACATTTCCAGCTCTAAGCATTTTTGTAGTAATTTCATCTACCCCTGGGGATTTATGAAGTTTAAGTTTAGAAACAGCCAAAATAACTTCAGATTGTGTTATAGGGCCAACATTAAAGCCACCAATGCATCTATCATCATTGCAAACAATGGGAATAGAACTAACCGCATTGTTTAGAATATCACTGAAATGCTCAGCCCACCTAGCCATGACAGAATCCTCCCCTTCTATAACCTTACCTTGTTTATCCTTCAATCCCTGTAAACCTGTCCGTTTTCTACCACACAAAACATTAACTATCTGGTACAGCTCTCTGCTGTTGTGCTAACTGCTTCCTCGGCTTTGGCAGCCAAACCATCAAAGCCAAAGATTCTTATCAGCAGCTAACTGATCTTTTACACGTTATTAAGTTCTCTGTAATGCTTTCTATTAGGACTAGTAGGGTATTGATTAAGGACATTCCTGCAGTTCTTTCTTTCCGAAATAAGCTCAAGTGCCTTATCACTTAAATAATTCTGCCTCCTCTGCTCCTTTTTCCCTAAAAGAGTATTGTTAGTTTCCAAAAAAGCCTGTTTAAAATGGCCCCATTCTTCCTCAACTTCAGTATTAAGCAAACCATGACTGTCATAATGACTAAGTAACCTATCATGGTAAGCTTTAGCTATAACTGGGTCTTTCAGAGCTTCAGTATTAAAAGTAAATTTTTTAACCCTAGCACAACACTTTTTGTTTAAGTTGCAAGACACTTTTAACAAGGTAATGGTCAGATTCCATTTCAGCTCCCCTATATGCCCTGGTATTTCTAACAGAACTAGCCCATTTGCTGTTAATTAATATATAATCAATCATATTCTTATGCAGCCCATCAGGTGAAATCCATGTGTATTTATGTATGTCGCGGTGTTTGTAATATGTGTTAGTTATTCTGAAACCATTTAGTTTACTTACCTGTAGGAGACGTTGCCCATTGCCATTGCAGCTACCAATACCAAAAGGGCCAATCACCCCTCCCCAAAGGTCAGAGTCAGTACCAACTTTGGCATTGAATTCACCAAGAACAAGGGTAATATCTCCTTTCTGGACAGAATTCAAAATATCCTGAAGTTGTTCATAAAACCTATCCTTCTCATCCTCAGTGGGGGCATAACAGCAGATAACATTCAGGTCTTTAACGCTTGTCTGAAATTTTGCTGTAAGAAACCTTTCATTAATGCACTCATATCCTAGAAGAGCATCACTAGCGTGTCTGCTGAGAAGCAGTCCCACGCCTTGGTGATGCTTATTGTCGTCCCTCCCTGAAAAGAGAAATTTAAGATTATTTTTAAGAATCTGACCTTTATACTGTAAAGAATGTCGGCATTTATTGCTTTGGCTGGTAATATATGAACTACATCTTTATAGTTGGAAAGCAAACTAGTTATAAATACATGGGCACTGGTTGCCATGTTATGTGTATTAAATGACAGACCAACAAGGTTACCACATTTGAAATCCAAATACTGTTTGAGATGAATTTCATCATTTATTAAAATCACTTTTTTTATCTGTATCCCTCAAAAAAGATTATGTTTTTGCCTGACATATGATAAAAATTTGAATCTACTTTATAGCAGGATTGACATTAAACCGAAGAAAAATGCGTCGAATTGTATTAGGATGTGGTAATCTAATGTTTCCACTCTCTCTAACAAAATTATATGCATGAGGAGCCATGCTAAAAAAAAAGTGATGCAAAAATCATCTTATCAGATGAATACCTTGAACCACACTTATTTAACCCAAATAGTGTCAACTGTTCCTCAATGAATTTTAAATGATTGGTATTACTTTCATCAGATGTGCAAAGCACTTTCAAAATATTACACATTAATCAATACTGTGTCTAATATTACTTTCAGGAGTTTAAACCCTTATTAAACAATTTAAATGATCATTTAAAACATCAATATGACTGATGTTTTAGAAGAAAAGTATATTTTCCAACTTTGGATTGCTCGTTATCTTTTTCATATGCTCTCACCATAAGCTCAGAATTAACATAAAATTTTACTATAGGAACTGGAGTTTTGATGGAATGCTACCAGGAATTAGTCTGGGGACTTTCAATTGTACAATAACCGTCTTACCAGTTTTCTCATCGAATGCGCTTGAACATCTTTGAAAATCACTCTCTTTGAAGTGTCACAAATCTAGAGAGAAAGATGAACACTATTAAGTGTGTTGTGCTTTATATGTTAAAGTTTTTTTTGTCTGCTTGTTACTGATCAATTAAGCTTAATCTACAACACTGTTGTGTTATTCCAGTTATATATGCTTTATAAAAAATAGTAAGAAAAGTAAAAATTATTGTAAATGGTCAAAAGTCCAAATATGTCAACAAATCAGGTTTCTCTGTGTTTCGAGAGATGCAAAGTTGAATTATATTGTTCAAGTGAGTAGAATAATTGCAAAAAATATTGGACGCATTAAAATATATCTTGAATTACAAATATAAGGCAATGATGAATTTGTATTATGCATTAATTCAATCCTACAGTATTTATGATATCTGCTTAATGAAACACCAATACTAGAAATTTTCTATATCTTGCAGAAACCTAATTTGAGACATATTTTACATTTGATTTATAATGATCCAGTAAAACATTTTCGTGGGCAATAATAATTTGCCTTTTTCAACTCTATGATTTCTGTATATGAACAATTCTGTTATGCTATGTATATTTGTAGGTGAAATGATCAATCACTACATAATTTATGTTACACAAGAATTCATCAAATAGAAATTTATTCATAATGCACAAATTTTACCCGACGACTATGGCATTCAAACATTAAGTAATGAAAGGTATATAAACCTGTTCTCTTAAAAATGATTAAAACTAACACATTAAAACTCTGAGGAAAATCAGATTTGCACAAACCTGAGACACTTTCAAGTAAAAGAGATATGGGTTTCTAGATGCATAGTTCATTCCTGATATTTCCCAACATATTCAATACCCTCCTTCAGCAAAAACAACCACGATGCAAATAGAAAAGGATAAACAAACAACAAATTGTGACTAAACGTATAGCAGTTAAGTTATATGAATGTATGGCACAATATACTCTTCACAATTATCATTCAAACCATTGTTTTATATATTCTTGCCAAATATTTCAATTTTGCTAGGATTTCAGCAATCTCAAAATTTTATCACAAATATATTTGCTATTATAAAAAGGCGAAAAACAAAATTGACATACGTTGCTAAATTTTGTTACTGTGAAGTTTTCTCTTCTTATTGCTAGAAGCCATTTTCTGCACAACTCTTCATCCTGGGGAAAACTGTAAACGCGCACATTTCTTGAACTTTCATAGTTTCCTATACAGCCAGGAACAGAACAAGGATGAGGCATTTCTTCAAAAACTGATTCACAAGTAAAAACTTAATCACAGAAAAATAAAGCGCCACGTCGAAGATAACACAACGTTAGAAAATCCCGCCAACACAAGCAGCTACGGGATGTCAAGATGTTAGATCCACGAATGCAGACGTCAGAACATATGACGTCATCAGTGAAATGGCCTTGAGTCTCGATGGTTACGGCTTTTTCGCTTATGACGAAGCTTACGATCAGTGTAAAATTACGTGGGTTAAATATGAAAAAATCGTATATAATAACTAATAAGTTTCTCACAATCTATTAATCCAGCATTTTATATTTCAGAATTTATTTAAATCCTTGTACAGCTTTCAAAAGTTTCACTCTGCTCTGCAATGAAATATGTTTTCTGAATGATATTATATATGCATATGCTATTTTTTACATATTTAATTCTACTATTATCATAATCATTTAACGATATTTCAACAATAGTTGTACCCCATCGAATTATTTCTGAACACTTCAAGTGAAGAGTTATATATATAAAATAAATATCATGACAAAGATAATTCTTTTTACAAACAAGTAATTCCTCTTGAATGCAAAGTACACAGTCGTATCAGAATAATATGACCACCTGCCTAATAATAAAAATTATTAAAAAATTTTTAATAATGGGAATGGGAGTGGTCATATTATTCTGATACGACTGTGTATATTCAACAGCATTTGGCAAATCTTTTGAAAATATACATATTTCATATAGTGGTTCTTCCATAAGGCGAATATAGACCATGTTGTATGAATGGCATGATATTTGGGGCAATATCTGTGAGTAGAAAATTTTTTTGAATATATATATATATACACAGTCATATCAGAATAATATGACCACCTACCATACATATACTATAGTAAATGGTCATATTATTCTGATATGACTGTGTATATGGTAACTAATATTCCTCGATGGTCAGTATGCTCATGGTTTTCATATATAGTGCTTTGCTGTGTTGCCATTCTGCTGAGGTCTTCCTCAAGGATCTTCTCTGTGGCATATTCTACTAACAGAATTCTGTTAAAAGCAGTTGTGTGAAGGGTATATGTTTATTTTTTTAAAATCCAGTTTAATAAATGCTGGGGGGGGGGGGGAGAATGTTTGAATTTGTCACCACATAAGTCATGTGAAAGTTAAGACAACTTTCATTTTAACCCTGGATGAGTAACATAGGGTACTACAGCACTTCCTGCAATTTTGCCGTGAAAGTTATACAGCAAAATTTTAAACTCTCACCAATTAACCTTTCAAGGTTTCCTTATGAACTAATGATATGTCTGGTATATTGATTTATTTTTAACACTTGGGTACTCTGAAAAGTTTCACTTTAATTACATTTCTTTCCTACTGTAAGTAATCTGTTTTCCACACCACTCATTTATCAGATCAGGTCCAGATGTAAATGCCTCCCCCCTCTCATTTACATCTGGACCTGATACTGATAAATGAGTGTTACGACTGTGTATATACATAGATTATATTACATATAAATTTTTTTCCTAATTTTTGTGGTCAGATGACAGGCTTATGATTTTTTTTTTCTGTATGATCAATTCTGCTTGCTGAAATGGAAATATTAGATTAAAGAAAGCCAACATAATTTGGTGTGTCATCAGAATCTCAGATATTTTTGCTCTCTTCTGCAGGTATGGCTCTGAGGCTCTGATTACTACACTGATAACAAATAAGCCCAGATCTAGAAAAACAATAATGTTGGTGGGAGTTGCCAAATGAGTAAATTCAACTAGGAAGATAAATTAGGCAAAGAGAGTGTGTCACCATTCTTAACAAATTTACCTATATTTTAGTGGTCTAAAAAATGTCTCTTGAAAGATGTGTAACTATACAGATGTTTAATAATATTTGGTCTCAATTCTGATTATCATTCCCAGGGGTATGAGGCAATGGTCCATCACAAAAATGATGACCCTCCACATTCACATCTGAACCTGATATTGATAAATGAGTGCTGTGGAAAACAGAGCAACTATTACAGTAAATGAGACACATAAAAGAAATGTGATCTTGATGGAATTTAGATGTCTGCTAAAAAAAATTTCACCTGTGTCATGCTAAACATTTCTCTTAGAAGCCAAGAAAATTTGGTGAAGTGGAGGCTGGCTCAGTTAGCATACCCACGGAGGTATGAATGACAGGAGACGCCCTAACGCGCTTTCCCTGTCCAAGGAAAATGATGCTGACGCAGCAGGGCGGTAGCCATATTGTTGCATTCAAAACAAACCATCTGCCGCTGCAATCAAGCCTACTTTTCACGTGCTATACTCAGTTTTACTGTGCGTTATTTACGGGAAGATTTTTTTTTACGACTAAGAGAAAGCCCATTTAATCTATTTGGAATTTATATTCCTTTTTTTAATGTAATGAATATTTCCATACAGAATTACTGTATAGCAGAACTATTTATGTATTTCGTTGAATACGACAAAAACAAACAATTGCCAGATTTTGAAAGTTTATTTATACTGCACTGATAATAGCAGAAAACATTTTATGGATAAAACACTAAACGTTATATGCAATAGCAGCATTTAAACTGCAAAAAAAATCACATTTGTAAGATTCAGAAAACCTGCAGAAGGAATTCTCAAATAAGTGTAACGCAAAATCAATCAATCAATCAATATAAGAAGTACATCTTCACATTTATCACTGAGTACAATCCGAAGAAAATAAAAAAAAAAAATCTGGTGAAGAATCGAGGTTTGTAACTCGAAATAAAACCGATTTCATAGCGGCGTAATTTCAACACGAAGTTCCTTGTATCACTATATAATTATTTAAACTTTTATAAAAATGACAAACTTACCGATGAAAGGTAATTCCTGGTATCTTTTTTGAAGTGCGATTCGTGCAACCGTAAGCTGAACAGGCTGCCATAATACCAAATGTCGAAAAAAATTAAATTTTTATAGCGCAACACTTCGTTACTCACCTATACTACTGATCAATGTTTTGAATAGAACAACATGGCTGCCGCGCAGTCGCCGAAGCATCATTTTCAAGTGCTTAGGGCTCCTCCTGTTATCTTCCTACCTCCATGAGCATACCAGACTTCTAACCTGCTACTTTCAATTTCCACCAAATGTCAGTACTGTGCTTTCATTCAGATTGTTTTCCATAAAAAAATTTCTATAAAACTCCCACTATGTCCTCACTGGAAAATACAATTTTATGTTGTAGGCAACATCAAGAAACAATTGTGATCTACTGTATCCATATAATATGAGAAAAATACATTTAGTTATTCTTTGTTGAAAGGTTAAATTTGAAAAATTACTGTGACATACTATAACACTGAAGATTGTTTAAATACCCACATAACAGCTTAATAGTATGACCAACAAGGTTACTCTGAAATTCACTCTAATTCAAATGGAGAATATATCATTATTGATAACAATGTAGTAGCATTTTGAATGAACTGTCTTCAGTATCCACCTTCTCACATTCTTAGATTTTGATGAAAATGAGAAGATAAAATAGCTTGGTCACTTATATATTCTGCTTTAAGTATAAGATGTTATATATGTGTAATGTATCAGAGCACATGAAATTTTTTTTTCATTTTTAAACCTAAAAATCATCTTGGTTAGTATATGTCCATCAAAGAAAAACATCTTGCCTGATCTATGCACTTGCAAAGCTTTTGTGCAGAAACATTTATTTCACAGCTTTTCTGCTTTACCTGAAAGCCTTCAAATGAGAAACATTTTCTGAAAGAGTTAAGACTAGTTTAAAATATACAGCCTCAATATTATTTTAAAATATTTACTTACTAGAATGTATTTTTATCTTTTCCACTATTACTTTTATTATGAGAGGGAGGAAGCTAATTTGGATTATTCATTTTTTCCCTATAAATTTTTTAGTTATTAAATGAAAATAAATGCATGATAATCTTTTTGTACACATTTCTGTGATTTATTAATTGTGACCTCCACAAGTAAGTTTTAAGTTCTCACGAACGTTGAGGTACCTCTGAGGCACATTCTTTATTTTTTACAACTTGAGCTAAAAGGCCAAGTTTCAAGGACTCTGAGAAGGTAGGGGAAGGGGATCCACTGGACAGCTGGTAGGAAATAATAATAGCTTCCCATCAAAGCAATCCAGTGTGTTCTTTAGTTACACACAAGGTGTGGCTATAACACACAGGGTTGCAAACTAACTTCCCATCTGACAGACAACAGCTTTTCCAAGTCCATCAGTATCCCTTTTCTCAATGAAGGCAAAATGGGAGAAATTCTCAGTACAGGCACATTTGGGACTCAAACCTCTGAACTGCAGATTACAAGCCTGGCAAATTGGGCTTCTATGTCATTGAGGCTCAATTTGTTATACAGGGTGATTCAAAACTTATCGTTCAAATTTCGTGGGGAGGAAGGGAATACGTCAGGAAACCGATTTCACATAGGAAAGTATGTCCGCAAATGTACGCATGCGTATGTAGAGGGCGCTGTGTGTACCCAATCAGTGTACAGCTCGCCCGACCACTCCCGCTGTCATCAGCGATCGCTTGGCCACCCAGGTCACCTGATTTATCACCCATGGATTTCTTTTTGTGGGGGGCCATGAAATACCATGTGTACGAAACCCACGTCGACAGTGAAATGGACCTTGTTGCACGAATAGTGGCCGCCGCAGGCATTGTCCGTGATATGCCAGGCGTTTTTGAAAATGTTCGGCGGTCAATGCAACGGCGCTGTGAATCCTGTGTCCGTGTAAATGGTCGCAATTTTGAGCACCTACTGTGAACCTGTACTTTACCTCGTTGGAATAAAAGTCACATTCGTTACCACTTAACTGTACTGTTTCCTTGTGTTCACTTTGCTTGTCCATTTTGTTCATGTAGATGACGTTTGCGGACATACTTTCCTATGTAAAATCGGTTTCCTGAAGTATTCCCTACCTCCCCACGAAATTTGAACGATAAGTTTTGAATCACCCTGTATATATATGAATTATATTCATATTGCTAAGAATTTTTGTGATAAAATTGCGTTGTCTATCTTTATAATGATGAGAAATAGTTAAGAAATAATAGGAAATCACAGATATGCACCTGTTGGTGAACGTTGACAATTTTCTCCTTTATTTATTCATTAGTTGGGTGGGTCTGAGCCTACAATCTTCTGATAACATGTCAGGTGCTCTGATCACTAAGCTACCAGACGCCAAACAACTAATCCTTATGCTTGATACAAAGTATGTTGACTTAAAAGAAAAGCAATGCATCTTGACATGTGCTGGTTGTGTGCGCTAACCTGGAAAGTACCTTCTAGACAAGAACCAGTCTTCAATTACAGTCAGACACATCCCCAATGACCATTCCCAGATCTAGGAAAATTTGAAAGGGAAGCAAGACACTTGATTTCTAATGCAATATAACATTTCCTCTCTCCATTTTATGGGTTTTCAAAAATATCTTGAAAAATGCAAGAGCAACTAACAAATTATCAGGAGGTTGTGGGTTCAGATCCCATGTGGCTAATCACAATTTTACCTCTATGTTTATTCGAACTGAAATTTTTTATTATTACACACATTGTACTTTATGATTATTTCTGTTGACATAACTATATTTGGGAATGCTATAGAATTACTGCCTGAGTTTTGTACTAATAATTTACTGCTATGAAAACATACTAAGCACAAAGCACTTAAAATTCCAACATTTTCTAATTACATAAGCAATATGGTAGAGGAAAATTATTTCAAGCCCATGAGTCCCATCATGCTGACAATAGTATGTTAAATTTATTATTCCTAATATTTGTCTGCAATCAATAGGAATTAAAATCAGATTCTTTTTATACTCTTAGGTTTCCATTTAAAGATGATTTTTGAAGAATTGTAGCTATGACTTGTGATGGATCTTCATCAAACCTTTAGCCTAGGTGTTGAATTGAATGTTGAGAGGATGCAATATTGGTTTCTACATCCATCAGATCCAAATTTAAAAGTGTACATTTCTAAGATGCATGCCATATGCTGAAATTAATGAGAAATTTGATTGCAGATCACAAACTTATAATAAATAGTTCAACAGATGGAAAAATTATGTGGGAATATTTTGTCAAATTAAATACCTTGCAAGAACAAGAAGGTCTTCATGCTGCAAATAAACTTGCAAGAAGTTATATTAAATGGTGGAGGCAAAAAATGAAAGTGAGATTAGCAGTACAAACTTTGGATTGGATTGGATTGTTTTACCTCTGAGCGGCACTTTTTTGCACACCATGGGCTAAATGGCCAGGTCACACGTACCCCGAAGGCTCAGAGAAGGTTGGGGAGGGGACCCACTGGAACAGCTGTTGGGAGATAGATGGTAGCCTCCCGTCAAGGCCATCCAGCGTGTTCTTTAACGTGCACAGGGTATGGCTCTCCCGCACACGGGCCACGGCTTAACGTCCCATCCGACGGACGGCGGCCTTTCCAAGCCCATCGGTGTCCCCTACTGACCGTGGGCAGGGCGGGGAATTTTGCGGAGATAAATCTCAGCAGTACAAACATTAAACGATTTAGTGAATAATGCATTATTCTTCTGTGAAAAAAAAAAGGCATTGATGGGTTTCAAGGTGTTGGTCCAACAGCAGAATTTTCAAAGCAGATCAGCATGATATTTGATCTGCTAAATTTTTGCCACCCAATGGGGAAATGGACAAAAAAAAAAAACATTTCTTTAAAATATAAAGATGAAATTCTAAATAATGTCAACAAAAGCATCTTTTATTTAAAGTCCTTGAAAACCAGTGATGGAGTGCCACTTTACCAGACCAAAAGAAAAGTTGCGGTTATTGACTTTATTGCTGATTTAGTGAGTATAAAATATTTGGCAGAAACATTGGTATGGTCAGATGTTCCAGTACTGAAATATTTGCTCACCAAAAAATTTAGGACCATATAGAGGTTTTTTGCAACTGTAAGAAATAGAGGTGGGAATAATAACAATCCTACAGCATTGCAGTTCCGATCTGCATATCGAAAATGCTTTACTAGCTCATGTATGCCCATCTTCTAATTCAAACTTTGAGCTAGATTCTACTAGATCCCTTTTAGTAGATTATTATTATATATCATCAGAAGAAACATTTACCAATCCCCCATCATTTTTGGTATTTATAAGAGTGCTTTTTCCTGTGTCCGAAATTGTAACTTCAATACAAAGCCAGCATTTGGATTTCTTTCTATATTTTCTTGCAATACTTACAGCAATGTATTGAATTACATTCTCAGCAAAAATGGTAAGTGGCTCATAATTACTGATATATGCATGGTCAAAATGAAAATTCATATACATCAGTGATCATGAGCCACTTACCATTTTTGCTGAGAATGTAAGTCAATATATTGCTTAGGTTGGGTTGTTTTACCTCTGAGCGGTACTTTTTTGCACACCATGGGCTAAATGGCCAGGTCACATGGACCCCGAAGGCTCAGAGAAGGTTGGAGCAGGGGACCCACTGGAACAGCTGTTGGGAGACAGATGGTAGCCTCCCGTCAAGGCAATCCAGCGTGTTCTTTAACGTGCACAGGGTATGGCTCACCCACACACGGGGCCACGGCTTAACGTCCCATCCGACGGACGGCGGCCTTTCCAAGCCCATCGGTGTCCCCTACTGACCGTGGGCAGGGCGGGGAATTTTTGCGGAGATAAATCTCAACGCTGACCCAGCTGGGACTCGAACCTGGGAACTACAGATGACGAGCCTGGCGCGCTACCGACTGAGCCACCCCCGCCCCATATATTGCTTAAGTGTTGCAAGAAAATAGGGAAAGAAATCCAAATGCTGGCTTTGTATTGAAGTTACAATTTCGGACACAGGAAAAAGCACTCTTATAAATACCGAAAATGATGGGGGATTGGTAAATGCTTCTTCTGATGTTATTCAGTTGTGCACGATAGCAGAACGAGTGCTAAGATCATCATTCGAAATGAAAAGAAAAGAAAAAAAAACTCGATACTAGAACTGCAATGTGAAGTACTAAGTATAAATTCGAATACTACGATGTTCAAAATTTGTGATCATCTGTTCTCTGCAGCAGAATTTGGTGCAGAATCGCATTACTCAAAACTTGCAAAAAATTTGCTAAAAGAATTTTTCACCATTCGTATTCATCATATGTGTAAGCAACAGAGTTTACAATTGCGCAGAACAGCAGTTAGACAAATATTTACTTAACTAATCCATTTTAAACGACAGTAACTTTTTTTTCATGTAGTCAGCAGAGGTAATACCTTCCGATAATTTAAATATGTTTACCATTGTTCTATGTGTTAATGCACATCGAAAAATTTTTTTTAATTATAAACATGTTAGCAAGCGTAGAGCAGTTTCTTAATCAAAATCGTTTAAAAGGTTTTCTTTATAAAAAAATTTAAAAGTGATTAAAAAAAAGTATTTATACCTTTCTCATCTCTAATGATTGCGCGAAAAAGCGCTTAATAAAGCATTTTTAAAGCGAAGTGGGGGGGGGGGAGGTTCCTGATACAAGGTATGTTTTATTTTTTCTAATAATATGTAAGAAAATTTCTATTCTAGTAAAATGTAGGAAATTTCTATTACGTAAAAGAATAGCCGTCCCGTGGCCGAGTGGTTAGCACGCTTGGCTACTGATCTACGGGACCTGGGTTCGAGCCCGGTATTAGGCATGGATGTGTGTGTCGTTTTTCTGCTGAGGTCCTGCCATCCTCTCAGATCTCCTACTGTGGCATATAAACTGACAGGCTCCTGTCAGACCTCTGTGGCAAGCAGCTGCTTGAGGGGGTATTTATATATATATTAAAGAATGAAATGGCAATTTAATGAATGTATAGTATTAACTGGCAGGCTCTTATCTGATCTCCGGCGACCAGCAGTTTCAGCGGGGATTTATTACTTGTTTTAGAAGAATAAAAATTTGAAAAAAAGTACATTTAATATTTTTTGAAAGTAATCTTGACTTCTAGATAATTCTGAAAGCAATTATTCAGTTGAGTATTATATTCAATCAAAATTATATTACCAACGCGTGTAAAGTCAATGCTAAGCAATGGACGTTGCCTGCGTTATTGCCCACCCTTTACATGGCCGTCGGTCGTTCAATTCGCCTCAACTTTTCAAACATGTTTTCAAACAGGTTGAACACTATCCTATTCTACCTCGTTGTGTGGAGTAGAAACCTCGGTTCATCGGAGAAGGCAATCTTTTTCCACTGTCCAATAAGAGTAGTCCCGTGCGAACTGCAGGGCATCGTTGCCGATGGAACTTGATTAACATGGGCCATTTTTCCCCTCCAATAATAAAAATTTAACACAGAAACTCAATAATATCGGAATTTCTTTCTGTATAAAAATAGAGGACATAAGTTAGTAAACAGTGTAATTTTCTATGTATAACAAAACACGTAATCTGATAACAGAGTCACTTCTACATAATTCTTGTTTAAAAACAATACTGCTTAGCATGTCATATCTTCAAATTTGCTTTTCCCTCATCAATTGGTTTGAAATCCTTCCCCAAATTTCATGCTATTCTGCAATAAATGCATTCTGCAGTAGTGATTCTAAAAGATTATCTGTTTGCAGTTTTCACTATCTTCAGGTTGCTGAATATTCTTTCTACAGTAACATTGCTATGTGGTAGAACTAGGCAACACTCTACGACTGTCCTATAGTATTGAAAGAATATTAGTATTCTTCATAGTATCTTTGATCTGAAGATGAATGTTAAGGCATCAATTTTGAGCCCTCTAACACCTGTAGATCGATATTTCACTTTTGACCATGAAGGAACCATCACATCCAAAATTTCGCAACATTTCCGATATCTACAACTCAAAATGCCCAGGAACCAACTTTTAGCTCCCTAACATCGATAGATCTAAATTTGACTGCAAAGTACCCTCCGGATCCGAAATTTCATAACGTTTTCGAGATCTACAACCCGAAACCCTGCAGACGCCAATTTTCGCGTTTCTAGCACTCGTAGATCACGGTTTGACCTATGCAAAAACTATCAAATCTGTGAAATGGAGGTACACGTCAGAGGTCATACAGCCGTCCCGTGGCAGAGTGGTTAGCGCGCTTGGCTGCTGATCTTGGGGACCTGGGTTCGAGCCCCGGGTAAGGCATGGATGTGTGTCGTTTTTCTGCTGAGGTCCTGCCATCCTCTCAGTTCTTGTACTATGGCATATAAACTGACAGGCTGCTGTCAGACCTCTGTGGCAAGCAGCTGCTTGAGGGGGTATTTATTTATTTTTACATATATGAACGTTGAATTGCAAATTTGTAAGTTCACAAACGGAAAATAATCAGAAATATTCAGCGTTTTTTACTTTTATACGTTTAAGCCTTGAAATATCCATAAAAACGACAGGCTTGGAAAAATTATTTGCAAAAATGAATTATTTGCTACCGTTCATAGCGTACAACTTAATTAAAATTTGAATTAATCAATAGGTTAGAGCATTTTAATATAGAATAATCATGATACTAATAATTTGCAGTATTAAAATGATCTAACCTATCGGTTAATTCAAATTTTTATTACTTGAAGTATATTTTATAATTTGAAGATGTGACAAATAACATATGTACTAATATGTGACGTTGAATTGTAAGAGAAGGACTTCATGGTCGCCAATTGTAAGAGAAGTCCTGGCATAGATATCCTTGTAAATTGTAAAAGCAATTTAAAACGTTATAATTGGCTAAACAAGAAAGAATAATCATGATACTAATGACATTGCATTCTTGTTTAGCCAATTACGTTTTAATTTACAAGGATATCTACGCCATGACTTCTATTACAATTGGCGAGTCCAAACGTCACATGTTAGAACATACGCTACATCACGTGTCATTCGAAGAGTTTACCAAAGAGCCAATCAAAACGATCACTTCAGCGCTCTGATACATAAAGAGGAATGCGGTTTGTTTTGATCGAATGGCCATCAATTTTCTTCGGCTTAAAAAAATATACTTGCTCAAGCGTTCTCTAAGTTTTACTAGTTCAGTTAAAATACTTAGGAATAATGTGCATTTGAATGGTAAAATCATTGCATAAATGCTTCTGTGTTTAAAAGTCATTGAAAAGCGAAACGTCCATAGAGGGTAATGTTAACAAGGCAAGAATATCGCGCCCTCTACTGGTATGGGACACTTTTTCTGCCAGATTTTAACAGGCAAATGCCACACTATACTTATAGGCACTATAACCTGGCACTAAATTTGTCATACAAGTATATCAATGGCCACCCCAGGTTCCGCTAACAATCGAGTCTCTCGGATAGAACACGAATTTGAGCTAAAAACCACTTCATTTTATTTTGAAGCTAAAGCGTCCATTGAATTCTAACGGAAAAGTTGTTAATATATATATTTATATTAACAGAGTGGTTAGCGCGCTTGGCTGCTGATCTTTGGGTTGTTGGGTTGTTTTACCTCTGAGCGGCACTTTTTTGCACACCATGGGCTAAATGGCCAGGTCACATGGACCCCGAAGGCTCAGAGAAGGTTGGGGGAGGGGACCCACTGGAACAGCTGTTGGGAGACAGATGGTAGCCTCCCGTCAAGGCCATCCAGCGTGTTCTTTAACGTGCACAGGGTATGGCTCTCCCGCACACGGAGCCACGGCTTAACGTCCCATCCGACGGACGGCGGCCTTTCCAAGCCCATTGGTGTCCCCTACTGACCGTGGGCAGGACGGGGAATTTTGCGGAGATAAATCTCAACGCTGACCCAGCTGGGACTCGAACCTGGGAACTACAGATTACGAGCCTGGCGCGCTACCGACTGAGCCACCCCCGCCCCGCTGATCTTGGGGATCTGGGTTCGAGCTCCGTTATATATATATTTATATTAACAGTCGTGGGCGATGTGAATGTTACGAAATCGAAATTACAAAATCCTTTATTTTCAACCCTGTACTGGAGGGCAAATTAACATAATTTTCTGCTAGAGTATATGAGATACACGAGTTGACACAATCTCTGGTCATCCATCCTGAACAGTTGTTAGGTTAATCCTATCAATTCGTCGGGGAATCAGATTACTGGACAATCACAAATATGTCTTGAACAGTGATATTTCACTTGTGTTCATTTCAGACCACACCACCACTCTATGCTAGTATAAAGAGAGAATGATTTGCAGTACCCAATGAAAAATTACTATGGAAGAGTCATTTGCTAGATTAAAGTACGGAAATGAAAGAGTTCAAAGCGATAGGGATCCAGAAACTTGAAAAGGGAGAATGGAAGTTATGTTTTCATTAAAAAAATTAAAAGCGAAAAGTTTATCCACAACAAATACACAGATTACCTGTAGGAAAAGAATGCAATCGATTTTCAGTAACAATAGGGTTGAAAATAAAAGATTTTGTAATTACGATTTTCATAACATTAACATCGCCCACGTTTGTTAATATAAATATACTAGCAATTTCTTTAGTTATAATTCAATGGGTCCTTTAACTCAAAATATATTGAAGTGATTTTAAGCTCAAATCGAGTTCTATCCGAGATACTCGATTGAAATCCTGCAATTATGCGGGCCTCGAGATATACCCACAACTCTCAAGATATATGCCAGAGTGCTCTAATAATTTCCATTATGTGACCTTTATATCTTTCACTATACGTGGCGGACCTGGCGCCATCTATAATCAGGAAATGCAACTTATTTTTCCAATTGCTGCTAATGATTAATGAAAAGTAAGTAAATGAGGTCATTCACGCTTACACTATTATTATTTAAAATAATTTTTTTTAAATACTCCCTCAAGCAGCTGCTTGCCACATAGGTCTGAAGGAGCCCGTCAGTTTATATGCCGTAGTAGAAGGTCTGTGAGGCTGGCAGGACCTCAGCAGAAAAACAACACGAACATCCATGCCTTACCTGGGGCTCGAACCCAGGTCCCTTAGATCAGTAGCCAAGCGCGCTAACCACTCAGCCATGGGACGGCTGACACACTATTATTAGTGAATAAAAATCAATCCATAGTAAATATACATATTACATGTAGATAAAGAATTCAGTAAATACATATGCAGAAAAATTTATTATTTATTATTTAATATTATTTTTACTAAATTATTTTAGTAAAAGATATATACTAATTATATTAATTTAGTATATAGCAGAACAAATAAATTTTGCTATTTGTTCTGCTATTTTATATAAATTAAAACAAATAGCAAAATTTATTCTGCTATTTGTTCATATGCAGAACAATTATAATACAAAATAATTTGTATTATATATATATAAATAAATAAATAAATAATCAATAAATAAATACCCCCTCAAGCAGCTGCTTGCCACAGAGGTCTGACAGGAGCCTGCCAGTTTATATGCCATAGTAGAAGGCCTGAGAGGATGGCAGGACCTCAGCAGAAAAACGACACATACATCCATGCCTTACCCGGGGCTTGAACCCAGGTCCCTTAGATCAGTAGCCAAGCACGCTAACCACTGGGCATGGGACGGCTGTATTATAAAATACAAATTCATTTTTCATTACCATCTATAATAGTGATAAAAATCGATAACTCAGAGTGTAGGATACATATTAATTCATGCATCCTATTTTCCTAAATAATTAGAATTCATGAATTTTGCTTTTTGTTACAACCCCCTCCCCCAAAAAAAATTGCATTAGAACCATTTGTCAGATCATTGGACTATCAAACAAGTCACAACTCACTCGAGAATTTAAGCCATTAATTAAAATAGCACCTACATCAAACGATGATATTTCCCTTGTGTTATACCACTACATCAGTGGGGTGGCCTCAATTGCGACACTCACACTATAAATTATTAACACTTGCAGAATATGTATTCACTTCATTTCAGATCACCAACACTGCTGACAAATCATTGTTGTTGACAATGGTTTTAAGGGCATAGGAAAATCTGTAAATACTATGCCTTACCTATTTCCAATTGCTTTCTTTGAGGCTGCAAACTTAAATAGTTCATGGTTTTAATTTTTATATCTTAATGGTTAAAAATTTTCCTATTTCATTAATATTATATCAAAATTACATCTCAGAATAAAAATTTCACATGATAAAGTGGAAATGACAGTAAAAAAAACTGATTTCTCTTGGCAAGGAAAACAAAAACTCATCCCATAGTATAAATAAGTGTTTCCTCTTTATGTGGAATGTCAAAAAAATAGTCTGAGTCATACTTACAGTAGATTCAATAAATCACTTCATATTATATGCCTTGCAAAATCTATTTCCTTATCACTCCTTGTGAATCTATAAGTGCAGAAAAAAAGGAGGTGTAGTAAGGATCCTTATTACACATCCTTTTCTCTGATGTGTAAAACTGTCATTTTACTCTGCAGTGGAAGCACAGTATTTGCATGCTTGATTATAAATTTAGCAGATGTGAACCACTGAATTTGTATTCACTTCAAAGGAGATAGGACACCGACAATCATCAGTTAGTAAATCAATGCAAGTTCTTCTTTTGAAGTGAATATGAATTCAGTGATCAATTGCACCATCAATATGCTTTAGTTTTATTTTCTACTTTTTAGGGCATATATATAGAAGATATGTATTTTTTTTAATTTTAATATTTTTTGTCACTAAAAATATTCATTAGCAGAAACTTTCAAATGACATGACCTGTAAACATCCACACATTTCCCCTCCACTACCATTTCTTTGGGTGGGGGGGGGGGGGGGGGGGAAGAAGGGTAGTGCTTGAGGTAGCACTCAACACTAGACATCACAAGCTTCAATCTGAGATATAACTCAGTAAGGTAACCCCCTGCAATATTTCCATCCCCTTTTGGGAGGGGAAAGAATGATGGCGGTAGGGCATAATTTAAATTAGCTGACAAGTCTTCATATGAGCTTTCACTTCACACCTAACTTGTAACTGTGGGATCTTGAGTTTGGAAGCTATAGTACCACTTTTTACATTTTCCCTTCTTTAGGAAGGAAGAAAGCGGGGGGGGGGGGGGGGGGGGGTAAATGTTTGTAGATCATAACATTTCCCAAGTCACAAGCTTTCATTTGACATACAACTTATGTTTGACCCTCACATTCTTAATATGGAGTAAAACAATCCTTCAAATATTCTTCCCCCTTATAATGGTAGGGGGAAATTCTTTTACAACACATGACACTCTCCATGTCACAAGTTTACATTTGATGCATAGCCTGTTACTTTTGGTCCTTGTGTTCCAAAAATATAATGCAACAATCATTTTCATATTTCCCCTTTTTAGGAAGGGGGAGAAAGCAAGGGGCAAATCTTTTGTAGCTTATGACACTTCTCACATAATAAGCTCTCATTTGACACACAAATCATCAAGTTTATCCCTTGGATTTGAAAGATATGGTGGGTTTCAATGAAGACAAACTGGCAAACTAACATATGAGTGAAAAGCAATATGAAGATAGATGAAAAAGAAAATTGCTAAAAATCTTCACCATTTTTGTAAATAAATTTTAAATTTGAGGAAAATACTTTTATTCAGTACTACTTTAACTTTACTCAGAACTGAAAATCCTTTGTACAGCAGCAATTTACATCAAAATTTCTTTAACCAGATGATGGATTACTCATGAGTTTATGTTACAAATTTGTGAATGATGTGTGCACTCAAAACAATCTTCATCTACGAAGTCCAAGAAATAATCTTAAATGTGAACACATTAAAAGTTTCATATCCACAAAAAAGAGCAATAATTTAGTACAAATGTTTGTACACTTTCAAGAAGTTCCACGATCTGTCTTCAAATACAATGTCTATTTAATCACTAGGACTGATGCAAGTCCTGATCATAATCTAATGTTTATTAAAATGTAAGAAGTTTTTGTTAAGCTTCTAAAAGCAGGAATCACCATTAAACTTCCTTCTTCTCAGTCCAGCTAGTTTTTTCTTCCACCTCTCGAGCTTAACGACAGGGTCTTCAAACAACTAAGAATAAATTAGATTTATCTTAAGAAATTCTGCTTTTAAAATTTATACAGTACAAAAAGGATATATCTATCATCAATGGTCAGAAAAGTTAAAAAAATTATATTCCAAGTTTACTTAAATTGTTGTAATTCAAGGTTTCAATATTTTGAAATTTTTAATATGAAATCACAGAATGCAAAGTGTAAAGCCACCATACTGTAAAATGAGCTCAAAATTAATATTGCTCAATACAATACTAATAAAATTATCAATACAACTAGCAATCAGCATAATTTATCTGCAAAAAACAACAAAAAAAAAGGCAGTTCAATTGAATGAAAACATTATGAAATACAATTAATATGTGAAGTCTAGTTTGAAGTTTCATCCCTACAGTCTTGTATAACAAGACAAAATTTTGTTATTGTGGCTAACATATACTTCAAAACTTTTCAGTGAATAGTCCCATCATTTTAAAAAAAGGATTTTGCAAAGTTAACCTGTTCCATTAGTGTGTAATGGTATGCACTTGTTCTACATAATAAACATAGCGTCAAAGCTGTATCCCTATAGTTATCACAAGAACTGCGATCACATTTTTTGAAAATAGGGATAATAAGTTGTTACACTGTCAATTGACAGTGTAACAACTGACATATCCTCCAAAGAATTTATTACAAAAAAAAAATGACCATAAGTAAGATGTTTTTGAATCAATGAAATAGCAGCATGAAACAGTGTCTGCATTTCATAAATTAAGTGCAAATCAACTTGATAATTTACAAAGAAATGACAACTCCACATATGTAAAGAAATAATCTATGTGCTTAATACCAAAATCTTTGGTGACAGTGCACACCAGGAGTAAAACATTCTATACAACAAAGAGTATAACAGAATGCACATAGAATAAAAGATACTTGTAACACAAATGCATACATATTTAAAAAAAATCTATCTTCTTATATGTGCTGTAAAAAAGTACAAAGTTAAAACACACCAACAATAATGAAATCACTTACTACTTAATTCATTGCCAGAAAATTTTGTTTAATCAGTAAGTGAAACCACTTTGGCACTCTATCCTCTTTGGAAGTTAAAAAGTTTTAAAGTAATTTCATCCTGGCATGCTTTAATTTTATTTTTTTTTTAACTTTTAGGGCACATATAGAAAAGTGATTCAATTTGTAATCTCAAATCACTTTTGTCCCCTCATTTTTATGGCTTAGAAGTTGAAAAATTTCATTTAAAACTTTTTAACATTTATCCTACCCTTAACTTTTCAAATATTTGACTACTCTGCCCAAAACGTTTTCCCTTGGGCACTGTGTGATGTTAAAATGTCAAGCCTCTACTTGATAGAACCAAAGTTCAAGTTTAAAACTATTTTTCCACCACCCATTGAAATTTTTTTTGCCCCCTCAAGTAGCTGCTTACCAGAGGTCTGACAGGAGCCTGTCAGTTTATATGCCATAGCAGAAAGTCTGTAAGGAATCAGTAGCCACACAAGCTAACTAGCCAGCCACTGGACAGCTCAGCTCATCATCATCCTCAAGCAGCCATGGACTACGGAGGTCCAACCAGACTGTGCAATATAGTTCTCCAAGCATGTCTGTCCTGAGCTACATCTGCTGCATCCGGCCACTGCACACCAGTTCTAACAAGGTCCTATTTGACATTGTCTGCCCACTGCATCCTAGGTCTCCCCCTCTTTCTGAGGCCTTTAGACACATTTTCATAACCCTATTTGCCAATCTATAATTATCCATACTGGCAACATGGCCAAACCAACAAAGTCTCTCTCTGCACAATATGCTGCTTAAAGGAGGTTCCCGACTCCTTTGCTTAACCTCATCATTAGTTACAAAGTTGAGCCACCTAATGCCCAAGATACTACATAAACATCTAGAATCAAAAGCATCTATTTTCTGTGATCATGCTTACAAAGTGTCCAAGTTTCACTAGCATAACTAATCCTAGAAAGAACCAAACTATTATACAGTCTAATTTTAGTCTTTAGGTGTATACCCCTATTTCTCCACACTCTCCATAGATTCTTAAAAGTCCCGGCAGCTAACCCTATTCATCTATTGATCTCATGCCACACATCACCAGTATCTGTTACATAGTTCCAAAGATAATTAAACTGTGACACCTGCTCAAGACTGCAACCATTCAGATTAACAGAATCACAGCCTGCCTGACCAATTTTCATCACTTTAGTTTTCTCTCTGTTTATAACCAAACCTACTCTACTACCAGTTTCATCAACAGCCCTAATGAAAGAATTAATCTCATCAACATCATTTGCCAAAAGGGCTAAATCATCAGCATAATCTAAGTCAGAAATTTTCGTATCTCCAGCACATTTAAAGCCAAAATCTTTCCCTTGAAGTGAATTTCGCATAACATAATCAATAACCAAACTAAAGAGAAAAGCAGACAAAATGCACCCTTGATGAACACCAGAAATAATGCTAAACCAATTGCTACAAGCCTTACCAACTCTCACACATGACTCAGTGTTGTTATAGAGAGCTTTCATTATGTTAACTAACTTGTCTGGTATACCATATGATCTCACAATCAATCACAAATTATGATGATCAAGAGAGTCGAAAGCCTTTTTGAAATCAACAAAGCTAGCAACCAAAGAATTCTGAAACTCTAAACATTTCTCAAGAATCTGCTTGAGTGAAAATATCTGATCTACACGTCACCTACCACTTCTGAATCCACATTGCTCATCAGGCAATTGCCTGTCAACCAGATTCTTAATTCTATTAAGCATAATCATGCAAAGGACTTTCCCTGGAACAGAGAGTAGGCTGATACCCCTATAGTTATCACAAGAACTGCGATCACATTTTTTTGAAAATAGGGATAATAATAGCTCTGGTAAAATACTTAGGGACCATGCCTTTATCATAAAAGATATTCAAAATTTCAGTCATCCAAGTGGTAACCGAAACATTCCCAGCTCTAAGCATTTCCATAGTAATTTCATCTACCCCTGGGGATTTATGAAGTTTAAGTTTAGAAATAGCCAAAATAACTTCAGATTGTGTTATAGGGCCAACATTAAAGCCACCAATTCATCTATCATCATTGCAAACAATGGGAGTAGAACTAACTACATTGTTTGGAACATCACTGAAATGCTCAGCCCACCTAGCCATGATAGAATCCTCACCTTCTATAACCTTATCTTGTTTACCTTCAATCCCTGTATACCTGTCCGTTTTCTACCACACAAAACATTAACTATCTAGTACAGATCTGTGCTGTTTATTGAATATCAATGGGAACTTTTCTAATACAAAAAGAATAAATATCAGACACCTACTCCACTTACAGATTCAGTAAATAGAATCAAACATTTCAGAAATCACAATATGATAGATTCCAGTGGTTGACGGCAAGTGCTAAAACATACTATTTTATTATTTACAAGTGACCAGAAATAGTGCAATTGATCATATTTCAAATATTAAAACTTTTTATAATAAGGTGCAAAAGCACCAAATTTCAAAAAGACATATTTGGAGTAATCTTTTCTATTAGGCAGAGAGTTGGATGACCTCTGAGTAGCACTTTTTAACCCACACTAAATGGCCAGGCCACAAGGACTCAGAGAAGGTTTCCAGCTTGTTCTTTAACACACAGGTATGTCTCTCCCTCACACAGGACTATGGCTTTACATCGCATCTGACAGATTGCCTTTGCAAGCTCATCAAGTCCCTTACTGACAAAGGGCAGGTGGGGATTTGGCAGAGATAAATCTCAATGCTGGAACAGGTGGAACTTGAACTGGAAACTGCAGATTACAAGCCTGGTGACTCAGCCAATCCCCACCTCCTTAGGTAGAAGCCAAATCAAACATATCCTATTTGTAGCTGATCTCTCTGAAATGAATTTGATTGTACAACTTTATTGCCTCAATGATGTTAAACATCATATATATGAATATATTTCAGAGTGAAAAATTATTTTTACTGTCAGACACAGGATTGTCAACTTGGTTATGTAGGGAATCACACTACTTCTGTGCCATATATAAACTCTATTATTTCTACATATCTTGCTGTCATTTATTAAAACATTATTTTTCATAACTTACTGATTCCATTTCTATTTAATAATTACCTACTATGATTTTTGTTCTGAAATTTATTAAAATGTTCGAAAATATAGGAGAGTCTATCCTAGCTTAATATCTAAACTTAATATAGATGAGGTTGTTTGCTTTGGGACTCATGCCAACTCTTAACATCCCATGTCAGGCATCAGTATAAAGTATATATGACAATAATTCACTGAAAAATTATGATAGGTCTTTTTTTTAGTAATACATTAAAATGCCACTAAATGTGTACATAAGTGAAATAAATCAGAATAGTTTTTTTTTTTGTGTATTAATTTGGTTATTACTTTATGTATAATTACGAAGAAGGGAGAATATTTGTAAGCCTATATCATGTTAAGGCTACATTTCCCTAATCAAATGTATAAAGGAAATAAAAAACTTTCAGGAGAGAAAGTGATGAATGAGAAATGTGCAGTTGAACAGCATATTAGCTAACACCAGCAATTAACCAAAAGGCAGAGAGCAGTGCTGATGCACAATTTTTTGCTGCACTTGTTTAAATTAATGTTTTTAATGCAGTCTGAAAGTTTAGTAGCTACATTTTCCCTAATTTGAATTCATAAGATCTAGAACTGTTAGAATGACTTTAGCAACAAGAGTTTGTAAACCTCTAACACCTGATTTAGTTTTTCTGAGAGACAGATATGCATCTGATGGAATGCATTTGAATTGAGCTAATGGGTCATCTGCAATAAATTTCAAAGTATCACATATATGTTTTATAAATTATATTTTCAAGTGTTGCTACATTTTTTAAAATTTCTTTTGTTTTTCGGAGTGGGCAAAAGTTCTTTCATGTTATCAACAAACTACTGAATTGTTCAGTTGCGACATTTTCATATATTTTGATTAATCATGTATGCAGAAGTCATTGAGTATTATAATGTACAAAAAATAAGAGGTGTTAAGTATAATTTTTAATACTTATGCCAAAAACATAAAGCATATGTTATAATAAAAAGTTTAATCCACTAATCACTTAAAAATTAAAAGTATTTTGTAAAAAATTATGAAATAATCAATAATTAATAAACATGTAAAGAATCAGTTAGCTGCTGATAAGAATCTTTGGCTTGGCTGACAAAGACGAGGAAGCAGTTAGACAGCACAACAGCGGAGAGCTGTACCAGATAGTTAATGTTTTGCATGGTAGAAAACGGACAGGTATACAGGGATTGAAGGTAAACAAGGTAAGGTTATAGAAGGTGAGGATTCTGTCATGGCTAGGTGGGCTGAGCATTTCAGTGATGTTCCAAACAATGTAGTTAGTTCTACTCCCATTGTTTGCAATGATGATAGATGCATTGGTGGCTTTAATGTTGGCCCTATAACACAATCTGAAGTTATTTTGGCTATTTCTAAACTTAAACTTCATAAATCCCCAGGGGTAGATGAAATTACTATGGAAATGCTTAGAGCTGGGAATGTTTCGGTTACCACTTGGATGACTGAAATTTTGAATATCTTTTATGATAAAGGCATGGTCCCTATGTATTTTACCAGAGCTATTATTATCCCTATTTTCAAAAAATGTGATCGCAGTTCTTGTGATAACTATAGGGGTATCAGCTTACTCTCTGTTCCAGGGAAAGTCCTTTGAATGATTGTGCTTAATAGAATTAAGAATCTGGTTGACAGGCAATTGCCTGATGAGCAATGTGGATTCAGAAGTGGTAGGTGACGTGTAGATCAGATATTTTCACTCAGGCAGATTCTTGAGAAATGTTTAGAGTTTCAGAATTCTTTGGTTGCTAGCTTTGTTGATTTCAAAAAGGCTTTCGACTCTGTTGATCGTCATAATTTGTGGTTGATTGTGAGATCATATGGTATACCAGACATGTTAGTTAACATAATGAAAGCTCTCTATAACAACACTGAGTCATGTGTGAGAGTTGGTAAGGCTTGTAGCAATTGGTTTAGCATTATTTCTGGTGTTCATCAAGGGTGCATTTTGTCTGCTTTTCTCTTTAGTTTGGTTATTGATTATGTTATGCGAAATTCACTTCAAGGGAAAGATTTTGGCTTTAATTAAATGTGCTGGAGATACGAAAATTTCTGACTTAGATTATGCTGATGATTTAGCCCTTTTGGCAAATGATGTTGATGAGATTAACTCTTTCATTAGGGCTGTTGATGAAACTGGTAGTAGAGTAGGTTTGGTTATAAACAGAGAGAAAACTAAAGTGATGAAAATTGGTCAGGCAGGCTGTGATTCTGTTAATCTGAATGGTTGCAGTCTTGAGCAGGTGTCACAGTTTAATTATCTTTGGGGCTATGTAACAGATACTGGTGATGTGTGGCATGAGATTAATAGATGAATAGGGTTAGCTGCCGGGACTTTTAAGAATCTATGGAGAGTGTGGAGAAATAGGGGTATACACCTAAAGATTAAAATTAGATTGTATAATAGTTTGGTTCTTTCTAGGATTAGTTATGCTAGTGAAACTTGGACACTTTGTAAACATGATCACAAAAAACTAGATGCTTTTGATTCTAGATGCTTATGTAGTATCTTGGGCATTAGGTGGCTCAACTTTGTAACTAATGATGAGGTTAGGCAAAGGAGTCGGCAACCTCCTTTAAGCAGCATATTGTGCAGAGAGAGACTTTGTTGGTTTGGCCATGTTGCCAGTATGGATAATTATAGATTGGCAAATAGGGTTATGAACAATGTGCCTAAAGGCCTCAGAAAGAGGGGGAGACCTAGGATGCGGTGGGCAGACAATGTGAAACAGGACCTCGTTAGAGCTGGTGTGCAGTAGCCGGATGCAGCAGATGTAGCTCAGGACAGACATGCTTGGAGAACTAAATTGCACAGTCTGGTTGGACCTCCGTAGCCCATGGCTGCTTGATGATGATGATGATGATGATGAAAGCTTTTACTGATGCCCACATACCATAATACTATAAGAAATTAAGGATTTTGAGCATGATGTCAAAAATGCCCATCATGTCTTAATATAAAGTCTGCAGTTATAATAGAAACTGGAATGAATATATACTGGTAAGTGTAAGTCCATGAAGCAGTTATGACTACTGGTGAATGTGTTCCAGTAGTAAAGCTGATGTTTAACCACAAAGAATCATGCTGAGTGAAAGACAAACTGCATCCCGGAAATAATGTCATAAAAAATAGTAAATTAAAAGACTGAAAATATATTGCTTTAAACTCTCTGCTGAAGTGCATATAATGCAATGCCAGCTAACTTAGCATAAAGAAGTGCATCACATATAAAAACTAATTATCTTCAATATGCTTTAAGCTCCAGTGTAATCATAAGAAAGTGGTCTTGATGAGCTCCAAATAAATACCCCCTCTATACTGTCATGGAAAACAGCAATTTACTTCCTGGATGCAGTTTGCCATTCCCTCAACATGGTATATCTGGGATTATACCTATTGCTTTGAGATGGATTTTTTTACACAATGGAATCTTCTTCATGGCTTAACACTAACTTTATTACTGGAACATATTCAGCAGTAGTCTTACCTGCTTGAAGGACTTGTACTTAGCAGTATATATTCCCTCCAGTGTACATTTCATCTATAGATTTTCTTTCAAGACATCATAAGAAAATTCATAACTGTTACAGCAATACGGTATGTCGATATCAGTAAAAGTTTATGTATAAGAATATGGTGGTAATATGCTACTAGCATAATTTTTATGAAGTGTTTTAAAATTTTTAAAAGTGATCTAGTGGATAAAACTATTTTTTTAACTATCTTGCACTGTGATTAAATATATTATTGGCAGTTATAATGTAACAGCATTTGGGTTTTTTTGGTATGTATTCTTTCAAGAAATATGTAGAATCATGAAAAAAGTAAAAAAGTTAACAACTCACTGTTTAGAAAAAAATATCTGAAAAAAAAAAACAGCTTTTGGTCACTGATGGCCAAAAGATCAATGCTAATCCACTAGTGTATCAAAAATTGGGCATCATGTGGGTATCTCCCCAACTTACATTATGCCACTACTAAATGTATCAATCAATTGAGTTATTTGCCACTATGTCCAGCTGTCATTTTCCTGTTAAATTATCAAGCAGCTTCATTTTAATAAAATATAACTTATATGAATATTTAATATATTTCTCATTCCAATATATACATACTGTTATAGTTAATCTTAGATAGGGTAATGTGAATGTGCCAACAAATAGATTTGGGACAGAAAACCTGTAAGTTTTTGTCATTTAACATTAAGACTAAAGTATGATACATTCACCTTTTTTGCTGCTGTATTCTGCTATCACTGGGTATTGGGGGAAAATTTTCTCATACTGGGTTGGATCTGAACCCACAACCTCCTGATAACATGCCAGATGCTCTGACTGCTGAGTTGCTGGCCACTGATCAAGATTTCCTCTTTTGTTATTAAGTCTCATACCCTTGTCTGAAGTAGACATTATGATTGCAAATGAATTGATTCACTGGAGCTATTTCAGGCTGTGTACAACACCAGAAGCACACCAAAACAAATCAACCTTTTTTTAGCTTATTTTAACATCTCTCCATTCATTATGCATATGGGTATATGTTAGCAATTCATAGTCATCTTTTTTGCATTCACAGTGATCATTAGGTTATTTTTGAAGTCACTATCTTCACTGTTGCATTTGAAATCACTATCCTCACTCTATAAAATATAATATATATGTAATAGATTCATTTTACAACTTTGAAGCTGATAGTACATTTTTTTACCTATTTATGCATAAAAAATTTTCTTCATGCAATCTACTGCCACAGAAGTCTACAGGCATCTGTCACACCTTTGTGACATCAGATATATATAACAGTTAATATAGTCTATAACAGTGTTTCCCAATTTAATTTTGGTTACAGAATTGTTTCACACTCAAAACGTTTTTTGTAGAACCCTCAATAAAATTCTTATATATGAAGATAAAAAAAGACCATAAATAAGGATAATAAGTATATGTTACACACAGATATGAGATCAATATAGTATCATTTGCTTACCCATACCTTTATGTATAATATGTACCTTTAAAAAAACATCTTATATATATATGAAAAACGATGAATTGAAATTATCATTTTTTAATATTGTAATGGAATTTTCTTGCAGAACCCTATTTTTACTCCATGAAACTCTGGGATTCTACAGAAAACTACTTGGAAAGAACTGGTCTATAATTCTTATGTTCTTAACCTATTCAGGATGGGTGCCATATATATAAATATGTACAATCTCAGGGAGCTTTTGTTGCAAAAGCCCAATGCTATACTTTTTTGCTTTTAGTTGTTTGTGGTGGGATCATCACCATACAAATTTTAATGACTATACTAGTTATACCCACACCAAATGTTTGGTGCAAAACAGATTGATAACTGTTGCCATTGATGAGTTCGTCACAGGTTCCCACCACTCCAATCATAATTAAATGATACCAAAAGTTTGGTGCCTAACGTATGTCGATTAATAACGTCATTCACAGTTCTCCACATACATTACTTCATTCACAAAGTAGGTGATGGCCATTGATGAGTGCTTCAGAAATCTCAGATGCTATTTGAGGGATCACTCCCAACCCACAGCAACTAGGAACCCCATCTGTCACCCCAAGAGGATTAGAACTAAGTGGGAACACCCCACCAAATTTGGGACTGATCACTCAAGTAGCCACGAAACCATGGGGAAACTGCTAATTTCTGTCATCAATGATGTTATACATGTCTGTTTGCCTGCCCAGAATTACACCTATTATATATGATGTTTTTGCAGGTTGTTTCTCATACATGTATGCAATTTTGTCTAATTCCCAGCCAAGTATCATACTTTTATATCTACAATTTTCCTATTGGAATACAAGTACTTCATCTGTATGCTTATGCTCTACATTTTGGTAATCATACTTTTAAATGATAATATATTTTGTTACAAAAATGGCTCATACTATTGAACAAATTACATTACCAGATAAAAATACAGTTGACAAATAGAAAATAATGTAATTCCTACAAATAGGCAATTTCAAAAATAATAAATTGCTATAAAAATAAATATAATTAAAATATAATAATTCAATCATAACTTTTATAATATAATCACACTTTTATAAACATAAACTTAGAATTTCTTTTTAGTATGACAATTTTGAAAGCATGGATAATCAGCTGATGCATGTAAGCAATTTCCCAAACTTGGACAGCCAGCCAGATGTGTGCTTCTTGCACTCATCCTGAATGGGTTAAAGAAGGCAAGTTGTTAGCAGAAAATACAACCTGAAGGAATATTCAAAACTGTCTTTCTATGGTCAAGCAAGCTAAACTGCTTTGACATTTGTTTTCAACTCTAAAATGGGAAAATATCCTTTTAGCTTATTTCTAAAAATTTCCATGCCCAAAACTTGCATGCTGACCCAGATAGGTATCTGCTTTTTTAGCAAAATAGAAGTCTAACATTCTCCTTACAAAGCACATCTCAAACTGATTTTGTTAGCTAGAATTTTCAGTTTCTGAAAACTGTATTTAAAATATTTTTATTAACAAGCAACTAACTGCTTCAAATTAAAGCAAATTTTCTGAAATAAAAGCAAATTAAAGCAAATTTTCTGAATAGCTAATACACATGATAATCCCTACAATATGAATCTCAAAATATAAAATCCACAGACAGTAGTCTTTATACTTCTAATTCATGTTATGCACTTCAAAATAGACTTTTATGTTTAAGTAAAGACATGAGTTGGGTTGTTTTCCTCTGAGTGACACTTTTTTGCACACCATGGGAATGGTCAGGTCACAAAGACCCCAAAGGCTCAGAGAAGGTTGTGGGAGGGGACACACTGGAACAGCTTTTGGGAGACAGATGGTAGCCTCCCATCAAGGCCTCCAGTGTGTTCTTTAATGTGCACAGGGTATGGCTCTCCTACACATGTGGCCATGGCTTAAGGTCCCATCCGATGGACAGTGGCTTTTCCAAGCCCATCGGTGTCCCCTACTGACTGTGGGCAGTTTCATGGGGATAAATCTCAATGCTGACCCAGCTGGGACTCGAACCTGGGAACTGCAGATTACGAGCCTGGCATGCTACCGACTGAGAACCCCACCCCAAGTGAAGACATGAAAATATTTTCATAACATAAAATGTATAAACTGTTTCCAACTGTATTATCTGTTATATATATATATTTTTCATCAATAGCTCAAAAAAATATAGTGTGAAAAAAATATAGAGTGAAGATTGAATAAATTATCCCTCAAGCAGCTGCTTGCCATAGAGTTATGGCAGGAGCCTGTCAGTTTAATATGCCAGAGACATATAAGAAAGGTGAGACTAGATAGAAAGACAACACAGAAAAGAAACATCCATACCATACAAGGGCTTTGAACCCAGGTCCCTTCTATTACTATGCTGATTTTAATAACCTATTATCTGATATGCTATTGAATGAAGGGGTGTAACACTTTGGAACACTGCTCACGGTTGCAGTACCCTAAGGTAATTAAGACTGAAGGTGTGAGAAGTAATAAAGCCCATAATCTGTTATGTATAGCAAAAACTGTTAAAAATGTTTAACCTAATTTTTAATATTTTCCTTAGAAACCATTCTTGTGAAATAATGCAATATGTGTTTTCTTTTCTAGTGGTGTTTAAAAAAAAATCATCATCATCCTCAAACAGCCATGGGCTATGGAGGTCCAACCAGACCGTGCAATTTAGTTCTCCAAACAAGTCTATCCTGAGCTACATCTACTGCATCTGGCCACTGCACACCAATTCTAACAAGGTCCTGTTTGACATTGTCTGCCCACCGCATCCTAGGTCTCCCCTTCTTTCTGACTCTTCAAAAATTACTAAAATTATCCATAGGGCAGAGAGGAATGCTACCCTTCTAAAGAATATTCTCTCTTAGAGAATTCTTTTCATAATTTTCATAATTGATTTATATCTACCACACATATACTTAAAAAAACCTCATTTGTGTACAAGCTGAACTCGATAGTTTAACAGCTAAAAAATCAGTAAACATCAGTACCTGCAGAAAAGCTCATCCTCAAATTTCAACAGTTAGGAAATTATGACATTCATTGAAATAAATTATACAAATCCTAAAATTACCTATTTTAAAAATCTTCAGTCTGATTTGCAATTGGAACTTTTTAAACAGTTCATGGAAGAGTCCATTAAAAAAAATCGATTCATCAATAAAAAAAAAATCAGTCATCACGGCCCTTTCCTTCTTCACCTGAATCATAGGTCAAATCATATACTGTACTATCTATAACAGGCTTGTCCAATACATGGCTCGCTGCAAAAAAACTTGCAGCTCATAAAATAAATAATCAATATGCTGAATCTGACTGATTTCTTCCTTTTTTACCAAACATTTTTTAGTGCTTAACTAAACGATTTTTCCAATTAACAGTACACATTAGAAATGTATATTTTTACTTTCAATCAGATATTTTCTTGATTCTTTAAATATTCATTTTTTTTTCCAATTCATTACTTGTTACTGTTTTTAAGCAGAATTTTTTTTACTACAGCTCTATAAGAATAGTTTTTTTCCTAGTGGCTCTTCACTATGTTCACTATGTTGGATGGCTTTATCTATGGCATTACTGATGCTGCATATTTTGAAAGACTTTACAATCATTTCTAGTGTAATTGCATCTCATGCTTCTTTCACCCAAAAAGAAACCATGGCTGGAATTGGCCTTTTTAAAGTTACCAGATTTCATACAATAAATTTGAAGGTAAAATGAGCATCTCAAGGCTCCTTTGGGCCCAAGTAATTCATTCACTTCTGTCTTTGAAAAGGATTAAGCTTTACATCAAATAAATGAAAATCATTCGCAAAGGACTAATCAGACAAGGATGACAAGCGTTACCCAAAAGGAGGAGACACCCAAAAATTACTGTACTCTTCTCGCACAGACTGTGGAGAGGATGTGGAACTGAGTCTCATATAAACCAACATCTAATTATTACAACTACTAAAAAATTAAATTAAAAAACATTTAAACATTTTTGGCTTATATTTGAGTATATACAGCATTTAATAACTTCTCATGATGCTTTTGCTTTTAAAATTTACTAAAATGTTTGAAAAGGGGAGGTGAGCTGTTTGTCTGGGAGCTGTCTCTGTGTCCCCTGGTCTCGATCAAATGAAGAGATTAAATTCCTAGAAAAATATTAATGAAGCAACTAATGAGGTAATAAACATATCATTTATCTTTATGGGCTACATTTATAACATTAATTGAAATATGAGGAAAGAAATCTACATTACATTTTGATGAGCTAGTTTCTCAGGGTTATCCTTCCAACTGTCATCAATTTTAAAAGGAATGCTTGCTTCACCTTGTGTTGAAGTTATAGTGGATAATCCAAAGATGGCTGCACTATGAGCATCTGTCCCAATCTTATTCTCCAAAGTTTTCTGAAAATTTCAATATGTTTAAATTTTGGGAGACACAGATGGTGCAAATTTTTTGAAAAATAGAACACCTGTGATTCAAATAATGAGGAAACACTTTATTAAAATTATTAAAATACTGCTAAAAATAAAGTTTTTTGCTAATACCATTCACCTTTAAAAGAACTGTTAAAAAACAACATTGTAATTTTATAATTGTGAGAGAATTTATGATATAATTTAAATTGCATAGCTGCATGAACAAAATATGTTTATTATAAAATAGCCAATTTAAATCCCTTTTCAGCTGATAATTGCAAAAATATTATCCTCTGTTACCATTATGAAGATCTGTGGAAATCACAGGTTTTTCATTATGTAAAAAGTTACCTGTGAAGCAGTTGCTTTCCACAGAGGTCCAACAAGCTTGTTGAGCAAGTATAATATACTGTACAGAAAATTTGTGTCAAAGGCAAGATCTCAGTAGTTAGAATGATAATTGGAAGTTGTATTCTAGCACTCATCACAAGAATATTAAAATTGTTTAAAACATCAAAAAAAGTACTTACTGTCCAAATTTTTAATCCCAGTCTAATAACAATTACTGTTTCATTTCTTCACGACATATATATATATATCTTGTCATATGCATGTCATAACACATTCACTTATTAACAAGCAATTGTCAATTTTTTTAAATCCATACCGCTACTGTATTTTTATTATCATGTATATCATTTAAACAAGTGTATATCATAATTGGGTCATTCTGCACACTTAATTTGATAATTCCATCTTTTTTTTTTAACTTTGATATTTCAAATGTAAACATAAGCCTGAGTTTTGTTCAATTTTTATGACCAGACAAATTTTGTCACTTGAAAAAAAAGTACACTTAAATTACACTATTCAAAAGGTCCTTGTGATATTTTTCAATTTTTTTTTTTAAATTACAACCATATGTGACAAACAACCACACAATTTAAAGTCCACACTCTACACATCATATCCATTTGAAATGACCATCCTGGGTTTGCATGAATGTTCTAACTCTCTACAGTTGTTTAAAACAAGCATTTGGGGGGGGGGGGGGCAGGAATTTTTGGGATACCATGCATTACTTTTTGAATTATAATTTAGCTAGTTTTCTCTCTGTTTATCAGAGGAAATATTAAAGTGATGAAAATTGGTCAGGCAGATGGTTCTTCAATTGTTTTGAATGATGGCCACTCTTGAGCAATTGTCTGTTTAATTATCTCGGGAGCTGTTTAGCAGATACTGGCATTGTGTGGCACGAGATAAATATGCACTGAGATATTAATATGCACTTTTTTTTCTGTTGATATGACATGAAACAATCCAATTATAAACACAGACAAAAGAAGACCAATCAATTCAACTTCAATTGAATAATGAAATGATATTGAATACTGAGTGATAAGTATAGCTTGATTCAATCGAGAATTGACCATGTCTAATGTCTTTTTGGTACAAACTATTTGAAGCAAAAATAATACATTTTACACAACATGATGAGTATTACTTGTTGGTTGGTTGGTTTAGGGTTTAATGGTGCATTAGCATCTAAGGCTATAATGTGCCAAACAAAAGATAAAAATGCTAAAAGTCATTTAACCCTCAACCAAAAGTTAAAATCAAACAATCGAAACATCCAAAAGTCATAAAAGTGTATATTAACATCTAATAAAATACATAAACATCAACTAGAGTATAAATATGATGTAAAAACACCAGATATAAAGAAAAGTAAAAGCAACCCAAGTGTAAAAGACCTGGGATAAAGATACTGAATATAAAACAAAAATAAAAATTTAAAGTCACTTAAAATAACCAGTACATTTTAAAAGTGAAAAAAACAGGAAATGAGGGGGGGGGGGGGGGACAAGTATCAGATGAAAGATGTCTGAGCATAAGGGGCTCAAATGTAAAATCATGGAAGGTAAAATATAAATGTCTTTCAAAGTTAAAACAAGGACAATCAATCAGTATATGTTTAATGGTTAAAATGGTGTCACAAAACTCGCACTTAGGTTCGTCATCCACCCAAAGAATGTGTAATAAACAAATGGCGTAAGCGGAGCTAAGCACGTAGAACTTCCACCTTGCAATTCCTGTGACAGAGGCTATTGGCTGATCTTGCAAAGAACAGAGTGAGACTGATGCATCAAGGAGAATCAAAGCCTGTAGCGAGCTAAGCGAGTCGGTGTAAAGCACACACTGACAATGATGCTTAGCCACCATGTGGTCTAAGGCGAGGTTGACAGCATGCACAACTCTGCAGTGAAGATGACTGCCACGGTTGGAAATAAGTTTGATCTCAAAGAGCTTGTTTCCAACTTGTTCTGACCAAGATCTCTGCTACAGTGCCTGAAGCTCGGTGATAAAACACTGCCGGAAGTCCAGATATGGAACTGGCAGAGGAAAGCCAGGCAGGGGTGTGGGCAACTCGGCAGCAGCATCAGCCAAATAATTGTCTCTGATGCCAGTGTGACTGGGCACCCAACAGAAAAGGAGTTCAAGGTTGCTGCCAGATGATGGATTTTGCAAAGAACAGGGTGAGGTCGATGCATCATGGAGATCAAAGCGAGTTGGTGTAAAGCACACAACTATGATGCTTAGCCACCACTTGGTCCAAGGTGAGGTTGATAGTGTGCAACTCTGCAGTGGGATCTGGTATGTAGTGATTACATTACAGCAAACCATGGCTGATCCCACTGATGTGCCAGACTTCGAACCATTTATGAAGACAGGCAAGAAGTCCGGGTGCTCAGCACAGTGGCTGGAAAAGAATTGCTGGTACACAGTCAAATGTAAAGGTCTTCCTCTTCCTGCAAAAGGGAAAAAAATCCCAGAAAGGGGAAACAGCGAGCTACGGTGGAAGTAACTTGGCTGTTGACTGTGCAACACTGTCGAGACTGGTGTTAATGTCTTGCAGGTAACCTTGGACACACAAACTGAAAGGAAGAATGACAGTCGGGTGATTATCGTAAAGCATCTCCCACTTCGGACTAAAAATGCAGTACCAAGTGGAATGGTCCGGCATGGATGCAAATTTAGATGCATATTGCAGGGACAACTGCTGACGGCAAAGAGATAAAGATGGTTCATTGGTCTCAATGGAAAGACTCTGCACTGGTGAGGCGGAAGGCCCCTGTGCAGACACAGAGGGCCTGATAGTGGAGAGGTTCCAGCACCTTCAGCATCGAGTCCAGGATAGAATCATACACTTGGGATCCATAGTCCAGTTTTGACTGGATAAGTGCACGATACAGGTGCAGCAAAGAACATTGGTTTGCTTCCCACGAAATAAAGGAAAAGACGTTGATGATGTTCAATGTTTGCGTGCACTTGGGTCCAAGATGACATGTGTGGTAAAAAGGTCAATTTCCAATCAAAGATGAGAGTGAGAAACTTGGTCTCTGCCACAACTGGAATGATGTTACCCCCAAGTCACAGCTTGGGGTCCAGATGAAGATTACACTTGTTGCAAAAGTACACGCAAGCAGTCTTTTGTGGGGAGAACTGAAACCCATTGGCCATCACCCAAACAGAAAGATTGCTGAGGGCTTTCACTAAGTATTTTAACCACTATCATAGCGTTTTTAGTCAACAGGATAAAGATGAGTGTAGAAGAAAAATTGTCTTGGGCTGGGTGGGATCTGAATCTATGTCCTCCTGATGACATGTCAGGTGCTCTGATTACTGAGCTTCTGACTGCCGATCAATCTCTCCTCCACTGCTGATGTTATGCTGCAAACCATCTAGTCAATCACTGTCATTTTTAAGTGCATTTGGCTGATTTTTTGTGAGAAAATAAGGATCTGTGTCACTTCTGGTCGTCAGTAGTATCAGTATGTAGAACAGAAATTTACAGCTCATCATTGATTTTATTAAGTATTTTAACTACTATCAAGCTGTTTTTAGTCAACAGTATAAAGATGGTGGTAGAAGAAAAAAAAGTTTTTTTTAATACAACCATTCCCCCCCCCCCTTGTGTTGCCAACATGAATGCAAAAAAAAAACCTTGACAATAAGCAGCTGGAGATGAAGATCAGCATGTGACTTCTCAAGCCAAAGGTACAGAGGTCCCGAAGAATGCCAAATTTCCAAGCCATTTCATATGCTTTTTCAATGTTGAAAAAAATTGACATTTATAGGTGCTCTCATTTTAAAAATGAATTTTTGATAACCAATTTGAGGCATATTAGATGGTCAAGAGTTGACCATTGCCTGCAAAATCCACACTGCGTGTTGGAAAGAAGGTTGTGGTGTTCTAGATAGTTCTGTCAATGCAATGGGACGATAATTCGAAGGAACCTTGGAATCCTTTCCTGACTTGGGGAAGGCTAAGACAATAGCCTCCCACCAGGAATCTAGAAACTGCTCCTCCAGAAAAATATAGTTGAAAAGACTGAGCAGCCAATCCTTACTCAATGGTGAGAGATGTTGGAGCATGGTGTAATGGGCATTTATCTGACCTGACAGCAGATGTATGAGAAGAGTGCAGAGCAAGGCAAAGCTCCTCCACTGTGAATGGCTTGTTATAAGGATCCAGGCCAATCGAATGGAAAGACAGTGGAGAGCATTCAGCTTTTTTCTACTAGGACAGAAACTCAGGGGAATAAGATGATGAAGAGATGGAGAAAAATGATTTTCCCAGAGTGTTGGCAATTGTTGGGGGATCAGCAACTGTCTGTGTATTTTGCTCCAGGATAAATAAAGTGGGATGTATAATTCCCACCCATCTTCTGGACTTATCCCACACCATCTTAGAGCTGGTTGTGTGGGTGATAGAAGATTTATATATGATCCAAGAGTTTTTCTGGCACTGAATGAAACAGCCTTTCACCCTGGTATGTTTGAATGTTTCACGATTGGGGGACATCAGATATCTCCAAAACATCCACCCAAGCCTTGTTCTGAGCCTTATGAGCTACAGTGCAATGTGGATTCCATTACGGTTTTGGAAAACAAGGGAATTGTGTCGAAGTTTGAGGAATGGTTGAGGCAGCTGCATGGATAATACAGTCCATCATCTCCACCACTGCTACACTGACTGGCTCCAGACTGAATAGTGTTGGTCAACCTCAGAGGAGTTCGAACCCACTCCAGTCAGCCCAATCAAGCCTCCACTGTGATACGTGTGAAGTGTCATAAGGCCCGCCATGGGAAATGTTGCATACCACAGGGAGGTGATTGCTTCCATTTGGATTGTCCTCGACTTCCCATGTAAAGAGTGGAAGGATTGAGGAGGAACAGATGGTTAGGTAAATGGCTGTAAATGTGCATGTTGGGGAGTGAAAGTATGTACTGACCTCGGTGTTCAACAGGGAGAGTGAAGAATCCAGGAGCCATTGCTCGAGGACCCCACCCTCTCATTGATCTCAACACTACCCCAAAGTGGACTGTGACTGCTGAAGTTCTCCAGGGTGAGGAAGGGGGGTGTCAGCTGCAAGAGACTAAATCATCAAGGTCTTTTTGGAAGACTATGCTTCCAGGTGAAAGATATACAGAGCAGACAATCAGCTAAAATCCCACAAAGAGGTGGATGGCTACAGCATCTAGAGTAGTGGTGAGGGGTACAACTTGGAATGGAGAATAGTTGTTCACAAGGATAGCGAACACCACCGTGAGCTGGACCATCTCCATCCTGGTCCTGACAAAGGAACTAGTGAAAAGTGCTGAATCATGGGATCTTTGACTGGCTGCAAGTATGTCTCCTGCAGGTACACACAAATGGGCTTGTGTGCCCTCAGAGAACATCGATGTCATCATATTCCTCTGAAATTCACAATTCCATTGTAAAAGTGTAGCATTGGGTTGGGTTGTTTTACCTCTGAGTGGCACTTTTTTGCACACAATGGGCTAAATGGCCAGGTCACAAGGACCCCGAGGGCTCAGCGGAGGTTGGGGGAGGGGACCCACAGGAACAGCTGGTGGGAGACAGATGGTAGCTTCCTGTTGAGGCCATCCAGCATTTTCTTTAACGTTCACAGGGTATGGCTCTCCTGCACACGGACCAATGGCTTAATGTCCCATCCGATGGCCAGCGGATTTTCCAAGTCCAGTGGTGTCCCCTACTGACCGTGGTAGTTTTGTGGAGATAAATCTCAATGCTGACCCAGCTGGGACTCGAACCTAGGAACTGCAGATTACAAACCTGGCACACTACCGACTGAGCCAACCCAGCCCCTTGTAAAAATGTAGCCATCTCAGGACTTAGGTGATTGGGCAGACAGCATTTTTCTATTGAGTTTAACTGCCACAGGCAACGGTTAAAATGTGGACAGTGACTGTCCATGTCCTTGGAATTGTCTTAGGAACATGGATCAGTGACCACCTTTATAGGAAAGGATTGCATTTTTATTTACATTAGGATCTTTATAGCAACAGATGTTATTGATGTGTGGAACATGATGAAAAGGTACACAATGGGTATCAACAGTGATCTGTGTGTCAATGCAAATCCTGGAGCAGTTTTTCTGGGAATGTCTTGATCATTCTCCATACAACTCAATCATGAGTCTATGCATTTCACCTGTTTGGATCATTGAAAAAGCACTTTGAAAGAAAATAATTCTGACATGACAAGGTGACAACCAAAGTGCACCAGTGGGTATAAAGAATAAGCTACTATTTCTTCAGTGCAGGAACTTAACAGATGGTATTTCAATGGAAAAAACTGGTTCTTATGTGGAGAAATAAACTGCATTATTCTTCATTGTTATGGATGTCTATGTTTAAGCAGTAATACAAGTGCAACATACCCTTCAATGTTACTTATTTAACAGCCCTCATGTAAAGAAAGACTAGCAACAATGTAAAAGTGTATAAAAATTTGGGATACATAGCTCTTCCAAGATGCATTTTTTCTGGACTCGTTTAAATTTTTTCCCGCATCCAAGTGTTAGAAGAGGCATGTCTAGCACCATCATGCCACATTCAAAGTCATTCAGGTCACTCATTTTGCCCATTATGATGCTTAATCCAACTAACTGATGCTCAAAGAGGTGGTCTGCTTGATTTATACTGCACACCTTAGTCAAGTGGCATATCATGTGTTAGAATGAACCATTTATGTGAAGGGGGTGGTGTACCTAATAAACTGGCATCTCAGTGTATATAAAAAATTAAAGTATTACATATCACAGATTTAAAAACTTGTGATCGCATAAGTTCCATCACATCAAACATATTTTAAAATACAGGAGATAAACACTGTTTAAATAATGTTACTTTAGGTTTGAAGAGTCTGCTATAATATTGATCCTAGTTACAGATTACTTAATGGCACTGCATTAAATTCAATCAGAACAAAACTGAAATATATGGTTTTCTATTACATACTAAAAATTCTGGCATTAAACATACAGGGAAATAATGAAAACACAGACAGCAACTGGAGTACATGCAATGTGCCATATGCATATCACAGGGAATAGGTGAAAATAGGTGTAACATGAGGAACTGTATCGAAGATTATGACTATCTATCAAAAAGGACAAGGTGTTGCCTCCAAAGGTGCAAATTGTGGATGCCATTTGAAGTTGTCAGATAGGGTAGGCGAATTTTGGCACAGATTGTACAATGGAAGCACAAGACCATGGCACCACAAATAGCAGCAGAGTTGAACACCAACTGGAATAATCCTGTTTCTGTCATAACAGTTCATCAGGAACTTCATGTGCTGGCATTTATGGCCATGCTGCAATCTACAAACCTGATAACCAACATCAATGCAACAAAATGTATAAGGTGGTGCAAAGCACATAAAAACTGGAATGCTAAAGATTGGCAAAGTGTCATCTGGTCTGATGAATCATGCTATATATTGTTTCCCACCACTGGTAGAGTGTACATCTGGCAAAAATCTCCAGAAGATTACCACCCTGACTGTGAAGTATGGAGGTGGATTCCTGATGCTGTGGGGTGCCATATCATGGCATTCCTTAGGGCCATTAGTTATTCTGCAAGGTCGTGTCACATCCACACTGTATGAATCCATTCTAGGGAACCACTTGCACCCAATGTTGCAGTCATTGTTCCCTAATGACCATCCCTGGTTTCAAGCGGATAATGCACCTGTGCATTGTGCAAAACTGTCAAGTTGTGGTTTGCAGAACATGAGGATGAGGTACAGTAGCTATGCTGGCCATCTCAATCTCCAGTCCTCAATATTATTAAACATTTGTGGGAATGAATATCTGGAGTGTAAGGTCACACTGGAGGCCAGATCACACTTTCCACCTCCAGCATCACTGGCACAGTTGGGCCATATTTTACAGGAAGAATGGTCCCACATTCCATCGTATGTGCATGACTTCTATAAGTCTATTCCACATCGAATTGTGTCTGTTTTGAAGATTCGAAGTGGCCTATAGCTTATTAATAAAATGTTCTCTACAAACAGTATGTGTTTACATTATTTTGATAAACCCCCGTATATGGTTTTCAAATTTCAGTCCCTTCATTAGGGTTACATGGAGAATAAAAAGAAAGATACTCAGAGTGACATAGTTGGTTGTACAATTTGATTCATAGGGAGAACAAAGTTTTCTGGCTGGTTGGAAAACAAACACCTGCTCAAGACTGCAACCATTCAGATTAACTGAATCACAGCCTGCCTGACCAATTTTCATCACTTTAGTTATATGCAACCATTCAGATTATATCTCTGTTTATCACCAAACCAACTCTATTACCAGTCTCAATAGCTCGAATGAAAGAATTCATTTCAACATCATTTGCCAAAAGGGCTAAATCATCAGCATAATCTAAGCAGTATCTAAGGTTAAGTATAATAATATTACTATTGCTATAATCATTAGAAAATATTACTACTATTACATGCTACATAATTATAAACAGAAAAGATCTTTATTGTACAATTTGGAATCATACATTTAAATCTATGAATGATACAGTCTATACCTCAGTATCACTTTTTCCCCACTGACGACTTGACACAAACTCACTTTGTACAAATGAAGATGAATTAATATCTTCAATTGTCTGAGCTCGCTTTATTTGCTCTGATACAGACAGCTCAGGAGAGCTCTGTGCTGATTGTTTGGAATCTTGTGTTGATTCAGATAAAAGCCCTTTCTCTCTAAGTTCTGCATCAGCATTAGCTACACAAAGGAAAAAGAATGAAGAATAAAAATTACTTGGTTTCAGCTTTGTAGAAACATTATAAAAATAATCATAACATTTACATGTTCATAATCTTTGTTCAAAACCAAGATACAGTCTTCTGCAAAACTAATTGAAAAAGAAATTGTTCACATTCATTCACTATAGCAGTTCAACTGATGCTTACACTTCGCACTACCTAATTATTTACTTTAACAAATACCACAAATACAATTTTTATTGTTGTAACATCTGTAAATAAGTTGAGAGCCAACATTACTTAAAACAGTCTTTTCTAACATAGTGAATTATTATACAAAAATATTTAACTTTTACACAAATGCAAATGACACCCTAACATTGCCTTAAAATACAATTTTTTAAATCACATACCATCTGAATCTCAAGTTCTGTTCAAGTATGTAGCTGTTAGACATCAACCAAAGAATAAAGTAGATATATAAGAGATATCGCACAAATGTCTCAAATAAACATAACTGCTGTAAGTTGATACTACCAGAAAGAGGCAATATTTGGCTCAATAAAATTATTACTGAATAAAGAAAAAATGAAAAGTGGCTCATATAAACCTCATATGGAATCAACTCAGTTTGAGAGGGAATTCAGATTTTCCACCATTCATCCCAAGAGGGTATGAAGACAAATGCCAAAGAAATTGTGAAAAAACAGGGTTGGATTGTTTAACCTCTAAGCAGCACTTTTTTGTACACAATGGGCACAACTTATTTTAATGTTTTTTCAGAATAACAAAGCAATTACTTTAGTAACTTGTTATGACTAATGAACGCAAGTGATATTATATACCAAAAGACTATATCTACAAATTGAAAATTTAATCTTGAACAATAAACAGGTACACAAAAATTTTGGATGCATACAAATATTTTTATTATACCTTCAATATACTGAAGATATAATAAAAATCTATTATATATATAATTTAAAAAAATTATACCTTCAATATTTGAAGGTATAAAATTTGTATTATACCTTCAATAGTATAATAAAAGTAATTGACAGTTCAGAATAATAGTATATATAACATGCATTTAGTTAAAAAAACATACTATATTGCTATACTGTTAGCTAGGCACTGCACACCTAAAGTATGTATAGTATATAGAGCAATGCTAGACCTATTAAAGTAAAACTATTTTAATCATTCTTCTCAGGAATCAATAATGATTTACATAAATCTTATATGGTTCTTTAAGCTGGCATGTTCAGCTAATAGTGTACATAATTTTTTTTTATTTTATTACATTGTACTATATATTTTTTAAGGGAAGCTGGAGCTTGTCAGTGTCATGATCAGATGACCTTTGCCATGCCAAACAGTTCAGCATCTGCAGAGTACTCACAAATAACAGGCAGATCGCTTAGAAAAAGGGTGAGAAGAAAACTGCAAGCATCATCTGTGCCTAAGGGGTCAGTCCCCCAAGCCTTGGACAGTTAGGAACACCGTATCACGGCTGCTTGGCAGTGGCTAACAGAGGTCATGTGAGCGGAAGTGACCAGAGGGGGAGAAGAAAGGAAGAAGACGGCAGGCTGCAACCTAGAGAAAGAAAAAGGGGTCAGAGGGACTCGGCGCGGCAGCCAAGAGGACAGTGGGGGAAGTACGCTTGGCTCGGAGAGAAGGAGCGCATTGTCTTTGTCGAGGAACGGTGTCAATAACTGCCGAAGCTCATAGCATCCTGTAAGCAGGAAGTGTTTGTGTGTTATATGCTGGATGTAATAGTCTGTAGTATTAAACATCGGTTAAGTTTATCCAGTACCAGTGTCGGTAGCCCACTCATTCCCAATTCCGTGTATGCTCGAGACCCCTTTGTTCCGGACTGAAGTGTTGGCGCACTGAGATAACGGTAGCGGCTGACAGCCAGGAGAGCCCACTGCAACAATATTGCTATACTGTTAGCTAGGCACTGCACACCTAAAGTATGTATAGTATCTAGAGCAATGCTAGACCTATTATTAAAGTAAAACTATTTTAATCATTCTTCTCAGGAATCAATAATGTTTTACACAAATCTTATATGGTTCTTTAAGCTGACATGTTCAGCTAATAGTGTACATAATTTTTATTTTATTTTATTACATTGTACTATATATATTTTTAAGGGAAGCTGGAGCCTGTCAGTGCAAAGAACAAAACTAACCCAAAAGCTTATCAAGTTTGATTTGGTTTCTCATACAAACTACATTTACATAAGGGCATGAACATTGGTCTAATAGTCAGGTGCACTAACTACTATACAGATACATTTAAATAGTAAAAGCTCACTTACATGGAATGGATGGGAAATAGAATTTTCAGTTATCTGAATTTTGCTTAACATGAACTACAATAAAATATTCCAGTAGTCAAAACACAAACTGCATTATTAGACTTTAATAATACTATATAACCTTTGTATAAGTTCCCAAGTTCAAGTTGGGTTGCTTTACCTCTGAGTGGCACTTTTTTTGCACACAATGGACTAAATCTCGACACTCCCAGCTGGGACTCGAACCTGGGAACTGCAGATTATGAGCTTTGTGCACTACTGGCTGAGCCACCCTTCCCAGATTCAAGACACCATCATGTCTGCATTGAGAATTTTTCTGCTAATCCTTCCTCTACCTTCAGTGAGAAAAGGAACACTCATGAATAAATGGAAAAAGGGCATGGAGGAAGTGGGGAGAAAAGGAGGCCTTTGGGAAGATTAGTTTTCAATATTTTTTTCATATATTTTCCTCATTAAGCATAATGTGTAAAACCTTACTTGCCCTCCAAGTGCACACAGGAGTAATGACTAGCAGAATGAAATACTACTTACCTGCTGCTTTTAATGCTGCTTGTAGTTTAGCCTTCATTATCTCCTCTTCATTCTGAAAGATGGTACAGCTAAAATTGTACATCTCTTAATGACAATACAATAATTATACATGAGGTAATAATATATATATTAATTATAGAGAATCAAAATAAATTATGCACAAAATATTACACTGTTGCACAAAATGCTGAACTACGCAACTAGTAAAAATACAGATATTGCTACTAGTACTCATATTTTAAGCAGTAATCAAAATTAACTCCTGGAAAATTTTATATTTTTAAATTTTTAGTATTACTCATTTAAATAACTGATATGAAATAATCTTTAAAACTGTTCATTCAACAAGAAAAACCAAATGTAATTACTATTGAATTTCTCATCTATTACACTGGAAGTGTTTGGATTTTTTAACATCTTTCAGAATATTAAATATGCACAGTCATTGCTTTGATCAACACTCATAATTAAATGGTCCATGTTGGAAGAGTATTTGTTGAAAACCATATCAGATATAATAGCTGAAATAAATTACAAAATTGTGTCCAGAACTTCTGATGAAAACAGCAGCTGACATGTGGTTGCCAGGCTATGTTTTAGGGTACCACATCAGTCAAAAATAGAGCTTTGTAAACTTATAAAAAAAGTTTACTGAGTACACTTGCCATTAAATTTACAGTATTGAAATGGGTATTTCACAGTGCCACAAATATTTTATATTTTACCCTCTTCACTTAAAAAAATATTCACTACAAGATTGCATAATTAAGTTCTGAAGTTCTAGTACATATAGAAATAAAACAACTGGAAAAAGCATGCAAACCCAAAAGAAAAAAAGTTAGCTACAAAAATGCACTACTTTGTCAGTCTTCCACATTGCCAATAGTTATATATCAAGATATGATTTTTATTTTGAATTTTGACTTAACTTTCACTTCAAACAAAAAGATACCAAACGGATGATTGTTTCATTCAGATTCTTTTTTTTTCATAATACTGTGCAGCAAGATTTTTATCTATCAGCAAGAGTAGTGATTTCAGTCCCAGCAAAATTTCCTTAATGGCATATTAAAGGTTAATATTTTTATATGGTTCAGAACTGGTGTTTCATTGTTTATGAAACTTAGTTATTTCACAATAGCCTTGAATAGTTATATTTGCTGGAAAACAAGATAAGGTAAAGATGTAAATGGTGAAGAATACATTTTTATGCACAGAGTTCAAATTTATATTTCTACTTACATTTGTGAATGAAAAAGTAAATCTGGTAGTTGTTGAGAAAACGTTTTCCATCAAGAAACACATTTTTCGAAATTTGAAATGTAGTTTTTAATAAAATCACCCTCCCATTCAACATTGAAAAGGATGCGCTGGTGACAGGAAAGAGAGGAAGTCTGCCTTGAAGACTTTTCGATGACAGTCAGTGGTCACTGAGTTATGTTACGATTGACAGCCTTCCATAAGACAATATACTAATCCCTTCTCCATGTGTTAAGATGCTCCAGACAAGTAATTGTATACATCTGGGATTTCAAATCCATCGAAGTTGATCGTTTTGTTCCCGTATTTTCATTACAAAACCATGTGGATGCCTACTTCTACAAATATGCATTTGTATTAGAGACATTTGAACTTTCAGCTATAAGATTTCTATTAAGAAAAGTGCCACAGAGCTTTTACTGTACCAATTATTCTGTAGGTGCACAAAACAGTAAATCTGCATTTATATGTAAATATAATAAATAAATACCCCCTCAAGCAGCTGCTTGCCACAGAGGTCTGACAGTTTATATGCCACAATAAAAGGTCTGAGAGGATGGCAGGACCTCAGCAGAAAAACAACACAACATCCATGCCTTACCTGGAGCTTGAACCCAGATCCCTTAGGTTAAAAGAAGAGTATAAAATTAAAATACACTTTCTGAGAGAAAAACATTACAAAAAGTTGCGCTTAAAAACAAAATTAAGATAAAAGCAATATTTACACCTAGATTTACAAGTTTTGCACATTCCTATTTTTTCGCTGTTACTGAATTCATAACTTTAAAATTTAAAAAATTCCCAAGAGCTATACACTCAGTTTCAAACTAAAATAACTGCAAACAAAAAAATTAGGGTAACTTATAAAACCATGTTTTTTTAAAGAAGTCTTTATCATATCATTATTTAGAAATGTATGCTATTCCAAGGTTAGAGATAATTTTTCATATGAATTTGATAACTTATTTGCTTACCAGTTTCCTGTTTCTGGAGTTCTTCATTTTATGAGTCCTGTGCCTGAAGAGAAATAGCATATTCACATATTACAAGCTAAACCAATTTTACAGTTTAACATTAACATTATTGAAATAAAATGAAACTGAGTAAGAGCATATTTAAAATAAAAATTCTAAATGGCAATGACAATAATACACTTAAGCAAAATGAAATGGCTTGGTATAAACAAGTGAAGAAATCAAAGTGAAAAAAAATACATAAAAAAATTACAAAACTCTACTATCATCATTGCAAAATAATTTTTTTACAGTAGTCCATGATATTTTTAGTTTCGTTAACTCAAATAGTCTGTGGGCAAAAATGCACATAACAAAATAAATATAATAGCATATAAATGAACTTGTTGTTTACTGGCTGTTACAAATTCTAAAATTTGTAAATATTGCTGTATATTATCTTGACTGGCTTCCAGTTAAATTTCCTTTGGACAAAGCTAACAGAATACATTATAAAGTTTGAAACTGACAAAGCACCCTCAGAAGAGAGTAACAATGTTATGAGGTAAAGTAATTGATATAGAAGGGCTGATCTTATAGGCATCTTTTATATTAGATACTATTTTTTCAAATCTATGGATGTGTGTCATTTTTCTGCTGAGGTCCTGCTATCCTCACAGACCTTCTACTCTGGCATATAAACTGACATGCTCCTGTCAAGACCTCTGTGGCAAGCAGCTGCTTGAGAAGGTATTTTTTTTTATTTAAATAATTTGTAAACAAAATAAAATAGCCATTATCAACAAATAACTTTCACTAATTTTAAACAGAAGTCAATTATTTGAAAAAGTTTGTACATATAAAGTTATATAAAATACATTGTATCTAATTTCTGACAAGTTATCAGCAAAATCCATACACAGAGGTGCATATAATGAAACTACTTGAAATTCTTTTAACTCAATTTTTAAGCTACTAGCAATAACATTACTATACTCCATTTATCAAGAGATGGCAGCAATGAAACTTAGTAACTGTTTTTTATGGAACTAGTCTAAGATTAAACTTATATTGCAATCATTTATATACATATTTAAAACTAACAATCACAGCTTTAGTTTGCAAAACTTTAATATTACACAATTTTTAGATGTATTTACATTTAAGAAATAAATTATTGAGGAGCGCTATAATTGCTCATTTAGTGAATATAGCTTAAATTGCTGTATAGTGCAATTTGCTTATTGCCTCAGATATTATTACATTATCTTGTACAAATACCTTTTCCTATCAAAGGCTGCCAAGAGTAAAAAAGAAATAATTACCAGTCCTGAGCTTTAATACCTTGCTGGTGCAGACAACAGTTGGTCACTAAGGTTGCAAATCCCTTTTTATGCTCTTCCAGCATACTCATTGTTAAGTTGACATTGATGGTATGTGTCATCATAGCTGTAGTTATCAGTCATGGTATTGTTGAAAATCATTGATACCATGGGTTTTCTGTCGATTACACAGATACCCGTCACTGATATGCACTGACTTCTGCTGGTAGTTCTATTTTTACAATGTTAAGCTCATAGGCAGTTGCATAATGTGATCTAGTTGAATTTATTGAGCACATCCTCAAGAATTCTTAAAAACATTTAACATTATCAACTGAACTGAATGATGCTTTTACATACGATAAATCTTCCCTACGCATGTATTTTTATCATTTAACTTATTATGGGGGTTGGGGATGTCTATATTATACACTAAAGAGCCAAAACATTATGACCAGCGCGTCTTTATGCAAATCGAAGCAACTTTGAATAATGAAGGTACATCCTTTCAGGGCAAAGATATATCCCTCTAGTAGTGCCTTCTTTCAGCAGGATAATGCGCCATGCCACACTGCCTAAATTGTTCAAGAATGGTTCGCGGAACATGAGGAAGACTTCCAGGTATTTCCCTGGCCTCCAAATTCCCCAGACATCAATCCAATCAAGCATCTGTAGATGTGGTGGAATAGCATATCTGAACTGCAGCGGCTCAACAACATAACTTACAAGAGTTAAAGAATCTGCTGATAACGTGTTGGTACCAGAGACCACAAAACATCTTCAGAAATCTTGTAGCATCCATGCCTTGCCAGGTAAGAGTGTTTTGGCAGCAGGTGGAGGACCAACATCATATTAGGCAGGTGGTTATAATGTTTTGGCTCTTCGGTGTATACTCCTCCTGTTGAGGGTAGCTTATCTTGATCATTTATTATGAGCTTTTTAATGCTTTTATTTAAAGTAAGAGGTAATGTGTTCTTGAGGATGTGCTCACTAAACTCAACTAGCTCACATTGTCTACAAGCTTAACATTGTGAAAATGGAACTACCAGCAGAAGTCAGTGCATGTCAGCGACAAATATCTGTATAATTGACAGAAAACCCATGGCATCAATGATTTTCAACAATACCAGGACTGGTAATTATAACTGTGACAGTACATACCATCAATATCAACTTAACAATGAATATGCTGGAAGAGTGGAAAAAGGGACTTGCAACCCTAGTGACCAGCTGTCATATGTGCCAGCAAGGTATTAAAGCTCAGTACTGGTAATTATTCCTTTTTTACTCCTGGCAACTTTTGATAGGCAAAGGTATATGTACAAAATAATGAAGTAATATCTGAGGCAATAAGCAAATAGTACTATGTGGCAATTTAAGCTATATTCACTGAGTCCTCAAGAATTTATATCTTAAATGTAAATACAGCTAAAAACGTGTAATATGAAATTTATATACACATATTTAAATGATAGTGTTTAAATAAGTTTCAAACTTCCATTATATTCAACATAAACTATAAATTTGGAAACTAATATATGTAATTAAGAAAATATTGTGCATATACATTATCAACATACTATTATTAAAACAAAATGGTGACTTTCATTTGAGTAGTGCCACCGGTCTGATAGTCAGAAAGGTAGGTGAAATCAAATTTTTTCTGGTAAAGTAAGCAAATTTTGAGAATAAAATTGCATTTTATATCCATTAATAATTAGTGATTCCTATAATACCTTTCAAATTCAGATTCTGAGAATTTTACTCAAGCTCAGGAACCAGTCTATTGTATTACTTGCCTCAAGGTTAAGTAATTTTTCAAGTTGTGATTTGATAATTTCTCATACTATTAAAGATGAGCTAAATTTTATTCCATGTATTAACAGCAAACTTTGAAGAGTAAAAATGTTTGTTTTGCAATTTTAAAAAGATAAGTCACTGGTTGAACTGGTATAAACATTAAGACATGTTTCATTAAAATGGGAGAAAATTTGGTTTAAATTAGTATTATAAAGATTAATGCAATTCTAAACGTACTGAAAAGATTTTGTTGCTGTTTCGCTAAAGTAGTAGTGCAATAAAATGATATTTTGGCTTTGTGTTTCTTATATGCATATGCCTGCAATTATTTTTGCTGTCCATCAATCACAATATCCATTCATTACAACAAACCAATTGTGTCAAAATTTGATTTTTAAGGCTCAGAAATATACACTACTGATATTATTTCAATTGCATTAACACAGGATGTATTCCGGCATAAAATCATTTTTAACTTGAAGTTAAAAGTGTATTTTACTGTGTAAATAATTAAGGTTACTAACTCCTAAAGATCTAATTCAGGGGATTTATTCAAACTTAGCACCCTGCATACTAAAGGCTAGAAAACTATTTTTTGGAATAATTTAATGAAATTATGATTCATTTTAAGAAACTAAATATTTTGAACCAAGAAGAAAAAAAAACTTTTTAGTGTTGTCACTTTAAAAACTTTGCTGCAGAATCAGGTAAATAGAAGTTATCAAGTAACATTCTAATACATAAGTGAAGTCTGAAAAATCCAATTAAATAAATTATAATATACATATTTCATGGAATTTTACATGTTTTGTGTAGTAATTTTAAATGTAAATGTTTAATATGAGACTTGAAGGTTTGTAATAATCTAAAATATGTGTAAATGAAGTTGGGCTATTATTGGGTTAAAACTACTGCATTCAAAAAGCCAAGTAGAAGAACAATCATAGTAAAGGAATCTGCTCTGTAGTACACAAAGGCCAATTGGCTGCTTTCATCTCTCAATAAACATAGTATAGAATCACAAACACATTTACTTATTTTATGGCTTAAAAGAAATTATTGTACCAAAATAATTAAGAACCTACCTAACTAAATAATTAAGAAAATATATTATACTTCAATTAAAAATATTAGGGTTGAGTTATTGACTTGAATGGTAATACTAACGTTACGAAGTAAACCGTCAGCATAATACCTATTAATATTGCGATATTGATATTAATTTCCCCCATTCTTGAATTAAGCAGGAAAAATTTACTGTAAATAGAATACAGTCCCCTCATTGAAAAGTTCAAATTCAATTAAAAGAACTTTCTTCTTTCTCTGAAGAGCTAAAATGACTTTTCAGCTATATTTTGGAGTTTTTATGGTGCATTTTCATCTTTAGTAAGGAAAGTTTAGGAAAAAAAAACCCACAAGATTTCTCATAAGCAATTTAGTATTTGATACACATTTTGCATTAATTTATAAATACAGCTTTGGAACTGAAATCTACAGGAAAGCATCTTTTCATTCTTCAAAGAATGGAACATAGGAAACTAAGAAAAATACTTGACTTCTTAGTAACTAAATTAGATCCTCCTCTTAGTATTACTATGATTTACCTCTGTTTCAACTCATTAAGGGCCTTTCTAAAGAGCATTTTTCATCCATATAGACCATATTAGTTCTGTGAAAATATAATACTATAATAATAGTATTAATATGATTCATTTAAGACCAATTTTACTTTATTTTTATCTCTGCTAAAAGTATAAGCTTCAAAAGATCTGTACTAATTTCCAAACACCAACTGAATTTCCAATATGAATCCTTATTGCATTCTATATTTCTTCAGTAATTAACATTTAGAACTATTTCCTGTTCATTAGAGATGATAAAGAGAAAATAGTGTACAAAAAATGTATACTTTTCAAACCAGGAAAAATAAAAATAACAAAGATGATAATCCATACCTTTCTTTGAAGTTAACATTTTCGTGAGAGAGCCTAACCAATGAAAATATTAGTCAAGAGAATGAAACAAATGAAGTTCCTGAAAGACAGAAATGAACAATGGTGGCAGTTTGGAAGTGAAAAAGGACTCTACAGTTATGCTATTCCATTACTCTCAAATTTATTTCCATGTACACCAGGCACGTCAAACATGCGGCCTGCCAGGAACTGTTCTGCGGCCCACCAAGATTGATAACCAATACATTTATTTAACTTTTGACAATACTGGATTCTTTAATTAAAATTATAAGTACGTACACGGTACATGAATTAAATAAATGTATTTCAGAAAACATTTCCATTTATATATAAGGGAAACTATTGCGCATAAATGTATATGTCGAAGCCCGATCGTAGAATTGCTCATATCATGAAATGCCCGATCATTTCATGAAATAGTGGCATTTCATGATATGAGCAATTCCAGGATCAGGCTCCGACATGTATACACGTCTCGAGGTCATTCAAATGTACATACTTTGCGCATGGCAATGAGTCACGAAATGCCAGTAGAGTTGGAAGCTATTCGTTAGCAGTCAGTGAACAAATACTGCGTTCTAGTCTAGTTTGCACATAACAATTTTCATCTGGTTTAAAAAAGTAGTGTTCTTTGTTTAGTGTTTAACTGACAATTTATTAAAACAATGCACAAGCCCTCCACAAGTATGAGCAGAAAACGATCAATTGAAGAAGAGCATCGCACTTTTCAAGAAAATTGGGAATTAAAGTACTTTTATTTTCAAGGAAAAAATAAAATTTTGTTTGATATGTAGAAACTCCATAGCGGTTTCTAAAGAGTATAATATTAAAAGACACAATGATACAATTCATAAAGAAAATTATGACAAATATGTAGGGAAGCTTCGTGAAGATAAATTGTCAGAATTAAGGTTGATACTTCAAAAACAACAAAGCATATTTGCCAAACCTATTGAAGATAATACAGCTGCTGTAAAAACGTGCAATTTGATATCGCATTTAATTGCAACCAAGTTGAAACCATTCACTGAAGGGGAATTTATTAGCAAATATGGCAGTGATTCAGGCAGTGAAAGTATTGTGCCCAGAACAATTAAAAAAATTCAAAAATGTAAGCTTAACAAGAAATACCATTGCCTGCAGAATTGATGATATAGCTGAAAATTTACGTAATCAACTAAAATCAATAATTCTAACATTTGAAACTTATTTCATTGCAATTGACGAAAGCACAGACGTACAAGATAAAGCTCAGCTAGCTGTTTTTATTCGCGGATGTGATGCGAACTTGAAAGTAAGTGAAGAGCTTTTGGAAATTATCCCAATGCACGATACAACCACTGGGGTTGATATTTTTAACGCAATGATGGATGTTCTGATAAATATAATTTATCATTACAAAAACTAGTTTCTTTTGCAACTGATGGTGCTCCTGCTATGACTGGTGTTATTAAAGGAGTTATTACACAAGTAAAAGAAAAATACACAGAACAAGGTAATAATTCTCTTCAACACTTTCATTGTATTATTCATCAACAAACATTATGCTCCAAAGTTCTAAATATCGGGCATGTTTTAAAAAATGTTAGTAAAATTGTAAATTATATTCGCACACGTGGACTTAATCACAGTCAATTTAGTAAATTTCTAGAAGATATAGGAAGTGAATACACCGATCTACCTTATTACACAGAAATTCGATGGCTTTCCAGTCATAAAGTTTTAAAGAGATTCTTTCAATTGTTGAACAAAATCATCATTTTTTTAGAATCCAAAAATTATGAATGTGAAATATTAAAAGACAATCAATGGATAAAAGATCTGGCTTTTGCCATTGACATTACAAATCACCTTAGTCAACTTAATCTCAAACTACAAGGCAAACAGCATGTGGTTACCACCTTATTTGACAATATCAACGTTTTCAAACAGAAATTATTACTCTGGCAAAAACAAATTCAAAAAGAAAATTTATCTCACTTTGAATCTTGAAGTCATTATTACAAAAATCACCACAAAAGAAATTTCGGGAATATGCCAACCAAATTAAATTGTTAGAAAATGAATTCGAAAGAAGATTTTTGGACTTCAAGAAATGTGAAAATCAAAATCAATCCAAAGTGAATGCACAGTATTCCCTGTTAAGAAACATTAATTAATAGATTCTGAAAAAAATTCATCGCCGCCATGGCGGGAATCGAACCCGCATCTCTCCAGATTCATGCCAGAGCGCGCTAACCATTGCACCACGCGTCGGACAACGAATATTTTCAGAATATGACCTTATAAATTTTCTTCATTCACATCTCAAGAAGAAAATTTATAAGGTCATATTCTGAAAATATTCATTGTCCGACTCGTGGTGCAATGGTTAGCGCGCTCTGGCATGAATCTGGAGAGATGCGGGTTCGATTCCCGCCGTGGCAGCGATGAATTTTTTTCAGAATCTATTAAATAAAGTGAAAATAAATTTCAATTATTTACTTCTCCTTTGTCCATTGATTCTGAAACTGTTGATGAAAATTTACAACTGGAACTAATCGAAATTCAGTGCGATTCCATATTTAAACAAAAATATATGAATGTTGGGATTCCACATTTCTATAATTATTTATCACCGGACCGATTTCTCAATGTGTTATTAGCAATTAAATGTATTTTATCTATGTTCGGTAGCACATATTTGTGCGAACAACTATTTTCCACTTTAAAAAATAATAAAACTGCGGAAAGATCAAGATTAACAGACAAGCATGTGCAAGCAATTTCAAAAATAACTACAGCTCAACAAATTCAACCAAATTTTGAAGATTTGGTTAATGAAAAACATTGCCAAGTTTCTTCAAAAAAAAAAGATATTATTTTATTTAAATAATGTTAAATTGAAAAAAAGAAACTTTCCTACATACATATGTATTTTTTAATATGTTTATATTATGTGTATTATTATTTTGTATGTATTGATTTGTTTATAATAAAAGCTATGCTTCATCTTTATTTCCATTTGTTTTCTTTTGTTTTGCAGCCCGCGATTTAATATATAATACTTAATATGGCCCTCGGTGGTTAACGAGTTTGACATGCCTGATGTACACCCTCCCTCAATTTACATGATTTTGGTTCACATGGTCAAGAAAATGCAACCAGTTTCGCTTCAAATGGCATAGATTCAGTTTTACATGGATTAAACTTTTATTTTTATATATACAGATATATATTATGAATATTATGAAGAAACAGTGGCATAGTGTCAAGGGAGACTATTACACTAAGTATTACTGAAGTAAAACCAATTTTATTTTAGTTGATACATTTTCAACAATAAATAGATAATAGTAACAAGTTATATTTTTTTGCTAAAACTGTATTCTTGCCAATGCAATATTTGGCATTTTAATAGAACAGAACTTGTTTTGGATCAGCAGGAAGATATAAGATTTCTAGACTGAATTCTTTTAGGTTAGTGAAAATAGTGTTTTATTTCATTTTTAGAAGTTTACTATGTAGAATGTTATATAGGTTAAATATATCTGATTCATAAAATAACACAATGAATTTATAATAAGTGTTTAATTATTGGTACAAAATGTGTAATTTCTAATTTAGTTTTCATATTTGCTGGTGTACAGGATGAGTATTCTTTGTGAAAAGAAAAAAATATATGCTTGGGTTGTTTTACCTCTGAGTGGCCCTTTTTTTTTACATGCAATGAAATAAATGGACAGGTCACAACGACCTCAAGGACTCAGAGAAGGTTGGAGGGAAGGGGCCCACTAGGCACCTGTCTAGTCTCTTATCAAGGCCATCCAGCATGATCTTTAATATGCATTGGATTCTCTTATGCACAAGGGCTAGAGCTTTAACATTCCATCTGACAGACAGCAGCCTTCTCAAGCCCATTGGCAACCTCATTTTGACCAAAAGCAGAGTGTGGTCTAGAGAGGTAAATCACAATCCTTGCTGTAGTAAACTAAGTATTCAGTGCTGCAGTATAATACTAGGTATTGATGGAAACCCCAGGTTGCTCAAAGTCCAATCCCTACTATTTGAAGAGGCAATAAATATAGTTTTAATAACAGTTGAGTTGGGCCTCGAGTTTCTTTATCCAGACATAGATGGGATTTGAACCTGGGAACTACAGATTATGAGCCTGGCATGTTACTGACTGGACCAATCAGCCAGCCTGAAAAGTAATATAGGAACTAGTACTAATAAAATACAAGGTTACATTAACATTTATTATCACTGCTGAACTGAAATTTAAGATAAATATTTAAAAATAAAAATTTCAATATACAGGGTGGTTATAATTAAACTGACAGTACTCAGAGTGATGTAGAGAAGGATTTACTTGACAGATCACAGCGAAAAGTGGTGGATACCGTAACATGGGGTAGAGAATTTGCAAATAAAAAAAAAATAGTGTTAGTGCCACCAGGTAGTGTGGGTGCACTAAAAATGTGGTAGAATATGCTAATTTCTCGTGACATTGCAGTCAATCACACAAGAGAGTCCCATGAGGCACCTATAAAATGTGATGTCTTCCCTGTAATTGCTAGAAGGAACCATAGCTATCTGCAAGAAAGACTGAGCTTTGCTAATGAAACTCTTTTACCAAAACAGCAGTAATGCTGCCACTGCATTGCGTTGAATATCATCATCTGAAAGATATAGGGAAAGGATCTTTGTTGCTAAATGAACTGGATAATATGATACAGAAATATGAAGGAACAGGTGAGTTGGGTGTAGCTCTGGGTAGAGACTGGAGGCCTATTGCAGAAAGCAATGTGGAAGATGTCGCACTTACTGTTGCAGAAATCCAGCTGCAATTGGAGCTACCAATAGTTAGTGCGAGACATGTATCCCGGCAACTGCAACTTCTGTGGTTAACTGTCTGTAAAATTAAACGGTCCATCCTGAAATGGTATCCTTATAAAATTCATAGGGTGCAGCAGCTGCAACCACGTGACCCTGAACAGTGCACCAACTTCACTTTGCAATTTCTGGTGGGGATGCAGCTCGACAACATGTGGCTTTCTAAAGTCTTATGGACCAATGAGGCACATTTTTCCCTACATGGAGCAGTGAATACGCACAACTGCCGAATATGGGGACCTACACATCCACATGCTGTGCCCCTACACTCCAACTATGCAACTGTATGGTGCTGGTTTACTGTAAACTTTATAATCGGACCATTTTTCGTTGAAGAGATCACACCTCAAGACCCTGTATGTTGATCAGTCAATGGACCACATTACATAGATCTTCTCTGCAGCAAGATTATTCCGGCTTTGCAAGAAATTGCTTAAACTCCAAACCTTCATGCAGGATGGGGTGCCACCCCATATTGCACAAAAGCTAAGTTTACCAAGGCAATGTTAAATCGCTTGCTAAACTGAAGGCAAGAATAACACAGCATGTTGCAGCCATTCCCCGAGACATGTTTCAAGCAACTGTGGATCATGCCGTATTATGTTTCCAGCTCATTTTGCATACGAATGGTTCACATATTTAGAATTTTGATTTGTAAAATAAAGATTATGTTTGTTCAAATTGGTATTTTCTTTATTTTAGCATGTCCATGCCACCTGGTGGCACTAACACTAGCTTTTTTTTATTCGCAAATTCTCCACCCAATGTTCTTCTTAAGGTATCTACCACTTTTTGCTGTGATCCATTGAGTACCCCCTTCTCTACATCGCTCTGAGTACTGACAGTTTAATTATAACCACCCTGTATGTTTTATTGATAACAATATTTTTTCCCCCTTAAGTTGTTGGTTTTGATTTACATGGTAGTTTTCTGGAACCTATCTACCATGTAAATCAAGGGATGGGTGTATCCTAGTAAACATGCATTAATTCTTTTTATAAGAGATTATAAGAGGTTCTTTTATAAGATAACTGTTATATCCTACAAAGTGGGAAAAATCATGCAAAAACCTAAGGAGTTTGTGTTTTGAAATAATATTTGCTTAATCTAAAATTTTACAATGTGTATCATTTTATTGTTAAGAGACTGAAAAAATAACTAGAAAAAAATAGCTGATTTAGAAGTTTGCCAATAGAAAAACATCTTCATTTCCAAAAGCTAGATTCTCATAGGAAAACAAAGAGGGCAACTGTCTGTCTTGTCCGACATTGTCCAAACATTACTGATAAAGAACGAAATAAGCTTAATTACTGACATAGTAATCAAGCACATTATCTTTAAGGAAGCTTTGACACAATCACCATTAAAAAGCAATTATCAGAGACATATTTGGCTTATCACACAAAGTACTGGTTACCTGCTTTATGATTAGCGATGTTATTATAATGCAGTTCTATTGTTGGCCAAACCTATTATGCACATAAATAAAAAAATAAATACCCCCTCAAGCAGCTGCTTGCCACAGAGGTCTGACAGGAACCTGTCAGTATATATGCCAGAGTAGAAGATCTGAGAGATGGCATGACCACAGCAGAAAACAACACGAACATCCATGTGGCTCGAACCCAGGTCCCTTAGATCAGTAGCCAAGCGCGTTAACCACTCCGCCATGGGACAGCCGTGCTTACTGAAATTTCACATCCAATTGAAATTGTACTTTCTTTATTGACATGAAAATCAAGGAACACATCTAGACTATACAGAAGATGCTCCACACCTCTTAATGTATTTAATATAAAGTAACTTTGATGGTGTGTGCTACATGAGAGTCAATGAGGATAATTCACAGTAACCATCCTTCATGTATGCAGTATTCATTTAAGCTGAGTATGTGCATTTGCATGAAGGATGGTTACTCATGTGAACTATCCTCAGTGTTTCTTTTTAGTGGCTGTATGCAGGTGTTTCAGTGCTGCAGTGTAATACTAGGTATTAATGGAAACCCTAGACTGCCCAAAGTCTGGTCCGTACTAATTGAAGAGGCAATAAATATAGTTTTAATAATAGTTGGTTGGGCCTCGAGTTTCTTCCTCATGGGAGAATTGCAGATGGTTACACTGTATGCTGGATTTCTATGACTAGTGATATTTCCATGGTGGTGATACCAGGTTTCGTCACCAAGTGCAATCTCATATAGGAAACCATTTCCAGTTGTTTCATATTACATCAAATGCTATAGAGGTAGTACCTTAGGCAGCCATTTTTGCTCCTTACTAAATATGTGTGGCACAGACTGAAAACATACTTTATTGTATACCCTAGGTTTGAATTATGGAATGCATTGATGCAATAAATCCACTGTTGTGGCCATGTTACATGGCCTCTTATGGCAAAACTAAAGTCCAGACCATTTTAAAAATGTGGCTAAACATATATTTCAGTTTATGTTCTGCGACATATTAATGAACATAAAATTTTAACCCTTGGTGTGCTTTGAAAGTGCAAACAGCCATTTCATAAGTAAATTGAGGTGCTGAACATGAAAATGACAACAAAAATGTTTGATTGGCTATGGTTTTTGAGATACAGCTACTTACCTGTCTTACATCATTCGCTGAAGGTTGCAAATTGATCTACAGAAACTGCAGCCTCTTTGTCTGCTGCTTATATTACCAAATCTTGAGAATTTGGCATCCATGCTTGATTACTGCTGGAAAGTGATGATGAATGAATGATTCATGGGCTCCACATCCTCGAAATCTCTTTTCCACTGTAGCTATTTCCTGATGAAAACATTCCCCATGCTCATCACTCACAGTGCCAGTTTTCTAGAAAGAAATCCAAATGAGAACTTAAGAAATGTACCTACAAAGATATACTACATCCCAGTTTGTGATACAAGGACAGTAATTCTTCCACAAGGTCCTTGTAATTTTCTGCTTTTTTTATTCCCTAAGAAGCCTGTCATCACCTGTCATAAGGTGTGCCATGTTCTCCATTCATCACCAGTGATATGATGAAATACCTCATCATGTAGCAGTGAGCAAATATCTGGACCAGTAAAAACACCCTCTTTTTTTTTATCTTTTCATCACTAAGTCTCGGAAATTTCTGTTGAAGGTACAGAAAGGCAGTTTGTGTCTGATCTACAGCCTTGACAAAATTCTTCATTAGGTCCAATTTTGTGCAAAAGTGCCAACAAAATCTTTGTGGATTGTACCAGCAGATGATGCTGCATATTCTTTTTCCCTGGCTCTAACGATGGTTGAGGAGGCCAAATCCTCTTTACATGAAATGATTTGTCTCTGTTATTCCATTTGCAAAAGAAGCAACAGAACTTTGTTTCTCCAAGCTGTAGCCTAAGCAAAAGAGCAATAACTTTTAAGTCCACACAAATATGCCACTTCTATTTGTCATAATTTATGTATTGAAGTAATTGTTTCATATTGTCATAAGTTTCCTTCATATTAACAGCATGGACAGACTACTGGAACAGAAGGCAATATGCACCCATCGTGTAGAAGAATGGCTTTCATCCTTAATTTTGAGGAATCTATAAATAATCGCCGTCCCATGGCCGAGTGGTTAGCACGCTTGGGTACTGATGTAAGGGACCTTGGTTCGAGTCCTGGGTAAGGCATGGATGTATGTGTCGTTTTTCTGCTGAGGTCCTGCCATCCTCACAGACCTTCTACTGTGGCATATAAACTGACAGGCTCCTGACAGACCTCTGTGGCAAGCAGCTGCTTGAGGAGGTATTTATTTTTTTTTATATTTATAAATAATCTCCATTATTCTGGAATATGTATCATGTGGAGGGATGTGAATAAACTGTCAATATCTTTGCAAGCAACCATGTTACCTACCATGGTAAAGAACAATACCAGATCTTTTTGGCAGCTACAATATGCACAGATTTTCACATTTCCATCAAGGAGATTCCACTGCTACTGTTTGGATCCTAGGAGCTCTACCTTGCTCTTTGACAGCTCCAGATTTCTAACAAGATCATTCAACGTGCTCTTGTGTGGTGAATTTGATGTTGTAGGTGTGAAGTTGGGATCTACAGATACTATTTCCTGTATTCCTGTCCAGCAGTTATCTAATGCTTATTCTTTCTCTTCCTCTTCCTTCTCTGAGTCCACATTGTAATATTCTGGTGGCTATGTGATAGGCAGGTTTTCCCCCATATGAGATGGCATGTTTGGGTAGTTTATTGTTTGCTATTTTTTAGTAATACTATTTGCCAGTGAAGGTGTCATACAAAAGTAACAGCGACAATACAAAGTAACACAGATACAATAGTAACAGTAACACTACATGCGAAGCCCAGCGCCTATGTTGATCTTACATCCAAAGTAACAGGCCTTTTCGATGACAGGCATTATTTCGTGCGTGCTTCTGTGACGCAAAAGTAACTTCACCACCAATGTAACAAGAATGAGGCATATCGCTCACATATAGCACCCGCACACAATAATGAACAGACAATAACCAAGGAAGAGTAACTCCCAAATGATGCAATAGCTCCCTAATATTATGTCACCTCGGCATTTTGTATAATGAACAAAAGACTCAAATCAGTATACATTGTATATGGATGCAGCCTCCTATACTTTGAAAACAAGAGCCAATCACCATTTTTAATGTCAATCATGTTTGGCATTTCCAAATTAGTGAAAAATGGTTGTTTTCATTTCCAAAACATTTTCAGTGCTGTATGGTGTTATCACATAGGCAAAAATATGCAGTTGTTTTATAAAAGTATAAGCAATTAAAAATAATAAACTGTTTACTTGGAAATATTTTCATATTTCATTTCAAAAAATTTAAATAAAAAAAAAGAAAATTTTTGATCTCAAAGACCATTCCAAATGGTCTATTGTCACAGAGCTTGCAACATAGAAACACAATATACCTCATATTACCACTTTCACAACCACAACATTAGTAGGCATTGCAGGGACATGCAATGGTTATGGCAGTAATATATACACCAATTGTTAAACTTTTCAAAACTGCCTACAGCAATCTTTTACAGTTGTTTTTACATATCCACATACTACCTGCATTCTTCAACAAATTTCTACTAGCTGACAGCCATCTTTATCTAGAACTTTAATTACTGCACATGGTCCTGTTTGAATGGTGAAGAATGATATGTTTCTGAGCTCTTACAGATGACACACCTTGTTAATCATGCTGCTGCTCATCACACAATTCATCAGCTTCTACTGCAAATGGAGTTGGTAAATGCAGCATGTGTAAATGATGCATCTCCCTTATATTAATAGACTCATTAAAGAAAATATTCTAAAATTTACTTTGAATTAAGAACTTTGTTATAAATAACTTTTATTTTCATGGATCTTACTATGAGTAATGGATACATAATATACTAGACAGTTGCCATACCTTTTGGGCGAGAAAGACCTTGATCTCGAACGTCTTGTTGAAACCCTTGAACTACGACTCCTAGAATCACTTCGAGAGCCTGATCTAGACCTTCGTGAGGATTTCCCTCGACTGCTTGACCTAGATTTTTGTACATGTTTGCTTTTTCTATAACTGGGTGAGTAAGCCTTTTTCGAATGTTTTCTTGGACTGCTTTTATGAGTTGCAGAATGTGTAGGTGATCTGTGTCTACGGCTTCTTTCTCTTGAGTGGGATCGACTATAAGTGCTCAACTGATATCGCTTAGGCTTATTTCTCTCAGAATCAGCACTACTTGATGACAATGATGATGAGCTGCTACTACTGGAAAATATTAAATAATGAAAAACTGTTTATAAAAACACAAGTTTTGAAACAAAAATCAATTTTGAATAGTCTACACTAGAAGCACAACATTAATAATATCATTTTGAAAGTTTAAATCTAGATATGTTTTCCTTAACTATCTGATTCACATTCTTGCACATACATGATTTTATTTACACAAAGGGAATAATATTTTTAAAAAATTATATATACAGCAACTACAGCACTTAAGATATTATCTTCTTTGGATACTTCCTGAAAAACCTTTTCTTTACATTTTCTTAAAAATATTAATGAGCAAAATTTAAGAACAGAAGATGGAACACCAAATAAACTTATTTCCCTATAGGGAAAATAATTATTCTTTAATAGTTATGAACCATTTTGAATTTGGGAATTTTATTTTTTAGGCTACAGAATTTCTTTTTTTAGACAGTGACTTGAGCATAAATCCCCTCTTTAAATTTCCAGAATAACTATCAATGCCAACCTTTTTATAACACCAACTATAAAATGTATTCCTATGCATTTCCACATCTGATATTACATAGTTAAGATGCCTAAAGAAGTACTGAATCTTAGGAAATTTTAATGTAATCTGTGAATTGTAACTGGCCAGAAAAACGTAAAATGTTGGGAGCTGATACAATAGTAAAAATATGTTTGAAAGTGGTGTATGTGGGAGGAAGTAGATTATATGATTTGTTAAGAGTATATATGCCAGTAGAATGAACTGGGTCTGAATTCTGATTGTTGTAGGAATGTTTGGAAGTGGTGGATAGATATTTCAAGTATGATATTCAGGCAGTTTAGCTTTTGAATAATAGAAATGTCAGCAACTAACCTAGGGTGACCAAATATCCCACTAAGTTATTTAACAGGACACCATTTACTTCTGTGATTAGTTTGGAAACATAATGCTTATTTTTGAAGAAAAAATTATGCAAAAAAAAATATTTTTCCAATAATCAAAGGTAAGAAGGTACTCCTCTAAAAGATGGAGATAACCTAAATGCTCTATCAGGCTCATCCATTTTTTTTTCTTCAACTTACAAATACATACATGAACACACAAACATGCCATCCCAACTTAAACCCTAGCACCTGCAGTGTCACCATGAGCAAATGCAATACTACTGTACCACTGAGGAAGCAGTAATATATGCTGAAATATGTTTTGTGCCAAATGGCTGAACAGTTAAGTGTGCTAATTCTTTTCACTAAAGAACATTTTTCTGTAAGCTCTTCAGGTTCCCATTTTTATATATAAGAATAAACTCAAATTGCCCCATTTTTTAATTTTTAAAATCCAGTCACCTTGCACTAACTCTCACCTGCCCTTGACGAGAGAGGACACACTGATAGTCTTGGATATGTCAACATCTGTCAAATGGGACATTACACTGTAGCACAGGTGTTGGAGTGCCAGACTATGTGTATATCTATGAGAACATACTGGATGGACTTGACAAGAGGCTTCCTTCTGCCACCTAACTGATGTCCAATAGATCTTCTTCAACTTTCTCTGAGACTTTGTGACCTGCTTATTAAGTAAATTGTTATTTTAATCCATGTGCAACTCAAAATAAAACAACATAGACTGTGGTGGCCAATTTCACAAAACATGACGCATTAATATGCATTGATCTTTATGATTAATTTAATGTGAAACTTTCACTAAGGAATAAACCAGTTTTGGTAAGTAAAATCTTTCTGACTGACACATTTTGTAGATAATAACTGCAGCAAAGGGTCTTCTCTGTAACACTTATATAAATTTTATCAAATTCTATTAAGTTCTTATATAAACTTGAGCTAAAGAACTTTTGTCCTCAGAAATCTACACTTATCAATCTCTCTGGACGGTGATCCCCTGGTGTTGCAATAGTGCATGCCTTTTTTGTGGTATCTGACTAATCTTGAAGTTATCCCCCACATTGTTGTCAAAAATTTAACTACTATAAAAACTGCTCATAAGCTATTCTAACAGATATTGCTTCCCTACCCCATAATTCTTTATATATTGGCCTACTTAGTCCCAAATTGTGTGGGGCGGGAATGGCTCAGTCAGTAGTTTGGCAATCTTATATCTGCAGTTTCCAGGTTCGAGTTCCAGCTGGGCCAGTGTTGATTTATCTCCTCACACTATCCATAGTCAGTAGGGGACACCGATGGGCTTGGAAAGGCCACTGTTTGTTGTATGGGATATTAAGCTGTGGCACCATGTGAACATTAATAAACATGTTGGATGGCTTTGAAGGGAGGCTACCATCTGTCCCCCAACAGCTGTCCACTGGGTCCCCTCTCTCAACCTTCTCCAAGCCTTCAGGGTCCTTGTAACCTAGCCATTTAGCCCAATGTGTGCAAAAACAGTGCCACTTGGGGTAAAACAACTCAACCCAAACTGAGTACATTTCCCTCTGCCACACATTATGCTTTAAAAATTCAAGCATCTACCTATAACATATTAGAATTTGCACCTCTAATTGTTCCCCTAAACCCATTTTCATGGTTGAAAAAATGCAGCATTACATTTAACATTTTTCAACCCTCCTAATAACCCACATACCATGTATAATACCAAATTTTTCCTACGAGTGCAGGGATAGGGAAATAATCCCTATCCCTGCACTTTCAAAATCTGTTGAATTTTAACACTAGTATGTCCATAAATTGGTTTGGAAACATAATGCTTGTTTTTGAAGAAAAAATTAAGCAATTAATTTAAAACTAGTATGTCCATAATAGTGTCCTTTATGATACCAGTTCTCAAATACGTAAATTCTAACCTAAATTACAGCCGGCTACACATGCAAGAAATATATATTTTTTCTTACCTTCGCCTGTGTTTCTTATTTTTCTTTTTCCTCGATCTGCTTCTTGTTCTACTATCATCTGAGTCACTACTATAACGAGGCATTATTTACATAAAAGGTATATAATACTTAAGAATATATCAAATAAATGTCATCAGCAAAAATTCGCTCTTTGCGAATAAAACGATATAAAGAATGTTGCCAAAAAAAGGATACAAAATATAAAACCTATAAGTGTGTTGGGAAATAGACTTGGCCAACATATATAAAATACGGGTCAGCCCGGGCCTATCAAGTGATCGAAAACGCTAAACGTACCTTTTCCTTTACCAACAATGATAGAGTTCAAAATTGGACTTGGCACTCCTATGGAGAAAAAAATCTACAAGAGGACCCATGACAAACAAGCCATGTTGTCGTTGAGTGCTTTCTGCCTTCGGATTTAAAACAGCAACCTTTTCATTTATGATTATTAAAGCGTAATTTTTAAAATTTTGCCGATATTAAACATGTTAATATGTTGCGTAACTATGTGTCTGTCCAGCACATGAACATTTGGTATTCAAAAAAAAAATTATTTTCATCAGTTTCCATCGAGCGAAGCACTTCTGTCAAAATGAATACAAGCTATTGGACAAAAGGGTAAGTTAAATTTCCTTTATGTTTAAAAACTTAGCAATTATATTTCGCCAATACACAATCAGGTTGAAAGAAAATGTTATTTGCAATATCTACAATGATGTTTTTTTGTGTCAATATTTTTATTTATTAAAGTGAATATACAAAAAACAGCTGAGTGCCAGTATTTCCAAGAAGGGGTAAAATTTTTAGGGACCTTCATTCATGTGACTTATCATCATCATCATCATCATCATCATCAACCTCAAGCAGCCATGGGCTACGGAGGTCCAACCAGACCGTACAATTTAGTTCTCCAAGCAAGTCTATCCTGAGCTACATCTACTGCATCTGGCCACTGTACATCAATTTTAACAAGGTCCTGTTTGACATTGTCTGCCCACCGCATCCTAGGTCTCCCCTTCTTTCTGAGGCCTTTAGGAACACTGTTCATAACCCTATTCGCCAATCTATAATTATTCATACGGGCAACATGGCCAAACCAACGGAGTCTCTCTCTGCACAATATGCTGCTTGCTGAGGAGTGGTCAACCACACAGGGTCCTGGTGCTGACCATATAAACCCACTGGACTGGACAGATATATGGCTCTGAGCTTGATTATGGATCCTCATTTTGCTGCACTGGTGGGCTTCTGTGGAGGGAAAATCTTCCGCTGTGTTTTCTGTTTGTTTGTGGGTTGACAGCCCCAAGTGAATAGATTCACAGGATATGTTTATCAGCTGGTGGATAATCCTGAGCAGAGGTCATCGCAGGCACCTGAACTCTTTGCTTCTATTGGCATCGTCAAATTCTACATTGGAGGAAGTCTTCCAGTGTAGATGGCTTCAGCCTTTAGTGGTGGGGGAACGGGTCTTTGCCCCATGTCTGCGATTAGGGGGCTGTTTGATATTGTCAGCATTCCCTCTTTCAATAAACATAGATTCTTTAAACATCCTACTAACCATTTTCTCTCCATAGGTAGTTGGAATGTGAGGACTCTGCACAGAGCTTTTTCTCTTGATGTCCTCACACAAGAATTCCACCATTATAATTTAGATATTCTCGGCTTGCAAGAGACCAGATGGACAGATAAAGGTCAGATTCTTAAAAATAATCTTAAATTTCTCTTTTCAGGGAGGGACGACAACAAGCATCACCAAGGCGTGGGTCTGCTTCTCAGCAGACACGCTAGCGATGCTCTTCTAGGATACGAGTGCATTAATGAAAGGTTTCTTACAGCAAAATTTCAGACAAGCGTTAAAGACCTGAATGTTATCTGCTGTTATGCCCCCACTGAGGATGCCGATGAGGATGAGAAGGATAGGTTTTATGGACAACTTCAGGATATTTTGAATTCTGTCAAGAAAGGAGATATTACCCTTGTTCTTGGTGACTTCAATGCCAAAGTTGGTACTGACTCTGACCTTTGGGGAGGGGTGATTGCCCTTTTGGTATTGGTAGCTGCAATGGCAATGGGCAACGTCTCCTACAGGTAAGTAAACTCAATGGTTTCAGAATAACTAACACATATTACAAACACCGCGACATACATAAGTACACATGGGTTTCACCTGATGGGCTGCATAGGAATATGATTGATTATATATTAATTAACAGCAAATGGGCTAGTTCTGTTAGAAATACCAGGGCATATAGGGGAGCTGAAATTGGATCTGACCATTACCTAGTTAAAAGTGTCTTGCAACTTAAACTTAAAAAGTGTTGTGCTAGGGTTAAAAAATTTGCTTTTAATACTGAAGCTCTGAAAGACCCAGTTATAGCCAAAGCTTACCATGATAGGTTACTTAGTCATTATGACAGTCATGGTATGCTTACCACTGAAGTTGAGGAAGAATGGGATCATTTTAAACAGGCTTGTTTGGACACTAACAGTACTCTTTTAGGAAAAAAGGAGCAGAAGAGGCAGAATTATCTGAGTGATAAGGCACTTGAGCTTATTTCAGAAAGAAAGAACTGCAGGAATGTCCTTAATCAATACCCTACTAGTCCTAATAGAAAGCATTACAGAGAACTTAATAAACGTGTAAAAGATCAGTTAGCTGCCGATAAGAATCTTTTGTTTGATGGTTTGGCTGACAAAGCCGAGGAAGCAGTTAGACAGCACAACAGCATAGAGCTGTACCAGATAGTTAATGTTTTGTGTGGTAGAAAACGGACAGAAGAATACAGGGATTGAAGGATAAACAAGGTAAGGTTATAGAAGGTGGGGATTCTGTCATGGCTAGGTGGGCTGAGCATTTCAGTGATATACTAAACACTGCGGTTAGTTCTATTCCCATTGTTTGCAAAGATGATAGATGCATTGGTGGCTTTAATGTTGGCCCTATAACACAATCCGAAGTTATTTTGGCTGTTTCTAAACTTAAGCTTCATAAATCCCCAGGGGTAGATGAAATTACTACAGAAATGCTTAGAGCTGGAAATGTTTCGGTTACCATTTGGATGACTGAAATTCTGAATATCTTTTATGATAAAGGCATGGTTCCTAAGGATTTTACCAGAGCTATTGTTATCCCTATTTTCAAAAAAGGTGATCGCAGTTCTTGTGATAACTATAGGGGTATTAGCCTACTCTCTGTTCCAGGTAAAGTTCTTTCCATGATTGTGCTTAATAGAATTAAGAATCTGGTTGACAGTCAATTGCGTGATGAGCAATGTGGATTCAGAAGTGGTAGGGGATGTGTGGATCAGATATTTTCACTTAGGCAGATTCTTGAGAAATGTTTAGAGTTTCAGAAACCTTTGGTTGCTAGCTTTGTTGATTTCAAAAAAGGCTTTCGACTCTGTTGATCGTCATAATTTGTGGTTGATCGTGAAATCATATGGTATACCAGACAAGTTAGTTAACATAATGAAAGCTCTCTATAATAACACTGAGTCGTGTGTGAGAGTTGGTAAGGCTTGTAGCAATTGGTTTAGCATTACTTCTGGTGTTCGACAAGGGTGCATTTTGTCTCCTTTTCTCTTTAGTTTGGTTATTGATTATGTTATGCGAAATTCACTTCAAGGGAAAGATTTTGGCCTTAAATGGGCTGGAGATACGAAAATTTCTGATTTAGATTATGCTGATGATTTAGCCCTTTTGGCAAATGATGTTGATGAGATGAACTCTTTCATTCGAGCTGTTGATGAGACTGGTAGTAGAGTAGGTTTGGTTATAAACAGAGAGAAAACTAAAGTGATGAAAATTGGTCAGGCAGGCTGTGATTCAGTTAATCTGAATGGTTGCAGTCTTGAGCAGGTGTCACAGTTTAATTATCTTGGGAGCTATGTAACAGATAATGGTGATGTACGGCATGAGATTAACAGACGAATAGGGATTGCTGCCGGGACTTTTAAGAATCTATGGAGAGTGTGGAGAAATAGGTGTATACACCTAAAGACTAAAATTAGACTGTATAATAGTTTGGTTCTTTCTAGGGTTAGTTATGGTAGTGAAACTTGGACACTTTGTAAACAAGATAACAGGAAACTAGATGCTTTTGTGACTTATACCATTTAGTAAATAATATATCAACATCATCTTCATCCTCAAGCAGCCATGGGCTATGGAGATACAACCAAATATCGCAATTTTGTCCTCCAAGCCTATCTATCCTTAACTATATCTGCTGCATCTCGCAATTGCACACCAATTCTAACAAGGTCCTCTTTGACATTGTCTACCCACCGCATCCTAGGTCTCCCCTTCTTTCTGAGGCCTTTAAACACATTGTTCATAACCCTATTCGCCAATCTTTAATTATCCATATGGGCAACATGGCCAAACCAACGAAGTCTCTCTCTGCACAATATGCTGCTTAAAGGAGGTTGCCGACTCCTTTGTCTAACCTCATCATTAATTACAAAGTTGAACCACCTAATGCCCAAGATAGTACATAAGCATCTAGAATCAAAAGCATCTAGTTTTCTGTGATCATGTTTACAAAGTGTCCAAGTTTCACTAGCATAACTAATCCTAGAAAGAACCAAACTATTATACAGTCTAATTTTAGTCTTTAGGTGTATACCTAATAGCTAAATCATCAGCATAATTTGATTTTCAGCGAGGTTTTGATATCCTACTAGTTTTATGTTGCTCTTTTTTTAATTTTATAATAAAAAACATAAGAAAATAAATGAAGTTTTATTATTCATATACATTAACTATATTATACATTTTATGTGTGGCCCAAAACAATTCAGCTTCACTCAATGTGGCCCAGGGAAGTCAAAAGGTTGGACACGCCTGTTTAAGATGTCACTGAGTTCTTTATCTCGATTACTATTAACATAACACGGAACTGTACTTAATAAAGTAACAGCTGAGTGTATATCTATAACAATAAAAATTTTCCTGATAACCAGATAGACTTCAAACGATTAAAAAAAATTTAATTTTAATTTTACACTTTTTTGCCAACAGAAATTTACTTACTGTACGCTTCTTATAAGCGTTGCCTACTGTCGTCACCCCGCTGTGACATCAAAACCCCTAACCAATGATCGTCAAGAAACGCTTCCTAGCCCAGTGGCACCCATCTTCATCACCTTAGTTGGTAATCAAGTTTGGTGAAAATATCAAAATACATTGACAGAGGTAAATGGTTTATTTTTAGCATCTAAAAGCGAGTGACATTGCTTCATACGAAATATTTTCCGATTTGTACTCAGATTAAATTAAACCAGGCCAGCCTGTGGCGCATAAAGCACTTCCTTATTATGGTGAATCTGGCTTATAAAGTGAATAATTAATATACTGAATCTAGCCCATTTCTTCTAAATGTTTTGACGAAAATTTTTTAGATGCCTAAATAAACGATTTGGCAATTCATAGTACTAATTAAAAAGGTAAATCTTTTTTTTTCAATAAAGATATTTCTTGACTCCATAAAAATATAGCTTTTTTCAAATATATTACTCATTAGAAATATATGCTTTCTTTTTTACAGAATTTTTTCCTGTGGCTTTTAAAGACTATGGTCTTTTTTACAATAGCTCCCTTTTGTCATTTGCTCGTCCTTTGCGGTTTGTGGATTTGTCAAAAAAAAAACCACACCCAATTTTTACATTTCTAGCACTAGTAGATCAAGGTATGATCTCTACGTGATTTCCATTTGACCTTGAAGCACATGTCGGTTAAATTTCGGATTTTTCGTAAGATCTACGTCAGCTGTAAGTCAATCACTCAAAATCGTCGTTATGTATCAGATGTATCTTTCAATATTATTTCTTATTATGTAAGATCATACAAAGCTTTTATTGCAATAAAATTTACCTAAAGTAAAATATTTTGGTTTCCAGTTATATTTTGTTAAATTCAATTTATGTAAATTTACCCTCTCATATTCTCATTTTAACTTCTGATTTAAATTACTGATGTATTTCAAATATAAATGTTGACTTTTTATGCGCTTTGCATTATTATTGGTAAGGTATGCATATTTTATATTTTAATTCACGCATATAAGCTCAAATGAGAAATAGTATTCAGATGCACCCTTAAAGAGTTAAATTATTTCTATTTGGAAGTTATGCTCCGTTTACTGTCGGGTTTTAAAGAACAAACTAGAGAATTTAAGTGGGGACCCAATCTGTTGCACTATGTTCAAAATCATGTAATTTGATGTATTTAAAAAAGATTCGTAAATGTAAAAGAAACACCAATTTGCAAAATTCAAGAAATAGCAAATTGGAGCATTATATATATACTATAAATATTAAATATATGTAAAAAAGCAAAGACTGTGATGTCATTCAAATTTAACAACTGGTCTCTTTAATTGTCATTTTTATTTTACTATTAATTTTATCAAAGAAAGATATGGAAAACGAGAAAGTTAAATGTTCAGAGGGTAAAAAAGAATATCATTTCCTGCATTGTAGTTTTAATGAAGGCTTTTGATTTTGTTGACCGCCATAATTTGTTGTTGATCGTAAGAGCGTATGGTATCCACAGAAAAGTTAGTTAATAAGATGATAGACTGTCTCTAATAACACTGAATAGTGTACGGGAATTGGCAACGTATGTAGTGAATGGTTCATGGACGTAGGAAGATAAGAGGAGGGGCCCTAAGCACTTGAAAATGATGCTTCGGCGACTGCGCGGCAACCATGTTCTTCTATTCAAAACATTGATCAGTAGTATAGGTGAGTAACGAAGTGTTGCACCATAAAAATTTAATTTTTTTTCGACATTTGTATTATGGCAGCCTGTTCAGCTTACGGCTGCACAATCACCCTTCAAAAAAGATACCAGGAATTACCTTTCATCGGTAAGTTTGTCATTTTTTATAAAAGTTTAAATAATTATATAATAATACTAGCAACTTCGTGTTGAAATTACGCCGCTATGAAATCGGTTTTATTTCGAGTTACAAACCTCGATTCTTCACCAGATTTTTTTTTTATTTTCTTCGGATTGTACTCAGTGATAAATGTGAAGATGTACTTCTTATATTGATTGATTTTGCGTTACACTTATTTGAGAATTCCTTCTGCAGGCTTTCTGAATCTTACAAATGTGATTTTTTTTTGCAGTTTAAATGCTGCTATTGCATATAACGTTTAGTGTTTTATCCATAAAATGTTTTCTGCTATTATCAGTGCAGTATAAATAAACTTTCAAAATCTGGCAATTGTTTGTTTTTGTCGTATTCAACGAAATACATAAATAGTTCTGCTATACAGTAATTCTGTATGGAAATATTCATTGCATTAAAAAAAGCAATATAAATTCCAAATAGCTTAAATGGTCTTTCTCTTAGTCGTAAAAAAATAATCTTCCCGTACATAACGCACAGTAAAACTGAGTATAGCACGTGAAAAGTAGGCTTGATTGTAGCGGCAGACGGTTTGTTTTGAATGCAACAATATGATTACCGCCCTGCTGCGTCAGCATCATTTTCCTTGGGCAGGGAAAGCGCGTTAGGGCGTCTCCTGTCATTCATACCTCCGTGATGTATCTAGTGAATGGTTCAAAGGTTAGAATTATTGTAATAAAATTATTGTAATAAAATTTATTATATTATTGTAATAAAAGTATTGTAGTTTGACAAGGTGCATTTTATCTTCTTTTCTAGGCAAAATAATGGCTGCCTGGGGATTCTTTCTATAATAAGCAAATTTTCAGAGTTCTACCACTTCTGCATCACAATTAGAATTAGTGTGATCCTCTTCATTGTTCAAAAGTTTTGTAGTTTGACAAGGATTAATTTATACAGAATTCACTACAAGGGAAAAATTTGGGTCTAAAACCCTTTTCACTAAAAACCCCACAAACCCCTTTCAACTAAAAAAATGTGTTACAAACCCCCAGGGTAATAATGATTAAAAAAAAGCTCCATATTCAAATTTACGTTATATAATTATAATTATGAAATATAAAATTTTACTACATGTAATTATGAAACCTCAAAAATTTAGTCAGAGTGTAAAAATATATTTTTAACATAATTTGACAATTCTTTACTGCCTAAGGGTCTATTGCAGAAATTTTAGCGCGAATCCCTTGGAACATCGTTGCGATCTAGTAAATGGGAACCACTGACCTAGAGAGACGTGCCAGATCCAAAATTTCGTAACGTTTCTGAGACTTATAACTGGACACAGCCCTAGACACCAATTTTCACTTTTGCAGCAATTGTAAATCAAGGCTTGACTTCGACGTGACCTCTATTCGACCCTGAAGGACACGGTGGAAGCCAAATTTCGGGTTTTCCCCGAGATCTACTACCTGGATCACAACCTGGACCACTTCTGGATCACAATTAGAATTAGTGTGATCCTCTTCATTCAATCAATCATTCACAATCGTCTTCATCAATGATTTTCAATAGTGTGTTGCGACCCATTAGGTGTAGCATCCAAGTGGGACGGGAAAATTTAGGGAAAATAACAATACTACATAACAATTTGTTTTTTAGTATATTTTACAACTTTTTTATATTTCTGTTTTTTGTCAAATGTTGAGTTCTATATGGTTTTTTGTTTAAACTGAATTTTAAGTTATCACAAGTGAGTTGAGGTAAATGGACTATTTCAAGAGTGTGTTGCCAAGAGTAAAATATGTAGCATGTGGCCGAGTGGTTACCATGCTTGCTACTGATCTAAGGAACCTGGGTTCAAGCCCTGGGTACGGCATGGTTGTGTGTGTTGTTTTTCTGATGATGTGCTGCCATCCTCACAGACCTTCTACTATGACATAAACTGACAGGCTCCTGTCAGACCTCTGTGGCAAGCAGCTGCTTGAGGGGGTATTTATTTTTTATTATTTAGCATAATTATGATTTTTGGAAGAACCAGGATAAAAGATCCGACAACCTTCTCCATCATGTCAATCTCAGGATATCCAAAAATGTTCATCTGAGGGTATAAACTACTTCAAGTCCTGGGCCAAATGACAAATCGAGCACAAACAGCATTACTCACTATCCATCTAAAGATATCCAAAATGTGGCATAAGTCATAATGGACAAGAAAAGAATCTCCAAAGGGTGAGCCCCAAGGGGTCAACCTTTGAGTCAAGCCAAGAGTGAAAGGTTGAGAATCACGGTGTATATATGTTAGATCTTTTGTGGAGCGGTAGTTTTAAACCAGGGGGCCAAATAATATGTAGGGCGCATATATGGTGGCAGGCGGCCCATAGGAACACCCTTTCAGCAAATGATTCTGAGATGACTTTTATTGGGACACAGTTGTTGATGAGAATGGTAATTGTGTAAGTTTGGTAATTAATATAGGGAAAACTAAAGTGATGAAAATTAATCAGTTCATTTTAATGGCTCTACTCTTTAGAGAGTTCCTAACTTTAATTATTTTGAGAGTTGTGGGACAGATACTTGTAATGTGTTCCTTTCAGCAGGATATTTCAGAAAGTTTGAAAGTCAAATAGAGCAGAAGTTCCCCACAATGGGGGAAAAAAGATCGAGCTAAAAGGGCTGACTTTGACTCAAGAGGGTTGGGTTGTTTTACCTCTGAGCGGCACTTTTTTGCACACCATGGGCTAAATGGCCAGGTCACATGGACCCCGAAGGCTCAGAGAAGGTTGGAGGAGGGGACCCACTGGAACAGCTGTTGGGAGACAGATGTAGCCTCCCGTCAAGGCCATCCAGCGTGTTCTTTAACGTGCACAGGGTATGGCTCTCCCGTACACGGGGCCACGGCTTAACGTCCCATCCGACGGACGGCGGCCTTTCCAAGCCCATCGGTGTCCCCTACTGACCATGGGCAGGGTGGGGAATTTTGAGGAGATAAATCTCAACGCTGACCCAGCTGGGACTCGAACCTGGGAACTACAGATTACGAGCCTGGCACGCTACCGACTGAGCCACCCAACTCAAGAGGGTCTTATACATCCCCAAGCAGACAGGAAACAGTCTGTTGCAGAACATAAATAAGGTTAGATGAAGGAGTCATCAACCACCTTTGATTGGCATACAAAGGGAGATAGTTGTTTATTATTTTTTAGTTTGCATGTGATGATGTCCACATGCAAATCTACAGATTGTTGAATAGAGTTATGAATTCCATGTCTAAAAGCCTCAAAACAGACATATTTAGGATGCAGTGGGTTGACAGTGTCAAATATTAACGTTTGAGAATTGGTGTGCAGTAGCCTAATACAACAGCTGTAGCTCCGGACAGAAAATGCTTGGAAGAATAAGCAAGTGTGATTGGACCTTCATAGAACATGGCTGATTGAGGAGGATGGAGAGGGTACATCAAAGTTTCCTATTTAATTTCGCAGAGAGCAGCTAATTACACTGAAAACAATATACAGAAAATGTTCTCAAAAAAGTGTATTTTTTTTCTTCCCATGTATTCACCAGACTTGTTGAGGCACTTGTCCATAGTGACCGATGAGGTTATTGAAGAAAGCATCCTGCTCTTGAAGCCATTTTATGACTTCCTCTTTGACACTGTCATCAGATAGAAAGGTGTCATCTTTGGACTTCAGCTTACTAAATAAGTGAAAAGGCGACGGCTACAGGGTTGGGTTGTTTTACCCTGAGCGGCATCTTTTTGCACACCATGGGCTAAATGGCCAGGTCACATGGACCTTGAAGGCTCAGAGAAGGTTGGGGGAGGGGACCCACTGGAACAGCTGTTGGGAGACAGATGGTAGCCTCCTGTCAAGGTCATCCAGTGTGTTCTTTTACGTGCACAGGGTATGGCTCTCCCGCACATGGGCCACCGCTTAATGTTCCATCCGACGGATGGCGGCCTTTACCAAGCCCATCAGTGTCCCCTACTCACCGTGGGCAGGGCGGCAATTTTGCGGAGATAAATCTCAATGCTGACCCAGATGGGACTCGAACCTGGGAACTACAGATTACGAGCCTGGCGCACCACCGACTGAGCCACCCCCACCCCACGGCTACAGTCTGGACTCTATGGTGGATGGGGAATGGTTGCCTATTACCAACTGCAAGGATACTCATCCACTATAGTCCCATGATCATTTTCAAACACGCAACTCACGGCACCATTTCCTCCATGTTGCAATGATATGACATCCGAGCATTACACAGTGACTAGCTGTCGACAGATTTCTACAAGTTGGGTCTTCTGTGCCTAAAATATTGAATGACTGCTGTGATCACCACTTAGGTATAGAGTGCAGTACCTTCGCCTTGTTAGCTCTGACACTATGTCTCACAGTACGAGTGTGTAAATATGAAAGATTTGGAGATTGACTGTAGACACTTAATGACACTATTTGCTGCTAACGTGAAGTGTTCAGACAGTCCCAGCTGTTTTCAGTTTGGCGGGGAACAAATTGGGAATTTTACTTACTGACTTATCGTCCAATGCAATTCTTCTTCTCTAGGAAAAAGGTGAAGATACTGTGGGGTCAAGCAATTTTTTTCTGAAATTTGGGGAGAAGGGCTGGGTTGAAAAAATAACCCAAGCATATGAAAAAAGATTAATTGTGTACTTTAATATAATTTTATTTACTGGAAAGTTAGAACAAAAGTATAAATTAATATTACAGCAAAGTTAACAAAATTACCTTCAGACGAGTTTTATACTCCAAATCTTAGTCATGCTTTCAGAAGTTCAATGCCTCGATTCGGTCTTTTGTTTTTGGTGTCGACACTGTGGAATTGTTGTCCAGTGGAAAATTTGGAGTAAAAAAATATCACCTACTGTATATATAACAACTTTCAAACGAAACAAAATAATTAAATTTTATTTTTATACTGATGAAAAAAAGGTTCTGTTTAATAGTTCTCTTTGCTTTCAACTGCATGACGGTCTTTTGAAGGTGAGTAAATGACGATGTCTAAGTGCTTTCTAGTGGCCTAACAGAGCCAGATGATGTGGCTGGTCGGATCTTTCTGACATCAGCATCTAATTTGGTTGTGATTGCATCTGCTGTTTTGTTCACAGTTGAGGATTGGCTGATAGATTCCTGGGTTCTGAAAGGTAATGTTGCTGACTGGCTACAGTCTCGTTTGCTTGAGGTAAAATGATTTCTATCGCTGATGCTTTCTTTTCTGTTCATTCTTTTGTTTGTTTGGACCTTGCTTTTCACTCCTTTGGCAGAGTTTCTGTTGATGCTTCCTGTTTTCTTAACTGACACTGGATGAATAATCTTTGGTTCTCCTTCACTACCAGGATTTACAGCTTCCTGAACAAAATATAAAAAGATTGCTATTTAAATAGACTTGAATATTAAAGTTCAGTGTTGTGCAAAACATCTTAATTATTTTGTGTATAAGCTACTTACATTATATTATTAACCATATCCACTTGAGTCAAGTGGACACTCAAGTTATTTTAGTCTTTCAAATATTTTAATATCTCAACAAATATAAGATGCATATAGGGGGCTAATGGAATCCCCAATGTGATTACAATTTGAAACCTTTGTACCATAAAATACAAGATGACGTCTTTAGGGGTAAACAGAAACACCTTCAAAGGAGATGCTATCAGAGTTGTCGTGATACCTTTGGGGATGAGAATTCGATTTTAGTGGCTCTTCAAGGATACTGATTGTCGTGTCCACATACGATCCCTACACATTGCTTAGTTATCTGTAATTGATAGTCACGAATATATTGTGTCAGTTATAAATGACAATTTGCAAGAGAAGCATAATTTTGGGGTTCTCTATGCATTGCATCCCCATCACTGGCCATGGGTGGAATAATTCTTGTTGGCAATAAGTGCCTCATAGCAATGCTTTGGTTATTAAGCTATTAATTATACAATTATATTATATAATTAGCTTTTGTTACAAGACTCTTTTTCTTGCACGATGTGAAGTTGCGTTATGCTGTCACTTGTGAGAGTACAGATACCTGTCAGTGTGAAATCTCAAAAACTGTTTAGCATTGAACACTATGTGAAACCTGTGTTCAATGCTAAACTGTGTTTTTGCCAATCTGTTAACCTTTAGACCACTCCTGTTCCACCAGGAGTGAATTCATAAATTTCCCTAAGGACAAGAGACTTTAAGTATTATTTGGAACATTAAATGAGTTGTTAAGGATTTTAATATTTCTTCTTAAGAGGTTTAAAATAAAACAATTCACACACACACACACATATATACACTGAGATGCCAAGATATGAAGGTTTGTGAAGGAATGCTGAACCCGCACGTTTCAGCATTTCTTCACAAACCACCATCTTTCATCACATAAACGGTTCATTCCAACGTGTAATTTGTCATATGATCATGTTGTGTGGTATAAAACAGGCAGACTAGATCTTCAAGCATCAGTTAGAGTTGAATTGATTGTGAGAATTGGCAAAATGAGCGACTTTGAACGTGGCATGATAGTTGGTGCTTGGTGTGCCGATTCTAGCATCTCCCAAACAATTGTCTTCCTGGAATTTCCATGCACAATCATTTCAGGGTTTAGCGAGAATGGTTGTGCGTGAAAACCTCTGGATGAAAATAGCTTGTGAATACGAGAGGTCAAAGGAGACTGTCGAGAATCATGGAAGCAAATGGACAGGTCATAACCATGCAAATCACAACAGAATTAAATATTGATGTGCAGAAGGTCATCTCCGAAAACACCAGTTGAAAATGGGCTTCAACAGCTGTGACCATGTCGAGTGCTGATGTTATCAGTAAAGAAACGAAGTAAGTCTCCAGGATGCACAGGACCATTGAAGACTGGAAAAAGGTAGCCTGGGTGGATTATCAAGGTTTCTTTTGCATCATGCTGATGGAAAGATCAGAATTTGGCACAAACAACATGAGGCCATGGAACCATCTTTTCTAATGTGAACATCATCTGGTGTCAACGTACAGGCCATGGTAGCAGTGTGATTGTGCGACGAATGTATTCCTGGCACACAACAGGCCCACTGATACACATTGAAGGCCATCTAAAAGCCGCAGCATATTTGAACATCGTTCCTGACCAAGTTCATCCCTTCATGGCTACATTTCATCCTCATACATATCTACAACATGAAACATCACTAGGAAACAATATTTAGCTTTTTAGATACTTTAGATGAGATTGAATGAGCAAAAAAGGGTATAGCCAATAAGAAAAAATTCGAGCAGTAGACATCAGTAATCTACACTGCTCGACATTGAAAGTGCCCCATCCAGAAGGACATGTCATACACATGCAAATAGAAGGGTGGGTGTGCGCAGTTGAGATATGCAAATGATGATAAACCAGAGCCAATGATGTGTGTGGCTCAGAGATAAAAGGTGCAAGAAGAAACAGTGATGGTATTGTATTTATGCAGGTGAAAGTCATGCAAACGGTTGAGATTTGGTGGTTCCACTTGAAAATTGTTCAACGAAGGCCAAAAATGTCTGGTACAGTTGGCAGGTTTATCACCATTTGTATGCTTTTGAGAGAGGAACAATTATAGGCCTATGTGAAGCTGGATGGACTACATGTTGTGTCGCTGCCCATGTTCATCGCGATGCACGAACTGTTGGCAACAGTGGTGAAATGAAGGTTATAGCATGCATCGCAGAGGGTGTGATGCCATCCAACAGATGTCAGCATGGCTTGAGAGGTACATTGTTTGACATGCTCATTCATCACCACAGAACACTACAGGCGATATTTGATGTACTGTGTCAGCAGCCATGGACGTCCCCATAACGACGCAAATGGTAAACTGAAGGTTGAGTAAGGCACACATGTGCTCTAGACAACTGTTATGTCGATTACCATTGACTGAAAACCATCGTAGCGCTCATCTGGCTTGGTGTCGAAGTCGTGTGAACTGGGGTCATGAACACTGCTGTGTTTAGTGATTAATCCCATTTCTGTCTGTGTGCTGATGATCAACGGGTCCATGTATGGTGACAACCTGGTGAGAGGACAGATACAGCTTTTTTCATGACCTGCACACTACCTGTCAGCCAGTAATAATAGTATGAGGTGCTATTGGATATGATAGCAGGTCACCTCTTGTCCACATCACAGGAAAACTGACAGCTGCACGATACGTTAGTGCGGTTCTGCAGCCCATTTTGTTACTGTTCCTGGGAGGTATGCAACAACCCATTTTGTTACCATTCTTGGGAAGCATGCTGCAGCCCATTTTCCAGTATGACAATGTCGTGTACACACTGCTAGGGTCTCCAGACAATGTTTGCAACATATTTAAGTATTGCCATGGCCAGCACAATCTCCAGATTTATCCCCAATAGAAAATCTGTGGGACCACATTGTACGACATGTGCAATCATCTCACTGGTTGGCATGGAATATCGATGAATTATGGTAGCAAGTAAATGCTGCTTGGTGTGCCATTCCTCAGTACCATATCCATCGACTGTATGACTCCATGGCATGCTGTACTGCTTCCTGTATTGCCGTTCACAGCGGTGCAACCACCAACTGAGCCAGTCACATTGTGCTGCATTATCTCATCTTCTAACCGCTGTAAGTGGCTACAAATTATATTATGGTCAATATGTATTGCTATCAGCCGTCCCGTGGCCGAGTGGTTAGCATGCTTGGCTACTGATCTAAGGGACCTGGGTTCGAGCCCCGGTATTAGGCATGGATGTGTGTGTTGTTTTTCTGCTGAGGTCCTGCCATCCTCTCAGATCTCCTACTATGGCATATAAACTGACAGGCTCCTGTCAGACCTCTGTGGCAAGCAGCTGCTTGAGGGGGATTGGATTGGATTGTTTTACCTCTGAGCGGCACTTTTTTGCCCACAATGGGCTAAATGGCCAGGCCACAAGGACCCCGAAGGCTCAGAGAAGGTTGGGGGAGGGGACCCACTGGAACAGCTGTTGGGAGACAGATGGTAGCCTCCCGTCAAGGCCATCCAGTGTGTTCTTTAACGTGCACAGGGTATGGCTCTCCCGCACACGGGGCCACGGCTTAACGTCCCATCCGACGGACGGCGGCCTTTCCAAGCCCATCGGTGTCCCCTACTGACCGTGGGCAGGGCGGGGAAATTTTGCGGAGATAAATCTCAATGCTGACCCAGCTGGGACTCGAACCTGGGAACTACAGATTACGAGCCTGGCGCGCTACCGACTGAGCCACCCCCGCCCCACTTGAGGGGGATATTGCTATGTGTGTGCTACATTTCACCCCTATCCCCTCACTCCTTCTGGTTGGGGCAATTTCAATGCCGTGCAGTGTATTTACAAAATGAATGTTACTCACCCAATCCTTCCACCAATGGATGGCACTGCTTCTGGGCATTGCACGAAGAAGCTTGTGAAACAGTCTCTGGTTCTCAGCATCCACTCTTGCTTGCTCTGTGCGGCGCTTCTCGATATTTAGACTGGGAACAAACCAGAAATAACCATTGCAGTTTGTCGGTAAATAAGAACTAAGTCCCTTTTTTATTAAAATATGGAAATACAAAAAAATTTATAAAAAGTAACATTGAAAAAAGAATTCTGAAAGTTTGGAAGATTTTCTTTGTTTGATGAGATCAGCAGGCCAAAATTAAACGTTTCGTAAAGGAGCAGAAACTTGCAGATAGACGAGTGAGTAGCATCATTTTGTTAGACTTGTAAATCGAGAAATATTTTTTTCCATTAACTAAGTTTTTTTAGTTCGTTTCCAAAAAACAAGTTATCGTCGTTTGTCTACAATTTTTAAATCTTTTTGCTTTAAAAATTAAATGAAAAATTCTTTTCGGGGAAAATAGGTGCTAATAAAATATTACGTTTCACATTTTCTGAAGCTTCCAGTAATTCTAATTTCCATTGTTATCTCAATGGGAATCTAACTTGAAAGCGCTCTAACTTTTAAAATATGCATTTAATGGAAAAATGCGATTGAAGATAAATTAAAGATCATAATCAAATCTATTTAAATCTCGATTTTCAAGAATATTCGTTCAGCATTTAAAGAGTTACAGAGGCTGGAATATTTAATAATAAATTTTCTGACATAAATATCATTCAGAATTGCCTTTGACATTGAAATAATTATTATGTAAATTTTTAAAATGCATATTTTATTAAATGGTTTGAAATAATATTTGTGATAGTTTTGAATTTTCTGAGAGAAATATTTACGACACCTGTTTTATCTCTAAAAATCAAAATTAAATAATTGTCTCTATGAAGAGTGTGGATTCAGAAGTGGTAGGGGATGTATTGATCAAATATTTTCACTTAGGCAGATTCTTGAGAAATGTTTAGAGTTTTAGAAACCTGTGGTTGCTAGCTTTATAGATTTCAAAAGGGCTTTTTACTCTGTTGATCGACATAATTTGTGGTTGATTGTTAGATCATATGGAATACCTGATAAATTAGTGTAATGAGAGCTCTCTATAATAAGAGTCGTGTGTGAGAGTTGGTACGTCTTGCAACAATTGCTTTTGCATTGCTAATGGAGTTAGACAAGAGTGCATTCTGTCTCCTTTTTTCTTTAGTTTAGTTATTGATTATGTAATGTAAAATTCTTTGCAAGGAAAAGATTTTGGCTTTAAATGGTCTAGAGATTTCAAAATTTCTGATTTAGATTATGCAGATGATTTGACCCTGTTGACTTCTGATGTTGATGAGATGAATTCGTTCATTAGGGTTATTGATGAGACTGGAAATAGAATAGGTTTGGTGAAAAACAGAGAAAAAAACCAGAATGATGAAAATTGGTCAGGCAGATGGTACTTCAGTTGCTTTGAATGGCTCTACTAATGAGCAAGTGTCTCAGTTTAATTTTCTTGGGAGTTATGTAACAGATATTGGTGATGTGTGGCATGAGATAAATAGAACAATAGGGATTGCTGTTGGGACTATTAAGAATCTATGGAGAGTATGGAAAAATAGGTGTATACACCTAAAGACTAAAATTAGGCTGTGTAATAGTTGGTTATTAACACTTTCTAAGGTTAGTTATGGTAGCAAAACCTGGACCCTTTGTAATCAGGATAAGAAGAAACTTGATGCCTTTGATTCTAGATGCTTACGCAGTATCTTGGGCATTAGGTGGTTCGATTTTGTAAGTAATGATGAGGTTAGAAGAAGCAGTCATCAACCTCTTTTGAGCAGCATATTGTGCAGAGAGAGACTCCATTGGTTTGGCCATGTTGCCCGTATGCATAAGAGGATTATGAATAGTGTGTCTAAAGGTATCAGAAAAAGGGGGAGACCTAGGATGCGATGGGCTCACAATGTGAAACAGAACCTTGCTAGAATTGGCCTAGAGTGGCCAAATGCAGCAGCCGTAGCTCAAAAGTGACATGTCTGGAGAGGAAAATTGCCCAGTCTAGTTGGACCTCCATAGTCCATGGCTGCATGAGGATTTTGTTTTTGTAGGCATTTGAGCACAAATGTAGAAAGTCAATAAAACAATATCTCCATCACAGCGATGAACTGATCGCAATGAATTGACAGGACACCCTTTATCATCCACCAGTCAGTTCGGTTGCTTCTCAGTGCCCATCACAGGGGTAACACTTGAGTAAAGTTAACGAAAAAGTTAACTAAATTAAAGTTAAGTAAATTGAAGTTTTTTTTCAATAGAGTTAAGTTTAAAGTTAATGACTAAAAATTAATTCGTTAAAAGTTAAGTAAAAAGTTAAAATTTTTAAGATTTATACTAAAACATAGTAAAAAAAATACTATTTACAATATTAAAAAAGGACTTTATTTACAAGATCTCAAAAAAAAACATTGCTCACAAGATCTGTTAAATTTCAACAACCTCTCAAAATCGGTACCTGTAATGCGGCCCCTCTACTTACCGAGAACATGGCCACCAATCTAAATAAACTCTCAACGTGTGCAGAAGAAGAAGGAATGTTAGTGTTGTACGTGACAAAAAGTTTCTTAATAGTACCTGACATCTCTCCAGTTGAGGATGGCAAATGTTGATCCACCGGTTTTTAAAAAAATGGGATCTCCTCTTCTTGATATCAGAGTAGACGCGCAATGGTGAAATTAGCCTGCTAATGGGGCTCTCTACACCAACTTCAAATGGAAGGAAAACCTTTGGCTTATCAGGCTTTCGCTGTTTGACACCTCGAGCTTCAAATGGAGTCACTGCAGCTTTGAGATCTGATCTTAACTGCTCTCGCTCATTTTAATTGGTTCATTTCAATCATTTGAACTGATCCCGCGACATTGAACTTGACGATTACCAACGGTTAAGAAAGCGTCAAAACTTCGCATTTGAAAATTGGAAAATACTAGGAAATTAACGATTAACGTATAAAAAAAACGTTAACGTTAATTCAAGAAAATTAACGCGTTAAGTTGAAAATTAAATGAGTTAAGCCAAAATTTAAATATACAAAAAGTTAACGAGTTAAGTTAAAAGTTAACGAAAATATTAACTTAACGTTTAACGTATTAACAGACGTTAACTAAGTATGACAGGGAGGTCATGATTTTGAAAACTAGACATGCAATTCAGAGATGGATCTATTTGACTGTGTCAAGCAGGCTCATAGTGGCATGCGCCTGAAGAAATTTATCAGGAACGGAGGGTAAAATGTATAGAAATATAAACTCCTGGCCAAATTGTTATGAGCACTGTGCACAAAGTACCTGGAAATATGCAAATGTATGAAACATTTCTTACTGACGTCAGTCGTCTACATTGTTATGAAGTACTGTAAAAGCCATAGAGGCAAAATGGAAAGCAAAGTCAAGTGCGACATGGGTAAAATGCCAATCTGGCTGATTTTGAAAGGAATTCATCATTCATCATTGGAGTGCAATGAGCTGGCGCATCCATAACAGAGTTGACGTAACTCAGTAAAAAATCATGGGGCAGAATAACCCATGGGGCAGAATAACCCAAGTATATGGATAATGGTAAAGTTCTTAGAAACGTCCACCATTTGTGGCAACTGCGGGAAGAAAAAGGCTCTGACAGACAGGGTTGGGTTGTTTTACCTCTGAGCGGCACTTTTTTTGCACACCATGGGCTAAATGGCCAGGTCACATGTACCCCGAAGGCTCAGAGAAGGTTAGGAGAGGGGACCCACTGGAACAGCTGTTGGGAGACAGATGGTAGCCTCCCGTCAAGGCCATCCAGAGTGTTCTTTAACGTGCACAGGGTATGGCTCTCCCGCACACGGGGCTACGGCTTAATGTCCCATCCGACGGACAGCGGCCTTTCGAAGCCCATCGGTGTCCCCTACTGACCGTGGGCAGGGCGGGGAATTTTGCGGAGATAAATCTCAACGCTGACCCAGCTGGGACTCGAACCTGGGAGCTACAGATTACGAGCCTGGCGCGCTACCGACTGAGCCACCCCCGCCCCTCTGACAGACAGGAACAGGTGTTTGTTGATATGAACAAATTGACAAACAGAGCTGCTATAGTTGGGTTGGGTTGTTTTACCTCTGAGCGGCACTTTTTTGCACACCATGGGCTAAATGGCCAGGTCACAAGGACCCCGAAGGTTCAGAGAAAGTTGGGGGAGGGGACCCACTGAAACAGCTGTTGGGAGACAGATGGTAGCCTCCCGAGTGGGGTGATAACCCGATGAAGAAATGCCCCGTCATATATAATTCCTACTGTTTCAAGTTCTAGAGTCTTTTTTTGACACTGATTGGCATTACTTCCCAGAAGATCGATGATCACGTGCTGCCAACGATACATCATCCCGAGAGATTCATCTCTCTCTAATCGCAGAGGCGGTAACTGACTTTTATCACCTTCCCTGGTCTGAGTAATCTCCTGATCTTAATCCAATCGAAAACATATGCGTCATTCGAATGCACGGATCTCTGCCTCTCACTTCGAGATGTTCAAGACATTTTGCAGGAAGAGTGGTTCAAAATCTCGCCTATTGTATTTCAAAAACACGTGGAAAACATTCCACGTTGAGTCCAGGCTATCATCTCTGCCTGTGGAGGACCACGAAGTATTAGGTAGGTGTTCATAATAACATGTGCAGGCAGCGTATATTGGGCTATATAATGGAAAAGACATTAGAATGACATTCTAGTCCTTTCCACTTCAATTCAGTCACTTCTCCCTTCCCTAAATTTGTTCTGAGATCCTGGCTTTTTCTGTTTCACGTGAGTGCCTCTAAAACATGCAAATAGCAGAGTTGTAACCGGAATTTTTATTTTGAAGCTGGGAAAAAAGTAAGAAGTCTGAAAAAACAAAAATTCTCATATGACAACGCACATATCTAGCACAGGTCACTTTCTTCAATTCTCTTTTTCTCGTGGATGTCTGCATGGGGTGCACCCCCTCATCCTTCTGTAAACATCTAGTCTCCATTCATGATAGCTGACGTTATGAACGCGAGTTCTCAAAAAGACTGTATAATCAAATTTTTTGCCTTGAGCAAATATAACCTATCTATCACGTTTATTTAAATGCGTAGAATCAATTCCCAGTTGGCAAAACTATGAACTGCAACAGGTCCACTTGCCGTAACTGGAATGGTGGTTAGGCTTTGGGTTGGGTTGTTTTATCTCTGAGCGGCACTTTTTCGCACACCATGGGCTAATTGGCCAGGTCACAAGGGCCCCGAAGGCTCAGAGAAGGTTGGAGGAGGGGACCCACTGGAACAGCTGTTGGGTGACAGATGGTAGCTTCCCGTCAAGGCCATCCAGCAGGTTCTTTAACGTACACAGGGTATGGCTCTCCTGCACACGGAGCCACGGCTTAACGTCCCATCCGACGGACGGCGGCCTTTTCAAGCCCATCGGTGTCCCCTACTGACGGTGGGCAAGGCGGAGAGTTTGTGGAGATAAATCTCGACGCTGACTGAGATAGATGGGACTCGAACCTGGGAACTGCAGATTAAGAGCCTGGCGCGCTACCGACTGAGCCCCCCCCCCCCATCCCAGGTGGTTAGGGTACTAAGTACTGTTCCAGCAAGGCAAATTTTGTGTGCTGTGTTAGCTCAAACTGAGGATGGAATCAGCAGTGACATTGCTCTCAGTGGGGTATGTCCTTATAGGCCTGTAAAAACCGGGAGTAAGCTTCTAGGATTCTTCTCTGTCCTATATCTCGCAAAATGAATGAATAAAAATGAATTTTAAATCATCTCAAAACATAGCTGATCGAGTCCCAGGTAAATCTAAAAATCTAGATGATTTGATATTGGAGTGGTTGCGATTAATGTTCACAGCACATTGGATCGTGTGAGCTCACAAAGACCTGGATCGTGTGGGCCCACTCACAGAAATATTGAGCGTGTGCAGTTACCGTTCACAGCAAACTGGAGCGTGTGCACACGCTGCACACGCTCCAGTATGCAGTCGATTTCCCCATTGTTGAGGGAAGGGACTGACTCAGAGAGAAGGGACACGCTGCACACGGTCCAGTTTGCTGTGAACCGGTAACTGCACACGCTCAATATTTCTGTGAGTGGGACCACACGATCCAGATCTTTGTGAGCTCACACGATCCAATGTGTTGTGAACATTAACCGCAACCGTTTCAAAATTTTTCCTATTTATGCAATTTCTCTCCTGATAAACCAAAAATCTACATTACGGAATTCCACATAATCCCCAGATCCAAATGATTAATATTCCAGATGCTGAGGGTTAACAAGAGAATCAATAATCTCTTACCTCTTAATTTTTTTCATTGGGATGTTTTTGTCCCCTTTAGGATTCCTCTCCACAATATCTTCCATCCTCGTAAGAAGTCGCATGTTTTCATTCTGAATCTGTTTCTGCCTCTCAGCATCGACTTGCATCTTTTTCAGCTTCACATGGAGATGTAAATAATCTGCTGGAGCCCTCGTGTCCACGACTGGTTTCGCACTCTGCAACTGGAGAAAACATTTGCCTTTCATAAAAGACAGATTCAGAAAGTATCTCTGTGTACGATATCTGTAACACAAAGAGAGGGGGTAGCTCAGTCGGTAGCATGCCAGTCTCGTAATTTGTAGTTCCCAGGTTCGAGTCCCAGCTGGGTCAGCGTTGAGATTTATCTCCGCAAAGCTCCCCGCCCTGCCTACAGTCAGTAGGGGACATCAATGGGCTTGAGAAGACAGCTGTCCATAGGATGGGATATTAAGTCGTGGCCCCGTGTGCGGGAGAGCCATTCCCTGTGAACGTTAAAGAACACGCTGGATGGCCTTGACGGGAGGCTACCATCTGTCTCCCAACAGCTGTTCCAGTGGGTCCCCTCTCCCAACCTTTTCTGAGCCTTCGGGGTCCTTGTGACCTGGCCATTTAGCCCATGGTGTGCAAAAAAGTGCCGCTCAGAGGAAAAACAACCCAATCCAACTGTAACACAAGTATAGTGTAAGTATGGGTGTGCTAAAAACATTTAAACTTATTTATAAAAGATATTTTAGATGCAGATACACCACACTGAATTTCTTAATTCATATCAATTGATTGCTGCTTCGAGTTTCAAAATTGACGCCTGCTCCCTGTTAAGGCGTCAATTTAACACAGTTCCGACGAAAGTCTGCGAGTATTTGTCGATGGATGAGCTTCAACAATGCGGTACAGAACGTTGCCATGTACCGATATTGGCGGTCCTGATCACGACTCACTTTCTTGGCTCATGTCTGCATCTATGAACTTCTGGAACAAAGCTTGAGTAAGACGAATGGGGACTGCCCTCTAACCTTCCGCTTCGCATATTTCTCGGACCGCTTCGGTAGATTTTAATCCTTTATTTCCAGTAATTATGCACAACTGCACAGCACAAATATATTGATTTTATGAGCACAGGGTCACTACACTTCTTTTTTTTCGAATTAACGAGGGTTTTGAATCTCCCAGGTACTTTTGTATGAAATTTGCTTTTGGGTCATGAAATTAAAAGAAATTTCGAATTATATTGATATTTTGAATTAACCAAGTTTTGCTGTATTAACAACAAAAATGCTAATTGATAGAAAAGCCACATTCAAATCTCCCCAACTTAAAATAAGCTTTTTACGGAAAAATGTCAATGAAGATCTCACTCAAATATTTCTAAATCTTGATTTTCAACAATATTCGTCTAACATTTAAAGAGTTAGGAAAGCTGAAATACTTAATCTAAGGTTATCTTATGTTTAGTTTATAACTATAGGGTATTATCTATTATATCTTATGAATACGACGAGTATTTTGAATACGTTTAAGACGAGTATAAAACGGTAACTGCACACGCATGCCCTCTGCCGCATCTGTGTATCACCTTCGACTCCGTACAGTCGCTCAAAAAAGTATCCGAACACTATGATTGATTACAGAATTCAGTAAAAATATCTGGAGCGTGTGCAGCAACTGTACACGCTCCAGTTGCCGTTCACAGCAAACTGGAGCGTGTGCAGTTACTGCACACGCTCCAGTTTGCTGTGAACGGTAACTGCACACGCTCAATATTTCTGTGAGTGGGCCCACACGATCCAGGTCTTTGTGAGCTCACACGATCCAATGTGCTGTGAAAATTAACCGCAACCGCTCCAGTTTGCTGTGAACGGTAACTGCACACGCTCAATATTTCTGTGAGTGGGCCCACACGATCCAGGTCTTTGTGAGCTCACACGATCCAATGTGCTGTGAAAATTAACCGCAACCGCTCCAGTTTGCTGTGAACGGTAACTGCACACGCTCAATATTTCTGTGAGTGGGCCCACACGATCCAGGTCTTTGTGAGCTCACACGATCCAATGTGCTGTGAACATTTTAACCGCAACCGCTCCAGTTTGCTGTGAACGGTAACTACACACGCTCAATATTTCTGTGAGTGGGCCCACACGATCCAGGTTTTTGTGAGCTCACACGATCCAGTGTGCTGTGAACATTAACCGCAACCGCTGCAATTTGCTGTGAACGGTAACTGCACACGCTCAATATTTCCGTGAGTGAGCCCACACGATCCAGGTCTTTGTGAGCTCACGCGATCCAATGTGCTGTGAACATTAACCGCAACCGCTCCAGTTTGCTGTGAACGGTAACTGCACACGCTCAATATTTCCGTGAGTGAGCCCACACGATCCAGGTCTTTGTGAGCTCACACGATCCAATGTGCTGTGAACATTAACCGCAACCGCTCCAGTTTGCTGTGAACGGTAACTGCACACGCTCAATATTTCCGTGAGTGAGCCCACACGATCCAGGTCTTTGTGAACTCACACGATCCAATGTGCAATGAACATTAACCGCAACCGCTCCAGCTCAGATTCAAAATTAACGAAAGAATCATTACACCAACTTCTAAAATTACATTCAGTAAGAGATTGATAGTAAACATTATTATTTGTATTTTAGTTAACTTTTTAGGTAAAATGCAATTCAACTGTTGACTTTTTTTCAATGAAAAAGGCGCAAAAGCACTAACTTAAAAAAAAATCCATCGCGTTCGAAAGATGTGATGGAACAACGTTTTGTCAAATCCACAAACCGACCAACTGACCGAACGACCAACCGATAAATGTAAAAGCCAAAAACAAAAGAAAGATTGGCAATAAAAAATAATCAAAACAGCTCTAAGAATTAGCATTTTTATGGGTGCCTGCAAAGACACTCGTGACACTATTATATAGTATTGTAGACTATTATATAGGTTAATAGAGCCGATTCATAAGTACACTGTTTCATAAAATATCACATAAATAAAGCACTAGATACAAATGCCTAATTTCTAATTTATATTCAGTTTACAAATATCTTTTTAAATTTCGTCTTCAAATTCCACGTCTACATTTATGATGAAAAGTTTTTCGTGAACAAAAAGAAATGTATGAGAAATTAATCTAAGCTTGTCTGAATTGATGCAAATAAACTTCGTTCGTCCCATTCCAGAATACGCATCTCCTGTAAAGTCCTCTACCCGTGTGTGTGATATTGAAACTGTTGAAAAAAGGTCCAGAGATCTTTTTCAAAAAGGCTATTGGGCTTTCGCAACAAATCATATCAACAGATATTAAACGAACTATTCCTGCACTCTCTGGAATGGAGACGACTTGAATATGATATAATCACATGCTACAAAATCGTCGGGGCGGGGGTGGCTCAATCGGTAGCGCTCCAGGCTCGAGTCCCAGCTGGGTCAGCGTTGAGATTTATCTCCGCAAAAATTCCCCGCCCTGCCCACGGTTAGTAGGGGACACCGATGGGCTTGGAAAGGCCGCCGTCCGTCGGATGGGACGTTAAGCCGTGGCCCCGTGTGCGGGAGAGCCCTGTGCACGTTAAAGAACACGCTGGATGGCCTTGACGGGAGGCTACCATCTGTCTCCCAACAGCTTGTTCTAGTGGGTCCTCTCCCCCAACCTTCTCTGAGCCTTCGGGGTCCATGTGACCTGGCCATTTAGCCCATGGTGTGCAAAAAAGTGCCGCTCAGAGGTAAAACAACCCAACCCAAATCCTCTGGATCAGATCTAATTCTTCTATTTATATTGTTTTGGAATATATAAGCATCTGTAATAATGATGTAATAATTATTATTTTTGATATTTCAGTTCCTTCGTGTCTGAGAGATGCTGCCTTGCCTCACAACCACCTGATTGCCCCTACAGATACTCGAGCCTTGTTCATCACCACGAACTGCTATTCTGTTCAATATGAAGAGTAAAACTGGGTCAGGATCATCAGGACCCGCATTGTGCCATGCATTCTGTGGCAATTGGTGCCTCTTGTATCCGTCTGCGAGCAAATACTGATTGACATAATCTCCAAACTCGACTTGCTATGGTTTACGTATCCTTCCATTCACAGCACAAAATTTTGCGATTTTTGCTTTTTCACACGAATTACAACCAGCCCCAGTCTAACAAATTCTACCAGCACGTTATTTAAAGTCCAGCTGCTTTTCAACTAACACCTAGTTGTTCGATTTAACAGGATTTCTCTACTACTTCTCTATGATCGTTTATATTTTTATAGTTTCCATATAAGGAGATATTTTGGATGTTTTTCTTTTATCTCAACCAGGGACGTTTCAAGAACTCTGTGGGCCACCGTCGCATTTGTAAAAGTGGTTTTGTTAACACGAGAAAACGCAATAAAAATCAATGGCGTTTTTAAACATTGATATACATGAGAAACTAGCGAGGCCCCTGGCGGCAGAGGACTCCAGCGACTGCGAGTGTGCCTTTACGTTAAAACGGTACTGATCGCATCCAGTGGCGCACTCAGGATTTAATCTTGGAGGAGCCGAGGGGCCCGCTGGCTCAGCTCGGGCAAACGAAGTAGCGCTCGGTGGCTCGGTCCGCCCGATTCGTTCGCCTTGTGTTCACAGCGGCCGTGATTCCCGAGAGCTATAGGGTATTCCCACCTTATGTGACCGCTAATTCATAAGTAGTATAGAAATAGAAGACACGACACAACATAAATATAAAAAATAAATTTTAATTAGGAAAAGATTTTTGGAAAATTTCCTAGTGTTTTTTTTTTTTTCCTTTTTCTTTGGGGGGTGCCAGGGCCCCTTGGCCCACCCCTCTGGGTGCGCCACTGCTCACCTATCTGATCTATCCTAGTTCATAATTTTAGCACTTTTAAAAATATTTTATACGTTTACCTTTAAAAATTGGTGCTTTTAAAGAACTACAACTCACAACATGTTTATAAATAAGAATATTTTAATTGTCGCTGACTGATAATACAAATTCAACTTGATTCGTTAAAGATTACAACTTGTTGCGTGTAGAGCATCAACACTTGTAAACATACTGTTAGTCATCTTCATTATTCAACAACTTTTTACAACAAACAATTTCTTGTTTTCAATCTTCATTACTCAACAATCATCTCTACGTAAAGTCGCTCAAAAAAGTATCCGAACACTCTGGTTGATTACGGAATTCAGAAAAAATATCTGGCAACGATTTTTTTTTTAGAATTTAGTGATCTAACAACCTTCGTGTCACGTGACACGAAGGTTGGCAGATCACTAATTTCTAAAAAAAAATCGTTGCCAGATATTTTTTCTGAATTCTCTAATCAACCATAGTGTTCGGATATTTTTTTCAGCGACTGTAGGTGGTCATATTATTTTGATACTAGATCGTGTGGGCTCACTCACGGAAATATTGAGCGTGTGCAGTTACCGTTCACAGCAAACTGGAGCGTGTGCAGTAACAACACACGCTCCAGTTTGCTGTGAACGGTAACTGGAGCGTGTACAGTTGCTGTACACGCTCCAGATATTTTTCCTGAATTCTGTAATCACGTGACACGAAGGTTGCCAGATCACTAATTTCTAAAAAAATCGTTGCCAGATATTTTTCTGAATTCTGTAATCAACCATGGTGTTCGGATACTTTTTTTGACCGACTGTACCAAGTATTAAAATAAAACTGCTTTTAATCGTTTTTCGCTCTTACTTAACTTTATCATTGTTTCGTTTCTTTAAAACTCAGTTACACATAACCAGATATACAAAAGAAATGAAAAAACACAAACATTAATTACCTAACAAATAAAAATAATAAATAAATCCTCCTCAAGCAGCTGCTTGCCAAGAGGTCTGACAGGAGCCTGTCAGTTTATAAACCAAAGTAGAGGCAGGAAAAGGAATAAAATTAAAACTATGTCAATCTTGTTCATTATATATCTTAATAATGAATATTTCTTTTATTTTCACGATATGCTTTAATTTGCCCTAAATAATTTTGCCACCATATTACAGATTTTTAGCTGTATTTTTATTTGACAACAGTGCATGAATTCGTAATAAATATTGAGATAGTAAACGAACTGAATTTATAACTGGGGCAATTGATTCACATGAACAACATACAAAATTAAGTATCAGCCGTTTGGAACACCAATATGCCAATCAACTATACGGAATGATCTTCACTTTCATTAAAAATTGACTGATAAACTAATATAACACTCGAAAACCGAATCACAAATCAAAGCATAGGTACCTTACCACTGGTTATATGTCACATATGGAAGATCTCCCTATACAGATGAAGGAGCGGGGGTGGCTCAGTCGGTAGCGCGCCAGGCTCGTAATCTGCAGTTCCCAGGTTGAGTCCCAGCTGGGTCAACGTTGAGACTTATCTCCGCAAAACGTATCCCGTTTGCGGAGATACGTTTTGCGGAGATAAGTTTTGCAAAATAATATAACCACCTGCATCCGACGGCCGCCGTCCGTCGGATGGGACGCTAAGGCGTTGCTCCCCGTGTACGGGAGAGACATACCCTGTGCACGTTAAAGAACACGCTGGATGGCCTTGACGGGAGGCTACCATCTGTCTCCCACAGCTGTTCCAGTGGGTCCCCAACCTTCTATGAGCCTTCGGGGTCCTTGTGACCTGGCCATTTAGCCCATGGTGTGCAAAAAAAGTTTCGCTCAGAGGTAAAACAACCCAATCCAAAATATACAGATGAAAGTTGCGCTGTTGATCTACTTGCAAACAAAACTACTTTTACCACCATATACCGCCAATTTTCAATCGTCTCCGCGCGCACACACGCCAAAGGGAACTCCTGTTTTTACACATCATTACAACTCTCTACTGCATTCTCATCCTTTGAAATCAACCGTGTTCCCATATAATCATGACGTTATTCACACCGTGTGCTGTATCTCGTGTCTCGTAGTCAGCGGTCACGCTTTAATTGTTGAGCGTTCATAGTCCGCTTCAATATTGTATCGTTCAGTTAAAGCAGCTTCGCGTTTGCGGGTGGAAAATCTAAAACCGTAACTGTAAAATGTTAGATTAAAATTAAACAAATCAGAATCTGAGTGTATCGATTTTAATATTTTGTTTAAATTCAGCTGTTCATTTCCGATGAACAATTCTTGAACCTTTCTGCTGATAGCTGCCAAGGCAAACTGATCATCCTTTTGTAACCGTTTAATTATACTCGCCTCTGCTTACTTGCAATTCACAATATCCGTCTTGAATCAAACATTTTTAAAGACACATATGCTTTCGTAATTTCCAGTTGTAATTCCCTTTAATTCGTTTCCAAAAGATAGCTCAACATTCGAATTTAAGCTTTATACGTTACCAGCAAAGTGTGAAAAGCAGTCATTGTATAGAATGCCTAGGCATTCTATAGAATGACAAATACTATTTCGGCAAAGTATGAAAAAGGCTTTTATTGAAAAGATGCACGTGAAAATGTAAGAAGTACAAAATGCAAGATACGGGATTTTTCTACAAAAAGAGAAAACGACCAGTGCTGAACTACCGCCAGCATATTGCGCGAATCACCCCGTCCATTGTCGACGTCTGGGATAGGAACTCGCGCAGTGGCCCCTAAAGGTGCAGGAGGAAATTTTTTGCCGGAATCCATTTTCATTTTTTGGCCTGTATTTCCAGATTCAATTTAGATCGAATTTTACACTCAACAGCATTCTCAATTTTGAAGTAAAGAACACACAAAATATTACTATCATAACGTGTAATGAATCTGTCGTCCGGATTATAAAAAACGCCCCAAATGAGGTGAAGCCAAGTGGGAACGAATTAATAAAGTGTTGAATATTCGAAGTTTGCAATTCGAGTTAGGATATTAGTATTTCACTTTACTACTTGTCAAATCTATTTCAGTGGAGTTCCGAGATGCTTGTGATATGTCGTTTTTTGATGACTTTTTTGAATCTGTTTTTTTACCTCAACTCTCTTTCTATGGCAGCTAGGGTTCTCAAACTTTAGGGTCCCATGGGGGCAACCCTCTTTTACACTCTTCCAACGCTAGGGGGCGCTTTTCCGACTGGAAGGGTGTCTTTTTGGTATCCAAAGTGACCAACTACGGCACTCTTTTTTTTATATCGAAACTAGGGACTGGCAGATCTGGGCCTATAGGGGACCCAGTGGGACATCTACTGGTCACTTCGAATTGGACTGAGTGCTCTCACTCTCAGTAGCTCTCTGTTTGAGGCGAGCGTCGAAAGTCACGTGACTCGCCTTGCGACATTAAACGTCACTGCCGGGAGTATTTTATACTTTGCCGATTTGCCTTTTGGCATTCTATAGAATCCCTAGGAAATGTGTGAAAATTTAAACGTTTCATACATTTCACACTTTGCCGGTAACATATACAATGTTGTTCTTTTTTTTTTGTAAACACCATGTTTTTGCCGTTTTGGTTGGGCACTATCTTGCTTTCGTTGTGAGTCGGTTTTAGTTTTTTTTTGATGTTCAAATTCAAAAATCTCCCGATCATTAGTACTAAGTGCTAATAAAGTTGGAGTACATCATCTAGCAACCAAATAAAGTAGATTAAATCTATTTTTCGTGACCACTGTTTTGTTGAAACCAATAAATATTAAGAGAGATTTATACATTACTTTTTTACGCTGACAAACACACTTAAAAAGTAGTGATGAGGTCTTTAGCTAACGGAACATAGGTTAGAAGTGTGGAATGCATCTTCCACTAATTATATTATTTCTTATGAGAACTTCGTGTCCGATTAACACAATTTCATCTTACACCAATTTTTTAAAGCATCTATTTGTGTTAGTCGGGGATGGGTGTATTACTAATTGCATTTTCCCAATTATCCATTAGTTCGAATTTCCATTGTTAGAGGGCGCATGAATCAGAAAAAAACCTTCATACTCTTTGAACTTTAATTTTAATTAATTAAGATTTAATTTGAACTTTAATTCTTTCTTGTTTTAAGAGATAAATCGTTTTTGTGTGTTATAGGTGCTAAAGTAGGCCGAGTGGTTAGTGCGTTCTGCAAATGATGAAAGGACCTGGGTTCGAGCCTTGGGTAAGGCACGGATGCTTGTGTTGTCCTTCTGCTGAGACTCGCCTTCCTCACAGACCTTTTCTGTAGCTTATTTAACTGACAGACTCCTTTCACACCCGAGGCGGGGGTGGCTCAGTCGGTAGCGCGCCAGGCTCGTAATCTGTAATTCCCAGGTTCGAGTCCCATCTGGGTCAGCATTGAGATTTATCTCCGCAAAATTCCCGCCCTGCCCACGGTCAGTAGGGGACACCGATGGGCTTGGTAAAGACCGCCGTCCGTCGGATGGGACGTTAAGCCGTGGCACCGTGTTCGGGAGAGCCATACCCTGTGCACGTTAAAGAACATGCTGGATGGTCTTGACGGGAGGCTACCATCTGTCTCCTAACAGCTGTTCCAGTGACTCCCCTCCCCCAACCTTCCCTGAGCCTTCGGGGTGCTTGTGACCTGGCCGTTTAGCCCATGGTGTGTCAAAAAAAAGTGCCGCTCAGAGGTAAAACAACCCAACATCCAAGACTTTGATATACGTTGTTGGGTTGGGTTGTGGTTGACCTCTGTGGCAAACAATTACTTGAGGGGTAATATTATAATTTTAATATATATTATAGCTGAACCAGAAGAATCCATATTTTCCATAGGCAATATGGATTCTTCTGGTTCAACTCGTTTAAAAAAAGTGCTATCTCTTTCACTTTGTTGTTTGTACATCTGTATACATTGAGCCTTTTTCTCTTCAGGTATTTAAAAAATCTTTTTCCATTGGATAGGTGCGAATGGAATATTTTGATTCGCATTTTTGAAGTGCTCCAAGAAGTTTGAATTTCAATCGTTAGAGGGAGCCAAATGCGAAAAATAGAAACACTTCATTTTTTTTTGAAAACAAACATTTCTATGTTCGCCAGAGCTTCTGCTTTACTTTCGTAATTTCTTGAGTCATTTTTATCAATGGGTAAGAAGTGGCCGAGTGGTTAGCGCGCTTGGCTACTGATCTACGGGACCTGGGTTCGAGCCCCGGGTAAGGCATGGATGTTCGTGTTGTTTTCTGCTGAGGTCCTGCCATCCTCTCAGACCTTCTACTCTGGCATATAAACTGACAGGCTCCTGTCAGACCTCTGTGGTAAGCAGCTGCTTGAGGGGGGTATTTATTTTTTTAAGAAATATAAAATGGTGGACTTTATTCTAAAAAATAATGTGCATTTTATACACACCCCAAAACCGCCCATCGCCAAAATACCCCAAAGATATTGATGAAACAAAGACCTGTAATCCTTTCATAAAATATTTCGAAAATTATTGGATTATAAGATTCTAAATTATAATTTTAAACGATCAGAGTGAATATTCGCATTCAAATCGAAATCATAAAGTTCTATTCCGCAGAATCGGCTTGTGGAATGCGAGTATTTCGTCACTTCCGTGCTGGCACGAGCACATCATAACATTGTAACGGTACTTCTCCAATGAAGAGAATCCCTTGCATGACTAAGTAAGGTAAGAAAGCACACCGAGTGCCTTTGTTTACAATGCGATGCGTGCAAAAGGCATTTTTTTTGCGAAAGAGATTATTCCGATACTCACTCTTTTCCTGTGACTCGCCAAATCCTCCGACATTCGTCTCTGCTCGAGAATTTTACTGGGGGAGGGAAAAACGCCTTCCTGATGAGCCATCTTTCAACTGCCCAGCACTTGTTGTTGTTCCTAAGAGTCGCGCGTGTCTGACTCTCCCCGCCTAGTATTGTGTTGCCTAGCAACGCAGTAAGCTGCCATCTGGCGACAGATGCGATGACAACAGTCCGTTTGGTACAAAACAAAGCTAATCAATTATATTTTCGTATGGGTCTCCTGTCAGACCTCTGTTGCAAGCTGCCGCTTGAGGGGGTATTTTTTTTTAAGTTTTTCCATTTTTGAATTTTGTTTTTTTTTTGTTTTTCGGGGCCAGACATGGGAACAAAAAGCAAACTTCGTACAGTCGCTCAACGTGAGAAATTAGTGATCTGGCAACCTTCGTGTCACGTGACACGAAGGTTGCCAGATCACTAAGCGTGTACAGTTGCTGTACACGCTCCAGATATTTTTCCTGAATTCTGTAATCCCGTGACACGAAGGTTGCCAGATCACTAATTTTTAAAATAATCGTTGCCAGATATTTTTTCTGAATTCTGTAATCAACTATAGTGTTCGGATACTTTTTTGAGCGACTGTACGGAGTCGAAAGTGATACACACAGCGGCAGAGGGGATGACAAAAAACTCAAAAAATTTCACTTACATGCAGAAGTGGTTTCCGACTAACAAATATTTTTGTCTTCCTCCTCCCCCCCGTCGTTCGTTTGCTTTCCACGTTTCTTTTTCAAAAAAAAATATTTGTAACATTTTTCAAATGTTCAAGCGGCACAAAATTTCTTTCGCGGGAAAACAATTGAGAAAGTCTGCAAATAATAAATGGAAAATTCGTTACTGGTTTCCATAAATTAAGGAAAACTCGGGAAAAAATTATGATAAACAAAAAACTATATGAATGATTTTAATGAAATTTGATGGAAACATGAATTACGATGCTAGTTTCAGAAGGGCATAAAATATTTTACACTAGAAACATTTTTCGTCAAAATATAGCACTTAAAGGAACTTGTCCAAAAATGAGGTGTGAGAATGCAATGTGCAAAGTTCTTTAATAAGAAGTGTGGTCACCCCTTACAGCAATGCAGGCACGACAGCGATGTTCCATGCTGTTTATGATGTTGTGAATCAGCTCAATAGGGAGTAACGACCATTGTTCCTTTAAAGCAGTAATAAACTCCCCCTTTGTTTCAGGTGGTGGGTTGAGAGCATCCCACACATACTCAATCTGATTTAGGTCGGGAGATCGAGCTGGCCACTCCATGCACATAATGGTCTCCTCTTGAAGGTATTGTTCCACTAGTTGAGCTCTATGTGGACGAGCGTTATCGCCTTCTAAGATGAATGTTCCACCTATTGCACAGCGTAAGGACATACATAAGGGTCCAGGATGTCATCTCTATACCTCTGAGCATTGAGGTTCCCACTCGTCAACACAGAGATCTGTGTGTCCACTTAAGGAAATGCCACCCCAAACACACAAGCTACCTCCGCCGTAACAGTCTCTTTGACGGATGTTACTGGAATGAAAGTGGGTACCTCCTTCTCTCCAAACAATATCCGGAATCACTCTGCAAGCAATATCTGGACTCATCTGTGAAGAGTACGGACCTCCATTGCTCTTCTGTCCAGTTAACATGAGTGCGTGCCCAATTCAACCGTTCTCTCCTGTGACGTGACGTGAAAGATATACAAATTACTGGCCTTATAGCGTACAGACCTACCTCTTGAAACCTTCTACGCACAGTAGAAGCTGATACAACCCTCCCAGTGGCTGCTGCAAGAGAGGATCGTAGCTGAGAGGGAGTAGACGTCCTGATCCTTCGTGCTGTTAATCGCAGATATCGGTCTTGTACAGCAGTTGTAACTCTAGCCTTTCCTCGGCTAAACCTCCGAGATTAGGAATCCGTGCTAAAATTGATTCCACAGTCTATGGACCACAGAAGGACTCCCATTCAGCCATCGAGCCACGTCTGACTGACTTTGGCCTGCTTCAAGCCGGACAATAGCTCTCCCTCGCAGTTCATTTGGAAAATGATGTCTCGAGGTCATTCCTACGAAATGGTTATTTTGAATTTCTTTACTCACATTTACAAAACACAAAATAACGATCTACTACAAAACACCCGTTTTTATGCAGCTATCCGATTACGCAAATTGAGCAAATTGACGCAATTAGACTAATTTGCATACGATATGCTCACTCGGCATTACTCTACTTACTGGTTACGATGAACAAGTTTGGTGAGGATCGCCCAATTTTTTGGCGAATTATCGTGATTTTTTTTTTTCTTCCTTAATTTAAGGAAACCAATGTATTTTTAAATTTTGGGTCTTCCGATAAGGTCATCTATTCAAAGTCAAATTTTGGCAGAAGAAAAGATTGCGCTTTCCCGACTTTTTAAAGTTTGTTAAATGTTTGTAATATTTCTTCGCTTTTCTAATTTTATACTGTTTTAATTTTCTTTTTAACTCTGCTCCTCTCCAGCACCCTGCAAAACCCTTCGAAGTCCTCTGGTGGTACAACGGCAATGGCCATTACGAGGCCCGGATCCATGAAATAAGTAGGGGGAGGGGACGGAGGAGTGTTCCGAGTGAAGGGGGAGGGGAGGAGGAGTTTTCCAAGTGAAGGGAGAGGAGAGGGAGAGGGGAAGGATAATATTCTGAGTGAAGGGGGAGGGGAAGAGGAATGTTCCGAGTGAAGGGAGAGAGGAGGGAGGAGTGTTCCGAGTGAAGGGGGAGGGGAAGAGGAGTGTTCCAAGTGAAGGAAGAGGAGAGGGAGAGGGGAAGGATAGTATTCTGAGTGAAGGGGGAAGGGAAGAGGAATGTTCCGAGTGAAGGGGGAGGGGAGGAGGAGTGTTCCAAGTGAAGGGAGAGGAGAGGGAGAGGGGAAGGATAGTAATCTGAGTGAAGGGGGAGGGAGGGAGAGTATTCCGAGTGAAAGGAGAGGAAGGGAGAGGGTTCCAAGTGGAGGGAGAGTATTCCAAGTGAAGGGGGAGGGGAGAGAGTGTTCCAAGTGAAGGGAGAGGAGAGGGAGAAGGGAAGGATAGTATTCCGAGTGAAGTGGGAGGGGAGGAGTGTTCCAAGTGAAGGGAGAGGAGAGGGAGAGGGGAAGGATAGTATTCTGAGTGAAGGGGGAGGGGAAGAGGAATGTTCCGAGTGAAGGGGGAGAGGAGGGAGGAGTGTTCCGAGTGAAGGGGGAGGGGAGGAGGAGTGTTCCAAGTGAAGGGAGAGGAGAGGGAGAGGGGAAGGATAGTATTCTGAGTGAAGGGGGAGGGGAGGATGAATGTTCCGAGTGAAGGGGGAGGGGAGAAGGAGTGTTCCAAGTGAAGGAGAATGGAAGGATAGTATCCCGAGTGAAGGGAAAGGGAGGGAGAGTGTTCCAAATGAAGGTAGAGGGGGGGAGAGTATTGCAAGTGAAGGGGGAGGGGAGAGTGTTACGAGTGAAGGGAGAGAGTATTCCGAGTGAAGGGACAGAGAGGGAGAGTATTCCGAATGAAGGGAGAGTATTACGGGTGAAGGGAAAGGGAGGGAGAGTGTTCCGAATGAAGGTAGAGGGAGGGAGAGTATTGCAAGTGAAGGGGGAGGGGAGAGAGAGTATTCCGAGTGAAGGGAGAGGGAGGGATAGTATTCCCAGTGAAGGGAAAGGGATGGAGGGTATTCCGAGTGAAGGGAAAGGTAGGGAGAGTATTCCGAGTGAAGGGAAAGGTAGGGAGAGTATTCCGAGTGAAGGGAAAGGTAGGGAGAGTATTCCGAGTGGAGGGAAAAGGAGGGATAGTATTCTAAGTGAAGGGAGAGGGAGAGAGAGTATTCCGAGTGAAGGGAAAGGGATGGAGAGTATTCTGAGTGAAGGGAGAGGGAGGGAGAGTATTCTGAATGAAGGGAGAGGGAAGGAGAGTATTCCGATTGAAGGGAGAGTACTCCGAGTGAAGGGACAGGGAGGGAGAGTATTCCGAGTGAAGGGAAGTTAGGGAGAGTGTTCCGAGTGAAGGGAAAGTTAGGGAGAGTATTCCGAATGAAGGGAGAGGGAGGGAGAGTATTCCGAGTGAAGGGAGAGGAAGAGATAGTATTCCGAGTGAAGCGAAAGGGAGGGAGAGTATTGCAAGTGATGGGAGAGGGAGAGTGTTCCGAGTGAAGGGAGAGGGAGAGTATTGCGAGTGAAGGGAGAGGAAGGGAGAGAGAGTATTCCGAGTGAAGGGAGAGGGAGAGAGAATATTCCGAGTGAAGGGAGAAGTATTCCGAAGGAAAGAGAGTATTCCGAGTGAAGGGAAAGGGGGGAATGATCCGAGTGAAAGGGGAAGGCAAGATCCAGTTAGAACTGGAACGCGGTTTCAGTATAAAAATTTTTCTCTTCGTATTAGTAGTCTTTAAAGAATTTCTCGACAAATAATGGTAATAGTATCATTGATATTGTTTTTTTTTTCGCCTCCATTGTGGTTATTAGCATTCTCAAATGATTAAGGAGAGGGATAAAGAGGAGAAGGGTAGAGGGGTCTCATCCTCCCCTCTCAAATCCGGCCTTATCTTTACTACTTGTACCTCCAAAACTTTTGAATAAACTCATCCTTTGAGAATGTAAGGGAAATGGTGGCAAAAATTATAAAACTTTGATATATTCCATACATCGTTTAAGAAAAATATTAAAGACGTCTAAAACGTGGGGCCAAATGATATACTTCAATGAAACCTACTCTCTTACACCCCCTCCCATCCCTCCTTCGTTGGTTTTTTTTTCATATTCGTGCCTGGCTGTCAGCGATCATCACATACTACTGTCAGTCTTTTATACGTAACTCCATTCTGACGAGCACGTTCGTAGGCATTTACGACGTGTGCATCTTAGTGGAGTGCGAGGGGGAAATGAGCTCAGTGGGAAGTGCATCAGGTTGGAGTGCTCACCGTTTCTGCATTGAGATTTCCCCCTCCGTTAATTATCTCTCTGACCTTCAAAGGGGGCACTGAGATGTTAAGGCCTGGAGCCCTGTGCAAGGGAGTACCTTGTTCACATTAGATGGATTTGACAGGAGTTTAACATCTACATATATTCTAAGAGCTATTCAAGTAAGGCACCTTATACACGCTCTGACCACTAGAGGTTCTTGTCACCTGGCAATTTTGCCCGATGTGTGCGGAGAGGAGGTGGCTCAGTTGGTAGTGCCAGGATCGTAATCTGTAGTTCCAAGGTTGGAGTCCCAGCTGGGTCAGCTTGAGATTTATCTCCGCAAAACTCCCCACCCTGCCAAGGTCAGTAGGGAACACCGATGGGCTTGGAAAGACCGCCGTCCGTCGGAGGGGACGTTAAGCCGTGTTTCCGTGTGTGGGAGAGAGACATACCCTCTGCACGTTAAAAAATACGCTGGATGGCCTTGACGGAGATAAAGTCCAGGACCTTGTTTCAGTAACGATGACAAAGCTAATTCTCTTGCAGACGCTTTAGAACTACAATTCCAGGAGAATGTTGACCTATCAGATGAGAAAACATGTATGGAAATTCAAGACTCCCTTTTACATTTCGCTCAACTGACACGAACCAAACTATTATTTACTTCTCCACAGGAAATTTTACAAGTAGCCTCAAAACTTGAGGTGAAAAAAACATCTGGTCCTGACCAAATTACTAATAGGATGCTTAAAATTTGCCAATGAAAGCGATAACGCACCTGTGCTCCATTTTCAATTTCTTACTTCGAACCCATACTTTCCCTGATGTATGGAAAAATGCATCAGTCAGACTGATCAAGAAACCTGGGAAAAAACCAGCATTTCCATCAAGGTACCGTCCGATCAGTCTGCTTTCTTCCAGTGGCAAACTCTTTGAAAAAATAATATTAAACCGGTTGGACGATTTTCTACTCAACATTAAGTCCTTCCAGAAACTCATTTTGGTTTTCAGCGCCATCGATCGACTGAGCACCAGATTCTTAGAGTTGTGGAAAAAATCTCTGAAGCTCTCAATAAAAAAGAAACTGTGGCAGCCATCTTTCTAGACGTGACCAAAGCATTTGACCGCATCTGGACTGACGGCTTGATTTACAAGCTCAACAAAATGGGAGTGCCTCAGGCCTTACATCTCTCCTGCAATCCTACTTAACAAATCGAACCTTCCAAGTTTGTGTCGTCTTCTATATCTACGAAAAGAGTTATGGCTGCAGGAGTCCCACAAGGCTCTCTGCTAGGTCCTACTCTCTTCTCGTTATCTCTTTATGACCTGCCATCACTTAACCAAGTTCAAGTTGCGCAATACGCTGACGATAATGCCCTTGTCTGGCCATCACTTGGGATCGGAATTTGCTATTCGACGTTTGCAAAAATCCCTTGATGAGTTAGATAAATGGTATCATCGATGGAAAATCAAAATACAGATAAAAGCAATGCGATACTATTCACCAGCAAACGGATTAAAAATCCTACTCCACTACATTTCTTAGGCCAAGATAGCAAATGGCAAGATACCCTAAAATATCTCGGAATTACATTGCACAAAACGCTCAAGTGGAATCATGTGAAGGACATAATTTCCAAAGTTAACGCTGTACGATGTCAATTGGGTCCTCTTATAGGAAGAAATTCAGTGCTATTGATCGACCACAAGCTTATGTTATACAATACAGTCATCCGTCCTCTAATACTTTACGCATCCCCAATATGGGCGAATACTTCAGCTATGAACATTAAAAAGTTTCAGACTTTACAAAACAAAATATTAAGATCTGCAGTTAATGCTCCATGGTTTATTACCAGACCCAAACGATATTATATCAAAACTGTTTGATTATGATCATGAAAACCTTAACTCTTTCAAGAGACCTAAAATGATGGTTTTCTCTTCAGAAAGCTATACACTTTAGCTCTCGTCTCATATCCTGCTTTTACATTCAGTTCTTTTCTGCCTCTCGAGGCCTACTTTTGTCGTTTACTCACCATTTGATTTATATCTGAAGCCAATTAGGCATACCTTTCGATGGAGGTGATGGGGAAACTTTTGCCTGGAACTTCGCAAATGAATTGATGGCCTATGACTGTATAGTTAGAGGCTGGCCTTCTTCTTCTTCTTTCACATCCTTCTAGATTCTGGACCTCTTTGTAAAGAGAGCCTCGGCCCTCTTATCATCAGGTCCACGGGCAAAGTGAGCAGTGGGTGAGTATGGACAACAATGAAAGGGCTGGCACAGTGAAAGGCCAGCAATCTTACATATTGGCTAATGGGCATTTGGCCGCAGGCCGCCCTTTGTCTGGGATGCAAAAGTAAGGGGGGAATCCAGTTTCATGTCGGGGGGAGAGGAGTTACATGGGTTAATGAGAGCTGATGGTGGGTGATAAGTGTATATGTTGATGAAGTTAAGACATTAAAGGAGAGTAATCTCTGGTTCCATGATTGAAAGTTAAACAGGAGAAATTCCATGTTAAATTTTTGAGTTATAAGTAATTAAAAGGGAATTTTTTTTTGAGAAAATTAATAGCAAGAAATAGAATTTTATTTATTTATTATTTTTTTTTATAGGACCCCCCCCCCCTGATGAGAGGGAGGAAATTGTGTTTGGAGAGGGAGGGAGGAGAACAAGCAAAAGTTATATAGTTGCATAGTTATCAAAGGTAAGTTGCAGTTCAAAAACAAATAGAGAATGGGATTTGGGGGTGAGGGAGATATAAAGAAAGTATATCATAATATAAGATTTTTTATTTTGTTGATAACATCTATAGTCATATAAAGAAATATTAATAAGGAATATTATTTTATTTTTATTTTTTTTTTCAAAAGGAAGGTGCATGTTAAGATCTTAATTTAAAATGTAAATTATATTAATAATAATAATATAATTGTTTGTCCAAAATGCATCTTTTATTTGTCCCATATGGATCTTTTGGTGGCATCTGGATCTTTTGTTGTCCCTTAGGATCTTTTATAAAGAAAAGGTAAGAGGAAACCAAGCAAAAGGGAGAGGGTAAGGCGAGGAGTGGGAGGGGACTAGTAAAACCTCCCAGTAAGGTGAATGAAGAGTGCAAGGGCTTTAAAATGAGCTTTATAATTTTTGTGTGTGGGGCTAAGGATGGTTTGTACAGTGTAGTGAGTGATTCCAAGGGAAAAGAGTGTCTGATATAGATTGTTTCTGTGTACGGTGTAGAGGGGACAGTGTAGTAGGAAATGTGGAATATCCTCAATTACCTTGCAGGTGTTGCAGAGTGTTGTGGGGGATTTGTTGATTATGAAGAGGTCTTTATTAAGCATAGTTCTACCTGTTCGTAGTTGGTGAATGGCAGTTTGGGCTTTTCGGGTTAAATAATTGAGGTGAAGTGTGTGTGGGATGGCAGCTATGTTGGCTCTGAATGTGTTTTTAGAAGTAGCTTGTTGGAACCAGTTAATAGTCCAGTTAGTGTGAGATATTTTGTCAAGTTCATTAGCGTGGAAATTGTAGGATATGGGAGTGTGGTAATTTGGGGAAGGGAGTGTGTGTCCTTGTTTGGCAAGGGTATCAGCAGTGTCATTGTGTTCAATATTACAATGTGAGGGAATCCAGTGAAAGGTAAGTGTTTTGTGGGAAGCAATTATGTTGTGGGAGAGTCTGTGTATATTGAAAAGAGAGTAATTTTGGGAAAGATTGTATTTGTGTTTGCTGATGTTGTAAAGTGCAGATTTGGAATCAGTGAATATGTGTATGTTGTCATTGTGTTGGGTGAGGGCCCATTCTAATGCCATGTGGATGCCAGCAAGTTCAGTAATAGTGCTACTTACAGCATGGCTCATTTTTATAATGTGTGAGAATTTTTGAGAAGGTGAGTGAAAGGCTGCAGAGCCATATGTAGTGTTAGGGAGGTGAGAGCCATCAGTAAAAATTGTGAGGTCAGTGTTTGGGATAGTGTCTAAGAGAAGTTCAGCTGCAATTTTAAGTTCCTGAGGTAAGTGATTGTGTTTTTGGGAGATGTTAGGCAGTGTTAAGTGTACAGAAGGTTTTTTAATTGTCCAATGAGGGATAGTGAATCTAGGTGAAAATGGTTTAATATTTTTCCAATTTGGGTACAATGGGTGCTGTTTTATGATAAGGGCAGTGGGAGATGTGTTGTTGGGAGATTCAATTCTGTGGATGGAAGGATGGGTGGGGTGAAGGTGTTTCAGTTTTATGTAATGGTTACATGTGAGTTTGTGTCTGATGTTGTTGAGGGGGGGCATGTTGGCTTCTGCCCATGTGGCCAAGTTTGGGCAGCCAGTTCTTAGACCCAGGGCTAGTCTTATGGCTCTAGTTTGAATGGTCTCAAGTTTGGTGAAATGCACAGGGGGGGGGGGGGCAGAGTGAAATGCTAGAAGGCCATATTGGAGTCTGCTGTTGATGCAGGCCTTGATGAGAGAGATCATGATTTTATCACTGGCACCCCAGCTGGCTCTTGTGATGGTTCTGAGTATGTTTAGTGCTCCGTTACATGTGGATTGAGTGTTTTTGATGTGTTGTTGCCATGTAAGCTGACGGTCTATAGTTAGCCCTAAATATTTATAGTGTTTGACAGTAGGAATGGCTAGGTTGTTGATGTTTATGTTGAGAGAGTTTGTGTTTTTGAGATTATGTGTAATGGGTAAGACCGCAGATTTAGATGCAGAGATGGCTAATCCCCATTTGTTGGTAAAGTCAAGTACTTGATTGACTGAAGTTTGTAGAGTAGTTTCTATTGTGTGGATGTCATTTCCTGTCGTCCAAAGCACAATGTCATCAGCAAAGATGGAGCACTTAGTGTCATTACTTAGTGTTGTGGGGAGGTCATGAAGGAGGATGTTAAAGAGTGTAGGGGAAACCACACTACCCTGTGGTAGTCCCCTAGTTAGATCATGGGGGTCAGAGAGGGAAGTCCCCAGTTTGACTTTGACCCTTCTCTGGGTGAGAAAATTTTTAATAAAGTGTAGAATGTTGCCTGTAATTCCAAGTGTATGTAATTTGAATATTATACTGGTGTGTGAGGCAGTATCAAAGGCAGAGGAGAGGTCTAGAAAGACACAGCAAAGAATTTCTTTGTTAAGTAGGGCAAGTTCTGCTGAAGTGATTAGGTCAAAGAAATTATCTGTGGTTGTCATGTGCTCTCTAAAGCCTGTTTGGCAGAGAGGGAGAGTTTTTTTGACTGTTAGGAAGTATTGAAGTCTGGAGAGCGCCATTCTTTCTAGTATTTTGAGTACACATGAGGTAAGTGCTATGGGTCTGTATGAGCTAAATTGTGATGCTGGCTTATTAGGTTTTAATATAGGGAGAATATGAATGTCTTTCCATTGTGTGGGGAATGTGTGCTGTTGCCAGCAGTCATTGTATATGTGTAGCAATGTGGTGAGAGCATGTGTTTGAGTGTGATGTATGTGATATTATCAGGCCCTGGGGTGCTTTTCATTTTTGCATGTTGAATTGCATTGAAGAGCTCAAGCTGTGTAAAAGGTACGTTGATGGCAGGAAGAGTGCATGGTGGCTCAGTTGCAAGATTCTGATTCATGAAAAGGCAGTGCTGTTGATAAATGGGTGAGTTAGCTAATGGGTTTATGTTGATGAGTTGGGAGGCAAATTGATTTGCTCCTTGTGTTGTGGACAGGTTGTTTGCCCACAGAATGGTGTGCCAGGGGGCTAAAGGTTGAGCCTGGGTATTGAGGGATCTGATGACGGACCAAATGAGTGTAGAGTCAGTTCTAGGGTTTATGTTATTACAGAAGTTTTTCCATTCTTTTCTTTTGGTGGTGAGTCGCAGGTGCCTAAGCGAGGCATTTGCCTTATTGAAAGAGTTGATGGCAGGTGGCGTAGGGTGTCTTCTGGCCGTGTCCTGTTTTTCTCCTTATGTGTAGTTGTTGTGTGATAGCAGGGTGGTGTTTGGTGAAACCAGTCATGTGTTTGGTGGTAAATTTGTTAGCATGTATACTCTGTGTGACACTTGTGTAGAAGGAGGTAGTTTTGTCAGGTGTTTGGGTGATGATGCTGGTTTCACAGTGTGTGGAGAAATTGTGCCAGTTAATGTGAGTTTTGATTGTGTATGCTGTAGGTTTAATGCCTTGGAAGGTGATGAAAATTGGGAAGTGGTCACTAGCCCATGTAGAGTGGTGCACTTGCCAGTTTAAAATAGGAGAAAGGTCTGTAGATGATAGGGTAAGGTCAAGAACCGACTCATAAGGGGGTTTGGTGAAGGTGGGTGAACCATCATTGTGTATGGCCAATTGGAAGTGTTGGATGAAAGTTTCAATCTGTGTACCTCTGTTGTTGGTGAAGTTGCTTCCCCAGAGGGTGTTGTGGGCATTGAAGTCTCCCAGAAGTAGATTGGGGCCAGGCGAGAGTGAGAAAATGTGTTCAAAGTCTTTAATGAGTGTGTTTACATTTAATCGTGCATTGGGATATAAGTAAATATTGTAAATGTTGAGGGTAATGTCCTGTAATTTGATATTAATTCCTACAATGTCCATGTAAGAGTAAGTATAAGGGTTAGGAATCAGGCAGTGAGGGAATTTTTTATGAATTAGAGTAGTAGAATTGGAGTGTGATCTGTTGGTGTTTGCTCTGTGTATAATGTAAGGTTTGTATCTGAAGTTATCTGGAATTCTAGTCTCATTAAGGGCCAAAATGGGGAGGACGTGTTTATTAGTGAAAGCTTTAAGCTCAAGAACTTTGTTAGGAAGGGATCTGCAGTTCCATTGGATGCAGGAGCAGGGGGGAGGGTTGTCAGGAGGAGAGAGGGAGAGACTACAGAGTGTGTGTGTGTGTGTGTGTGGGGGGGGGGGGGGGGGGCAGATTTAATGCAGCTGCTGAAGAAGAGACACAATGGTCTGTATGGCTATGGTGAGTTGGGGGATCTGTTTTGTGGTGGAAGAAGTGCATCGATGATAGGGACTATTAGTTTAATTAGTTGATGGATGAGAGTATGTTGGGGGGGGGGGGGGGATGAGGATTAAGTTTTTGCCAATGGTGTCCTCCACAGTTGCAGCAGAGTACTGGAAGATTACGCTTGCAATCCTGCGACATGTGAGGCTGGGCGCAGTATTTACATCTTGCGGTGCTTTGGCATATTTTTATTATATGACTGTGTCGTTGACATTTAATGCATTGAGTGGGGGGGTTGTGTAGGGAGAGACATTGTATGATTTAAGGCCTAATTCAACCTTTGGGGGAAGGGGGAGAGAGTTGAAGTATAGTATAACTTTATCTGTATTTCTTCTGATGGTGCTGCCATCCATGGTGTGGTGGGCATATGTGATACGTTTTATCTTATGAACGTCATAATCAGACAGGGCTTCAAGGATGCTTTGGTCAGATAGATATTTGTCCACTCCTTCTATGGATCCATAAGGTTTTTTGTAAGACTCAGGGTATTTAAATTTGATTTGAACATTGTGTATATGGGTGAGGGCCATGAGTTTATTAGCTTGATGTTGAGTTTTTACATGTACAAGGAATTCACCTCTGTGGGTAAATCTAGCTTCGGAAGGTTTTTCAATGGTTGAATTGATGGTTTTAGTAATAATGTTTATATTGAGGTTTTGTAGTAAATTTGTGGGGGAGGAAAAGAGGAGAACAGGGATATAATCTGCAGAGATTGAAAAATCACAAATAGAGTCGTTATCAGAAGAGGCAGACTGTTTTCTTGATCTTTTCCTATTTTTTACGAGGTTCCATTGTTCAGTGGTTAGTTGTTCTGCTGAGGCATCATTTGTGTCCATTTCAGGTTGAGAGAGATTTTCATGGGAAGGGATATTATTATTTATGAGTTCTGAGGAGGAGGTAGAAGCAAAACGTTGGGGGTTAGCTAAATTGGGAATCGATGGGCATCTATCAGCTGAAAAAGAAGAGGTTGAGAGGGTAGCCTGATTGCTGGCGCTAACCCTAGCGCCAGACGCTATCGCTGTTGCCATACTGACCTTACTTGGCTGCTGGCTTGGCTGTTGAGATGGCTGGTGTTTCAGGCTCTTCTCTGAAGCTTTTTCTAACGATCTTGAGTCAGATTTCTCTGGGAGATGGTTGCCAGAGTCCTTAGAAGAAGTGTTTTTCATACTTGGAGAGGAATCAGACGATAAAAATGCCAAAAAGACGTCTAAAATCACGGAGAGAAACAAAACACGACTTGTCCTGTTCACAGTCGATCCGAAAGTCCTAGAGGCTGGCCATCTCGGTCATTCTCTGCCATTGGTTGATTGAGTCACGTGGTTTATGGGCGCCATGTTTTGTCGTACCGTGAGACGAAAGCGTATGAGTTAATGTGTGTACCAAGTTAAAACTTCTCAGTTATAATTTCATACATTTCTACCACTTTTTTTGTCTATAAACGCTGTCATATTTTATGAATGTCTCACTGCACTGCATTTGGGTGTAAATATTTCACTCAAAGAAGTAAATTAATGAATATTTTTTTTCCGAGAAACTCTGTCAGAACACGGCAAACGGCTGCAAAAATGAAATTAGCTAACTGAAAACCAACAATTATGTAATTTCTTTTAAGGTTCGTTTGAAAAACGAGCTATGTTTTCACTTTGTCCATATTTGTTCATATGCCAATATTTGTCTGCATATGCCAATATTTGTTCGTCTGTCTATCCGTCTCTCTTTTAACTATATCTGTCCATCTGTCTTTCCACCTGTCTGTCCGTCTGTAGACAATCAATTTTTTACGTTTAGAGCTAAATGAAAAATTATTTTTGGGTTGGATAGGTGTCGAACAAATATTGCGATTTGCAATTTTGAAAATTTTCAAAAACTTTAATAGTGTCCTCTAGCGATGGGAAAAGATGGAAAATGCTAAAATTTCAAACGAATATTACAAACTATTTACACTGGAAATCTGAAATTTTGATGGTAGAGTGTTGTAGTCAGAAGGTTTACAATGGCAACAAGGCTTTGCCGTCTTAACCAAAAGGGGGTGTGAAAATTAAACTTTTTTTAAGAGATTAACGAAAAAATATATAAATATATATATTTTTTTGTTTTACTGGCACTAACAAAGCATTAATTATTTAAACAATACTTGATAATCTCAGCGTTACCTGTAGACATTTAAACGTCTATAAATCAATAAATGTTTTTGTGCAAAAAATTTTGCCGACATATGGGATTCGAACCCGCATCTCTCCAGAAATATGCCAGAATATTCTAACCTGTTGAAACAATGCTGTCTGTCTTTTTTCCACTAATAATGATTATCACCCTTCCCGTGAATTTTGGACGCCTCCATATGACATCTGTGATCTCGAGTGGCAACTATTTCTTTTTTAGTGCTCCGAGTAAGATTGATATAAATAATGAAGTCACATCACGCCATCTGAAATAACATATTTGAATTTAGGTGCAATAGTGAGATGGTACACCATTTCACTCTGTTCCATTTTGAGATTGACTGCAACTCATTATCTTAGAAAATATATTCCATATAGTAATATAATAGATGACAGTCGTAATGTTTTGGCTCTTTGGTGTATATATCAAAGATTGAAATGTTCATTTCCACATTTGATTAGCAACAGTAAAAAAAAATGCAGATTTCTGTTAAAAAAAATTAAAATTTACTATCTTGCACTACGTCACTAGAATTAGAAAAGTGAAAATGGTAAATGCAGCTTGATGCTTGGCTACTGATCTAAGGGATATGAGTTTGAGCCTTAGGTAAAGCATGGATGTATGTGTCATTTTTCTGCTGAGGTCCCAACCATCCTCTCAGACCTTCTACTATGGTGTATAAACTGACAGGCTCCTGTCAGACCTCTATGGCAAGCAGCTGCTTGAGGGAGTATTTATTTTTTTATTATTATTATTATTCATAACTTACCAAAATATGCTTTGAGTGTTCATAAAAGATAAAGTGTACTAAAAATATAGTGAAAATTATTAATGTTAATAAGCATGCTATGGCCCTCTCTCTGCTCATGATTTTCCATACTGGCACAGTGAAATATTTTGTTAAAATGGCAAAATCTTTTGATGTCTATATAGGAGAATATTCTGGCAGCAAGAGAATTAAACATGTGCAGATACCAAATAATTAATTTGTGGCAATCCAGAAATGCACATGGGTAGGGGAAAATACCAATGCATGCTTACTTCAGGTTTAATGAAATGCAGAAAATAAAACAGCAGATTGGAATTAGTGGTTACACTCTTCAAGTAGCAGCAAAGTTCCATTTCATAAATCAAAGAAAATCTCCACATAAAAATTAATAATTGTTGAATATTTATTTCATCGGTTTATTAAATAAATCATTCTATGTAATATCATGAAGAGCAAACAAATGATAGAAAATAGATGTGATCTTCAATCAGTGAAGGTCAAGCATGGGTCACCTGTATCTGTTCTACAGGTCACCAGATGGCACACCAGACTTGGGATACACAAAAAAAAACATCACAATGTGGCATCATCAGGAAGCTTTAATGGCAGATGAAACTGGGGAATCACTCCAAACCAGTGACCTAGGAACTCGTCACTAGTGTGCTGAAAGACTCAGTTATCTACATATATACATAAGCCAACATCACAGAATGTGACACCAACTCTTTGTCTGTTACTTCACCCTGGTATAGGGTTTTTGTTCACATACGCAGTTCATTTAATTGTCACAAGACTGTAGTCTACTGCAAGGTCATTTGTATAATCTATCGTAGCGTTACTGATTCAATGCCTAAAATGGCACGAATGCTGTCATTCAGACGGATGATATCAAGGGTAGGTGAAGGCGGTGACACTGGCTGGGGAGCAGTTAGAATTTGGCTGCAGGTAGCACTGGCATCAAATTCATGACGAGGAACAGCTAAAACCTCCAAATCTGGATGATGCTCAAGGAAGTCATCTTTGGAGAGTCCCGTCTGTTGCAACACATCACAAAGGCGTAGGAAATGTTGAGGGCTGTGAAAAGTAATAGAACATCAATGCAGGACTAATGTCTTTCAACAAAGAAAGCATCTCTCTTAGAATATTAGTAGATGTTTTTAAATTAAGACATGAGAGAAGAGTGTTAAATATTATACAAGTGAATAAGTTTCTTTGAAAACAAAACACAATAGCATATACACATACACAAATTATATGTTAGATATAGTGGACAGTTCCATATTATTTAAATGAGTCATATTCAAAGCTCCTTAAATTTAAAAATAAGTTTTAAATGAAAAAATATCACTGAATAAAAATTTTAAATCTCATTCAAATTTCTCCAAATCTTGATTTTTAAATTAATTTAATAATTAGAGCTATGAAAGTTGAAACATTTGACAACAGATGCTACTGTTACACATATCCTAAACACTTTTCTCCCAAATTAATGAAAACTATAAGAATCACTACACGTTAAAATTATACCTTATAAAAATTATACATTGCTGGCCATTAAAAGTGCAACACCAGGAAAGACAAGAGATATCAAAGCCATATTTAGTGAAAACATGGCTTATGTTACAAGGATCAAATGATTACAAATACAACTCGGTTAGATTTGTGGAATACAAAGAAATCAGTATCTTGTGTAGCCACCATGAGAGGCAATAACCGTTGCTACATGGTCCGACATTGAGAGGATGAAACATCGGATGTGTGTTTGGGGAATGTCAGTCTATGCAGTTACAATACGCAGCCAAAGTTCATCTGTTGTAGCAGCTGCAGATGTCTGGTGTGCCAATCATCGTGAGATCATGGACTCCGACATATTCAATTGGAGACAGATCCAGTGAAAACACAGGCCAAGGCAGAATGTCACACGGTGGCTATACAGGAATTGTTGGACAATGCATGCCACATATTGTCAGGCATTGTCCTATTGGTAAATGGCACCAGAGAGCTCCTGAAGATAAGGTACGACCACAGGCTCCAACACCTCAGTGATGTAACACTAGCTGTTCAAAGTACCAGTAATGCATACGAAGCGCATGCATGAGTGGAGTCCAGTGGACCCCATACCATAACACCAGAGGCCAGACCTGTATGGTGCTGCATCATGCATGTCTCACTGAGCCTGTCACCGTGGTACTGCCAGATATGGATTCGTCCATCATGGTGCTGCATACTGAAGTGGGATTCATCTGAAAAGACGATGCGATGCCATTCGCACATCCATGCTCGACGTTCTTGGCACCATTGCAGTCGCATATGCCTGTGTTGTAGAGTCAATGGTAGCCGAAGTAATGGCTCCCTAGAAAAGATGCCCCAATGCTGCAGACAATGTTGAACCGTATGTGCGGACACTGGTTGATGTGCAACACACCCTAACTGTTGAGCTAGTGTTTGATGTGGCTGTATGATCATTCAAAGTCATGCGCACAAGTTGTCTGTCCTTGTTCGTTTGTGTGACAGGGCCATTGAGATCCCTCACGTCGATGAGTTCATTCCACCTCTACTTACTGATGCTATATTCTCATCATTGTGGCAGCATTCTGTCCAACACGAGCGCCGATGTCTCGATACGATAATCCGCCTTCCCGTAATCCCACAATTCTCCCTCAACCAAAGTCGGAAACCTGGTCGTATGGATGCAGTGTCCTTCGATGGGGCATACTTCATCCTTTAGTGTGCAAGAACTGTGAGCAGACACAATTTCAGTGCTTTACACCGCTCTTTATAATCTCCTCTTATACCACTTCCAGGGGCGTTACTATCACATATGATGTGCATATATACTACGTTTTGAATCATTTACATGTTCTCCCATGGACTACCCATCTTGCACATTTTGGGACAATCTGATGAGTTCTTCCTGGTGTTGCACTTTTAATGGCCAGCAGTGTATTTTAGTAAGTGATTTATAACATTTGTTTTTGTATTCTGGTTAAGTTTTGAAGTAAATTGTTATGATTAGTGATGCTGCTGATAAATTCAGTCTACATAACTCTTTAAGTATTGAAATCATATTTGAGCGAGATGATATTTGAGATGAGAGAATGATAATTGAGTGAAATCTTCAATTTATCTCCAATGACATCTTTTTGTAAAAAGCTTGTTTTCAAAGTTAGGGAATTTTGAATGTAATTCTTCATTCAAATAATGGAGAAGTGTCTGAACACTTTTATTAATCCAGTAAAACTTCAATTCAGACTAATATGGGGGAAAGGGTAGTCCAAATTAGAGACGTCTGAATTATAGAACATAACTTTTTGATTGTATTTCCAAGTTCTTCATAAAAATAATGAACTGTTGTAGCTACACCCTGATTCAAGCTTCTGAAGTTTCTTCATAACTAGTCTGTTTCTCAGTAACCATGTAAGGTGCTCTCATTTATACATCTGTATCATGAGGACTAAACATATGCAGTTTTTTTTTCTCAAATTAAGTATTTCTGCACATTTTGCTTTCTTAATGAATCCCTCTAAATCAATTAGGAAAAAGTTTCTGACAGACAGAGCTACGTTTCAAGGAAAACTTTGGTGGAAGAGATGGAGTTGCTGAATTTTTAAAAGGTGCTACATTAACATTATTATTGATATAATCTTCATTAACTAAGTTTCAAGAAACACAGAAAAAAAATTGTTCCTATTGCATCAGTAGAAGCCATGATATGACACTATGTTAAAAAGTGCTAAAAAAAACTTAGGCTACAGAAAATAGTAGTAGCAGTCTGAATCATAGGAGGTCCGAGTTGGCGAGTCTGAATTAGTGAGGCTTTACTGTATAGTGTAGCTATCAAGGCTTTGCTTCTGTTATCATATTATTTCTTCTTTTTTAAGTTTCGTATGTCTTTTACAGTCTACTGGAAAACTATAATGTTTTATATTAGGCAACTAACTTTAATATTGTATGTAATAGATAAATTGCCAATCCTTTAAAAATGGATCACAATAGTTTAAACTCTATAACATCTATAATGATACATGAAGGGTAGTATACTGGTTTCCATAAATTCCAAAATATTAAGGAAAAATCTGAAAACTTGTTGGATCTTCTGCATGTGAATCAGAAAATAGGTATATATAAATATTGTGCATAAGAATAACAGTTGAAAAATGGATAACACTTTTAATTCCTGAAATTATGTATGAATACACAGACACATGGTAAAAAGGTGAAGGTCAATTGAGATAGATGGAAATGTTTCAATAGGGAGTGTAGTCACCTCTTACTGCTATGCAGGTCTTGCAGAGATGTCCCTGCTGTTGATAAGATTGTTCAGCACTGCTGTAGGTAGTAATTTCCATTCCTCCTCCAAAGCATGCAGAAGCTCTGGGAGGCTTGCAAGAGTGGGATTCAGAGAGCAACCCATCTCTCAAGGGTATCCCTTGCATATTCTATCAGATACAGATCAGGAGACTGGGTTGGCAACTTCATACAGTTAATGGTGCTCCTGTCCAGATAGCGATTGACAATGGTGCAGGTTGGCATTGCTGTCCTGTAGGGGGAAGATAGGACCTACTGTATTTGCATATGAATATATGAGAATAATTAATATGAGAATAGTTAAAGGGGATCTAAGATTTCATTTCTGTGTGGAAATCCAGAGATATCCCTCCAGGAACCATGATATTACCACCACCATAGGTTTCCATTCATGGATATTTGTGGCATGATAGTGTGTTGCTGGTTCCCTTCATATCAACTAATGTCATGAATTACTGTGGAGGGCAAATCTCAATTCATCTGTGAAGAGCACAGACTGCCATTGCTCCTAGATCCAGTTGACACAATTTTTGCACCAGTTTAGACAATATTCTTCCTGTGATGTCGGGTCATGGGCCTGATACCACTGACTCTCTAGAGTACAGGCACACTTCCTGAAGTATCTGTGGTAGCAGATATCACTTTCCACTTGCATCTGCAAGGTTCAATTGCAGTTATCCTGATGTTGACATCCTAATCCTCCAGGTGCATAACACCAGATAGCATTCTTCTTTGAGGTTGTTCTCCATAGTTGCCCACTACTGAATTGCCTGGATTCACTGTCTCATTGGAATCTCTGCCAAAATCTATGTGCCATTGAATGACTCCATTAAGCTATCTGGCAACATATGTTTGACTTTGGTCTACCTTGAGCCAATATAAATCATCACTGCATTTCTTCTGATACATAATACATCTGGTAGACATGCCCAACAAATATGCTATCTTGACAACTCCACCTCATAGAAGAATTGAAGAATAGTTAAAAAGCCCACTTTTACTACTCGAAGCATTTGCATATACTGCTGCCAACATAATTTAATTGCATACCATACCTGAATCTCGTGTCATATTTTACATACTATACATGACTCTTTATGATATTGCATTCTTTTCACTTGTTCCTTAATTTATGAAAACCAGCATTTAAACTAATAAATAGCACTATTCAAATAAGTACATTTCAAATACACAGTAAAGGGGGGGGGGTCTAAGTAAAAATTAGGTCTAAATATATTCTGGCTTTCTCTTTTGGGTGACATTTTTCATAGATGCTGTAAGTTTTGAAAAAACATTTTTTGATTCAATTATTTTTGCAAAAGAAACAAATTGAAATACTGCAACCATTTAATAATGTCCTAGTTAATTACATAAATGCCTTCAAATGGTATAACATAGTATTTGTGTGCAGCTGAGATTACATTAATGTGATGTAAAAGTTTATGGAAACTATGTATATACAGCAAATCCTCTATATAACATAACTAAGGGACTTTTTCTACTTCATTACGTGAGAATTTTTTGTATAGATGCTTTTTTTAGAAATACATTAATACCACTTTGAAATGTCATAATTAGCATGTCATTGTATTTCCCTTTTTTGACAATTTCTTTCATTACACACTCAAATTTTATAATTTTTGAAACAATCATGATCTTTTTCCATAAAAATAGATTTTTACATAAGGTGCAGCACAATTTTTGTTCATTCAACAACACACAGTGAGAAAAAAGAAAAAGAGGAGGAGATATAAAAACTACATTGAAAATAAACAAGTACCTGTATATTACATTTAATAATGTGAAAACAAGCATAATAATAAATTAAAATGCTTGTTTTCAAAGAGAATGAAGTTTATCACCTTTTGACTTTAACACCTTGTGAGGGGCACATGTGTAAGGGGCACAAGGATATATCCATAGATGCTGTGACTATGCACTGTACTCTGTAGAAGTCTCATACATTGAGATACACTCTTAAAACACTGTACATTCCAAGTGTGGAAGAATACAAGGTTCACTGTGGAGCTCTGAAGAAGCCCACACAAAGTGCACAAGCTCCACCAAAGTCCATGTAAGAGCCAACTGCAATAGGAGGTGTGGAGTACAAGTTGAATTCTGACCAATGCAGAGAGCACAAATCTCAGTTTAATTGCACTGGCAACAACAGAAGGGAGACCATTATATAGACTTTTACAGTACTATGTTTCATTCTGGCACTAGTTTGTGACTGCCTTCTCTCTACAATGTGCTAACATCTATTGGCTGAAGTATAGCTACAAGTAGATATCTGAAATCATCCTATTTAATAAGGTATTTTATACATGCTACCATATAGGAACAGAGCAGCAAACTAATATCTGAATTCAAAAGGTAGTTAATTATCTCACATTAACTAGGAGGCAGGAGAGTAATTTTTTTTTTATTATCGAACATCATTGCTTATCAGCCAAATCAGACTTAGGCAATTTTTTTGAGTACATTTTACTGAGATGAAGCTTCCTGATATATGGGATTGAACTGATGACACAATTGAGCCATTTGAGATGAGTCATGATGCCATTGAGAGAAGTGATGTGACTAGAGCCTTAGGTCAAGAGACTAGTCCTGAAGGGCATTCTTAGGATCTAGTACATATGTGTTCTCTATTGTAGCATAGTCCATTAAAACCCTCCAACAATGGAAATTTAAACTAATAGATGGCTCTGAAAATGTGATTGTAATGTGATTGTAATATTAGTACCAATCAAATCCAAAATGGTTTTTTCATTTGTCTCTTAAAATGAAAAAAGTTATATTTCGCATCACCAAACCTAAACTGTAATGGCATCTAATTGTAAATCTAAATTGTAATGTACCTCGGATGCAAGCTTGCTGGCACTTGAAAGGATGGGATGGATTCTGATGCTAAAGAACTCCAATTACTTGTCCGAGTTCCTATTAGCATGGTGGCTTCAGCTCCTAGTAAACAGGGAATGGGTCTTTGTCCCATGCCTGGAATTAGGGGACTGTTTGATACTGGCTATACCTCTCTCAATAAACCAAACTTCTTTAAAACTACTAACCATTTTATACTACAGCAATTTGGAATGTGAAGATGCTTAACAAAGATTATTCTCTGGATGCCCAGGAATTACAGTGGCATAACCTGGACATTTTTGGCTTGCAAGAGACCAGATAAACAGGTAAAGGTCAGATACTTAAAAATAATTTTAAATTTCTCTTTTCAGGATGTGAAGATGGCAAACACCTACAAGGTGTGACTATGCTTCTTGGCAAGAATGTCAGCAATGCTCTTCTGGGATATGAGTGCATTAACGAAAGATTTCTTGTAGCTAAATTTAAAACTGATTAAAGACTTTAATGTTATTTGTTGCTATGCCTCCATTGAAGACTCAGATGATAATGAGAAAGATAGATCTTACATTACATACATACATAGCTGAAGGACATTTTGACTTCATTAAAAAAAGAGAAATTACTCTTGTGCTGGGCGACTTCAATGCCAAAGCTGGTACAGTTGCATAGGAATATGTTTGATTATGTATTAATTAACAACAAGTGAGCTAACTCTGTTAGCAACACTAGCTCTATAGGGGAGCTGAAATTGGCTGTGACCATATTAAAAGTGTCTTGAATTTAAAGATTAAAAATTGTTGCATTAAGGTTATTACCATAATAGGTTACTCAGTCATTATGACAAGCATCTTTCATTTACTACTGATGTTGAAGATGAATGGAACCATTTGAAATAGGCAGAATTATTTGAGTGATAAGGCTATTTAGCTTATTTCTGAAAGAAGGTATTGCAGCTTGGAGTTGAATCAACCCTACTGATATTAACAGAGAGCATTACAGACAGCTTAATAATCATGTAAATGAGCAACTGAAGGCTGATAAGAATCTTAGCCTTTATAGCCTGGCTGATAGAGCAGAGAATGCTGTTAGAGAACATAAAAACAGAGATTTAACAGATAGTCCTGAACAATATGGTTAATTCTACTCCCATTGTTTGTGATGATGATGGCTTTATTACTGGCTTTAACAACAGCCCTAGTTCACAATCTGAAGTTAATTTGGCTATCTCTAAATTAAAATTACACACAAGTCTCCAGGAGTAGATGAAATCACAGCTGAAATGTTTAGCACTGGTAATGATTCTGTTTGTCAGGTTGTTTAACATTAGTGTGAATATTTGCTTGTTACAGGGATTGTGTCCTAAGGATTTTATTAAAGGTATTATAATCCCTATTTTCCAAGAAAGGTGAACAGTTCTTGTTTAAAATTTCTAAGTAAATATGCATCATATTTTTTCTTAGGTAATTTTTAAGAAATTTGGTACTACATTCTATCTTTTACATGCTAGTATACAATTCAACTGCTAAATCTTCCGATTTAGGGAAGCCTTAATTCACAAAATCTCTTCACAATCATCTTTCAAATGTTTATTACATAAATAAAATAAAATAAATACCCCCTCAAGCAGCTGCTTGCCACAGAGGTCTGACAGGAGCCTGTCAGTTTATATGCCATAGTAGAAGGTCTGTGAGGATGGCAGGACCTCAGCAGAAAAACGACACATACATCCATGCCTTACCCGGGGCTCGAACCCAGGCCCCTTAGATCACTAGCCAAGCACGCTAACCACTCGGCCATGGGACGGCTGTGTTTATTACATATACGTTATTATTTAAAAAATTATAATGTTAAAAGCACAATGACTTATTACGATTAACATTAACACATAATCATTGTATATATATATATGCTTTTATGACAACATAGTGAATTACCTTTAAACCGATATTAACCTCTATTTCATTTACACAAGACAGGTGATATTCAATCTATTTTAGCTGAGAAACACTTTAGATTACTTATAAAGTGATATACTTATAAAGTTATAATGTGATAGGGCTGTATAGACCAAATCTTTGTGTTTAGCTAGATTCTTCAGAAATGTTTAGTTTAAAAAACCTATTGTTACTTGTTTTGTAGATTTAAAAAAAAACCACACTTTCAATTCTGTTGATCACCATATTTTGTGATTGATTGTGAGATCTTATAGCATTCCTGATAAGTTAATTAACTTAATGAGGGCTCTCTATAACAACACTGAGTAACGTGCAAGTTGGTAAGGCTTATAGCAATTGGTTTAGCATTGCTACTGAAGTTCGAAAAGGGTGCAGTTTGTCTCCTTTTCTCTTAATTTGATTAGTGATTATGTTAGAAGGAATCCCATATAAAAAAAAAAAAAAAATTGGCCTAGATTTTTGAAAATTTCTGATTTAGCTTTCAGTTTTGGCAATCATTTGAAAAATATAATGAAATGATATATGGGTTTAGTATAGTGAGGGGTTCAACTAAATTGCAGTTCATTTGATTCCACTGATAACTAGAAAGACAGTCACCTCTGGCAAATATAAAATTCTTGTATGCAAAAAAAAAATCCAGTTTTGTAATTTTCCACTTTGAGTACCCACTAATAGTGGAAAATTAAGTTAATAGAAGATTCAGAAATGAGAATAGTAATACTTTATTAGTATCTTCCCAAAACCAAGCTAGTACCAATCCAAAAAGAAATTTTATTTATATTCAGAAAAAAAAAAACTGAATCCCACCCCCTACCTCTGGAATGGAGTGGTCATTTTGCAGCTGTCAATGCAAGACACTAACTAAAAATATTACCACTTAAATATCTAGTTTCTAATATCAATAGGCTGTTGAAAGTATTAAAATTTCACAATTTTACAACTTTAGAGACTTCTTGTAGGTAGTAATATTTTATTAGTATCTATCCAATCCAAAAAGAATTCTTAATTTACCTCTCAAAACAAAAAAAATTGAATTTCTAATTGTGTTGGGTTGTTTTACCTCTGAGCGGCACTTTTTTTGCACACCACGGGCTAAATGGCTAGAGCACATGGATCCCAAAGGCTCATAGAAGGTTGGGGGAGGGGACCCACTGGAAGAGTAGTTGGGAGACAGTAGCCCCCACCAAGGCCATCCTGCGTGTTCTTTAATGTGCACAGGGAATGGCTCTCCTGCACATGGGGTCATGGCTTAACATTCCATCCGATGGACAGCAGCCTTTCCAAGCCCATCAGTGTCCCCTACTGACCATGAGCAGGGCAGGGAGTTTTGCGGAGATAAATCTCAATGATGACCCAACTGGGACTCGAACCTGGGAACTACAGATTACGAACCTGGCACGCTACCGACTGAGCCACCCCCGCCCCTTGAATCTCTAGAAATAGACAGATGATGAAGTGATGATGTTACAGAATACATCCTCTTATTTACATTAATTCTTGTGGAGGAAAATTGTCTAATATACATCATTGTTTCAATGTCACATTTTTCTTGTCTATGTCTCCATCGTTCTCTCGTATATTGGAAGAACCCCTCTCATATATTGGAAGCACTCTGTGCATTTTGAAAGGAATTTGAATGCTGAATATAAATCTCTTTGCAGATTTCTAAATTCATCAATCGATTTTGAGTTAGATGTAAAAAAAAACTACATTCTATCAAATGATCTTTAACTAGTGAATATTATTAATTCATAAATATTTTCAAGTAGGGAAAAAATATATAACTTTTCCAACAGTGTCTAAACTTTTAGCAAAGTTAAAGGTGTAAGATTATGATGAAATTAGCCTCCAATGAGGGGCTCCCTACACCCCTCATTGGAGGTATATTAGACCATTTTCCTCCACAAGAATTAATGTAAATAAGAGGATGTGTTCTGTAACATCATCACATCATCATCTGTCTATTTCTAGAGATTCAATTTTTTTGTTTTGAGAGGTAAATTAATAATTCTTTTTGGATTGGATATATACTAATAAAATATCACTACCTACAAAGAGGTCTCTAAAGTTGTAAAATTGTAAAACTTTAATACTTTCAACAGCCTATTGATGTTAGAAATTTGATATTTAGGTGGTAATATTTTTAGGTACCAAATATTATTTAGGTATCAAGACTTTTAGCCCCTTCTTTAATGTTGCAAAAGTTGTTAAAAACAAACCATGTCTTCTAGGATGACAAAAGGAAATAGAGCAGGCTCTCACCAATCACAGGGTGGTTACATTACAGAAGATTACTGCAAATGGCAAATCTGTGATGCATGACACCAAAGGCCTATGGGGGGAAGTAGGGTGAGGACCATCAACACTGTATAGCATATGAGAGCATGTAATGTTTCATTTCACTATATTTCAACTTACTATAGGTTTAAAAAAAAAAGTCTGAAAATGAATGTGTTTTTAAGTAAATACAGTAATGTTAAGAATGTAAATAACATTGGATATGATAAATAATAAAAAAATACTTGATATGATGATGGTACTGGTGATTTTGTTGGAGGAGATTAGCAGGTTGAGAGTCCTAGTTCAGATGATCAATGGATGATGAAGACATCTGGGAACTTGCAATGGGTTGTGAAGAGGTGGTGACAGCATGATGCTATCAAGCTTATACTGAGACCATTGAGCTAAGAAAGTAAAAGTGAGGGCCTTTCAAAGTTTGGAATGTAAAATTCGACAGCCATTATACTTTGTGAAATTTAGTGAGACTTGTAGCCTGCATTGGAAAAAGCAAAAACATTCCACAGCTTTATTTTTCCACAGGGTATGATTAATTTCACTGGTGGTAAAAGTAAGTACATCAAATATTTTTTAATAACAAAGATATCTTGTGCAGCTTTCAGCTGCACATACCATCAAAAGAGAACACCAATTAAAAATGATACATGTTATTTTTCAAAATATATATTTTTATTACTTTTGAATTTTCAGTGAAATATTTTTGTCCATTTTCTAGATGGAATATCATGGGTTATTTCCCATTCAGACAATAATATAAATGTTCCAAATTAGCTATATATTTATTGGTTCCTAGTGTTACATATAAATATTCTGGAAGTACTATTCTAAATATAAGTATGCTAAGCTATGGTTCACCAAATGTTTGGCATGAAATGAATTTCTCCTCCAGCAAATTTTTCCATTGATAGTTTTCTTCCCTCACGATTGACAGCCAAGAAAGCTGCAGATATACCAATACCATCTCCATTGCCAGATCTCTTTTTAACAGATTCCCCACATTCACAAATGCACTTGAGATCATAAATCCTGTCCCATTACAGATAGGGATTAGAATTTTTTAACCCAACAAGAGGTCACACAAGATGAACCTGTGTAAAATATTTGGGACCACTTGGTGAAGTATCTGAAAAATTACAGGGGACTGAAATCTTCTAAAATATAGATAATTAGCATTTGCATAATAATTAGCTATTGGCAAGAATTAGGTGTGCACTGAAGAAAAGTAGACATCTGAATACTGTGGAAGAAACACGCATTTCTCTGGCAATGTTTTACTGCCCATCCACATAGTTATGGCTATGATGATGATGACAACTATATAATAACAATATATACAGCACTTTTTTCTATTCACAGTTGTAATGCTTATCAACTAAAATAGAAAACTATAGTTTCATAGCCACACTGATAAGTTTTATGTGAAACATACCCCTCTTTCAATAATAATGAAGATTTTTTATAATGTAAAAATTCAGTAACTTTTAAACTTGACAAAAACTTCAGTGGTAAAGAAAATTTATTCAAGGACTATTTTTAAAGCAACATATTGGCTAATCCATGAGTGGTAGGTCCTTAATCCATGATCAGCAAACCAGGAATCTCAAAAGTTTATGCACAAATAGTCAAATCCATGAACAACAAACTGTGATTGATGAGTGTCTATGCTACTGTTTGACAGGAATTTTTTTTAAATAATTCAAAACTGTTTATAAATTGCATAATTAGTTTGAAAGGTACATTATAGAATATAACTAGGGGGAAAAAAACATACTGCCTCTGTTGAATATGGGATACTCATTTTGAAAAAGATAAAAAAAAAATATTTTCTGCCTTTAATGTCTTCCAACATTGGAAAAATGCAAATAATAACATTTTATTAGTTTGTATTAGTACCTATTCAATACATAAATAATTTTTTATTTATCTTTTAAAGTAAGAGAAGTTGCATTTTATCATTGCCCTGGGGGTAAGGGGGGAAATTGTTGCCAACATAAACTTCTTGACCACCCCACTTCATCAAAATTTAAGATTTCTGGCATGAATATATCATTTGCAGCATTCACTTAATTTTTTTTTTTATTTTTTGTCTTTTACACCATTAAAGCTATTTGGAGATTCAGAAAATGGGAATCATAATGTGCCTATTGTACTCAATACCTATCTAATCAAAAAAGTATTTTTTTGTTTATCTATGAAAACAAAAAATTTAAATGACTACAGACAGACAGACAAGAAGGAGAACATTAACTTGTTTTTTTAATTGAGCTAAAAGGAAATCCAAAATAAGCAAATGTGAAAAAAATGTGGTTATACCTTTTTTTTTTAATCATTTTACATAATTTCATTTTCACATAACTTCACAACTTAAGGTCTGCTCATGATATTTAAAATCTTTAAAAAGGTGTCAAATGAGCATTAAATTTTTATTCAGATTACTACTTTTTTTTTTTCTTAGAATGTATCTTTCATGACATACAAAAACAGCAAATTTGTAGAGGATTACTAAACTTTTGCAAGCAGCTGTATTTTGTTCAATTGGTGCTGAGGAACAAATTACTTTAGGGAATAATGTTGCAACATATTTCAAATTTCGTTAAATATAGGAAATGCCCAAGCTGGTTTAGGGATCTTTTCACAGAAGAGGCCACAGAACAAAATACTGGGCAATTTTCCTCTGAATCAATATTTTTCTTTCATCTACAATGTATAAACTTTGCATTCATAATTTGAAAAGTATGATAAATGAGATTTAGAGCATCATACCTGATTATTGCAATAATCAGATCTAAATCCAACTGTAAATCTAAGAACAGCATTTATTTTATCACTGACCCCTTATTTATAAATACAACTATTATTTATATATACAAGGCACAGTATTAAAGGGAAATACAACCATGACAAAATGCAAATGGTTTATCATAAAGTGAAATAAGTTATGGTTTCAGTTGAATACAAAATTTACAAAAATACTAGTTTAACTAGTTTGGTGCCCTGCTCAAAACAATTTTATTTGAATATTACTGAAACACAATTCCGATTAATATTGTGTTAAATGCTTTTCTGCTATAATACAATTAAATTTAACCTACAGATACATGCAAGGTAGATATTGCATATGTAATGAATATTGGCAATAAATCTATTAAGTTTTAGAGAGATGAAATATGATTTTTAAATAACCTGTAGGATTTCTTTCCTGGTAATATCTGGCAACATTTATTATGTCTCAATTTACATGAGAACTATGCCAAAAAAACAAAAGAATAAGAATAGTAAAATGATGTTGTATTATCCATATTTTAGATTCAATAAATCACTTCATGACATATACCTTGCAAACAAACTTCCTGACTTCCCTTCATGAAATAATACAAATAAACTTAAAGTATGATCATACTTAAGTTTGGAAAAAGATAGTGGAAGAAGATGTTGAGAAAACTTTCAGAGGGAATTAAATGTAAAATATATTTTGTAGGTAAGCTAATAGAGTCTTAATATCATCATCATACATAATAGTGGTATCTGGGTGGGTATGAATGGATAGGCAGACACTAATAGTTTCTTCTGTGGTGTGCTGACATTAGCACATGCCTTAATTGTTGGCTACAGCTTAAATAGTATTCAAACTTTTACATTTAATCTCTGTTACAACAAATTTTAATCCTCTAATTCCTTAGATATTTCACTGAAAAGTCTCAAATTTCATACATGGGTTTCCTCTGTGTCAAATCACAGGTGATGGGATGTGATTTACAATCTCGAATGACTCTACAATTTTAGAGGATCTAGCACTGTTACATGAACAAAGTTGTTGACGGAGAAATCTGTGGAGGAGAAATTCATTTCCATTACACCAAACATTCGGTGGTCAGAGCACTAGTATTAATTTGCAATAGAAGGGTATATCAGAATATATATATATAAATTGTTGAACTATTTGACTGCCTTTCAGTAGAAATATCAGCTCCAAAAGAAAAAATATACATATTATTTAATAGAATAGTCAGAAATTAAATCAATAAAAAATAACTTACTGTTTATCATCTGGCAACAGGAACCGAAAGGTGGGTAAATGGGGAGTATCACTGACTTCAAACAGAAAGTCATCATCTTCATGTGTATCAGCTTCAGAAACAATCTCTTCACAAACATCATATCCTGTATGAGATGGATCTAAAATAGAAATATATCTCCATTTTTTCATTTGCAAAGTTACATCATTCACTAATAATAATAAAAATATTATTTAATAGTGGAATTTACTCTATGTCATCTAGATGAAAAACCAAACATTACCACTTACAAAAAATTTTCAAGAAATGAAAAACGTTTTATTCTAAACATTACTTTTTCTGTACTCATTTTTGAGATGATAAAAGCCATTGAAAATGTCAGGTTTTGTTACTTTCAATACAATCAGGATATGCATTTTTGTGTAGCAAATCCATTGCTTATCTCATTTTTTATGCTAACTGCATTCATCATTACTGGATGAATCCATTCACCATCCTATCTGCAATATATATATATAGATGAACTATTTTCACATAGCTACTTACCATTGGCAACAAACCAAGATTGTGGTATGTTTTATAGTTCTTGTTAACTTAATGCTACCTGAAGGGATATACAGGTAAAAAAAAGAAACAGCCAGTGTAAAATCACTAATACAGTGTTGTACCACCACGTGAGTCCAGTACAGGAGGAGTTGGAAAACATTGCCTGAAATGTCATTCCAGAAGTTCCAATAGATTTTCCAGCAGGTTGATATCTGGTGATTGCAGTGGTCATGGTTTGTGAAAAAGTTCAATCTCGTGCTTCTCAAACCACTGGGTGATCATATGTGCTCTGTTGATATGAGCATTGTCATCCTGAAAGATAGTTCTCTTTTCATGAAAGAAATGCTGTAACATTGGATAAAGATGATCAGTCAGGACTGTCAAATAGTGATTAGCATTAACCCTTTCAGTACCATACCGGCCCAAAACAGCGGTGATTTTTTAAATGGGCTTGTCCAATCAACGTTATTCCTTTCTCTTCACTACCTCCTACCTGTAGTTTGGGCCGGTATGGTAGAGAAAGGGTTAACCTTGCCTTCTTATGGAATGAGTGCCATGAGAAATCACCCCACACCATTACAGAACCTTCAGAACCCTTAACAGTAGGAAACAAGCAATTAGAGTTGTAAGCTTCCTTCAGTTGGCACCACACATGCATTCGACAATTTGATGGAAACAAAATGCTTCGTCAGACCATATCGCATTCCTCCAGTGATAGTGCTCTTTGCACCACTGGGCATGATAACATGCATTGACAGGTGTGATGAATGGCTTGTGAAGTGCAATTCAACCAAGATATCCAGCTCTATGGAGATCTTGAAATAATGTTATTGCACTAATGCTCAAACACCCCAATTCTGGGGTATGTGCTTTTGCTTACTGTTGTCTTTTTGCAGATATGTCTTCCCTTTGGATTCCCATGCCAACATGATCTTGGAAACTGTTCCTCATGAACATTAGCAAGTTCAATTGTTTTGCCAAAGCTGTTTGGCACCACCAAAATTGCTAAACTGTTTGCTATCAGGAGGAGAGAATTTATTGTTGGCCATGTGGTAGAATGGTCATGTGTAGCTGACGCAGTCTCTCCCACATCAACTACAGTGGTCACCTTCTGAGCAATGCCTCTGCTTCACTGCTGAGCAAGCAGGCCACTATATTTCTGTGCCTCTGTCTCGGACTCTGCTTTAACACGCCAAATGCATCTGTCATTGCAGAGGCTGATGACATGCCTTTCCACCATTACTGGAAAAGAGATATACTGTGTCATCTCTCGAAGCTCCATTCTCTCCACTTTAACCATGAACTTCTCAGGAAGACAGGCCAGACTCTTGCCATCGTTGTGTCTGCCACTGACTATGACAGTGTCCTCCCTGACAGCTCCACTGTTGGCAATATGTTCTTCCCTGACCTTCCACCCTGGAGGAACAGTGATCTTATGATCAATGTCACTATCCCTTCTCTAAGTCGAAAGAGTGACTCTGACCCAGTGTTCATCAGGCTTCTCTCCACCTCCTATGTCACCGCATGATATGAGAGATATACTGCGGTCTACAGTGATGGATCTGTTGACTGGAAGAAGCTATGTGCTACCTCTGCCTTTGCCATCTACGATATGGGCATCGCCAGAGGTTTCCATCTCCCGCATCTCACTTCCTCCACCTGCGTGGAGCTTTATGTATCCTTGAAGCTGTACTCTACATCCTCAGCCTCGAGAATGGCAAATTTGTCATCCTCTGCAACTCCAAGTCAGCCTTGGTAGCTCTCCAGAAGCGAGACAGCAAGAGCTGCAACCCTTTCCTCATCCAGAAGATCATGGAAACATGCTCCAAGGTCACTTCTGCTGGAATCACAGTTCAGTTCCAGTGGATCCATTTGCATGTAGGGATACCTGGCAATGAGCTTGCTGATCGCACTGCGAAGGTGACACTTGAGAATCAGAGGTATGTATTTAGATACATACCTCTGATTCTCAAGTGCCTCCTTCGTGCTTTCTAATTACCCTCTCTCTGAGCGATTGCAAGAGTTTTGTCTCACAACTAATAAGCCATCTTGCCCAGTGGCAGAGGGACTCCAGCTGTTCTTCATTCAGGACCTGGTTGACCCTCTCTCACTGCTCCTAACCTTGGTAACCTTCACAAAGCTGAGAAGACCCTCCTTCATCGTCTCCGAATTGGTGTCATCTACAGCAACTCTACACTTCACACCCTTGGCAGAGCTTACAGTCCAGAATGTGCCACTTGCAGCACTCCTGAGACTGTATCTCACATTCTGCTCAACTGCTCCCACTACAATGCCGAAAGAGCTTTGCTCCAGAAGTTTCATGCTATCGGAACCACTGACTACTCCATCACCTCCCTACTTTGTAATTTCCACTGACTGCTCCATCACCTCCCTACTTCGTAACACAATCTGAAGTTGCAGCGAAACGTGCTTCCAACTTGTCACTGATTTCTTTCAGAACATTGGCCTCTTCTGCAAGGTCTAATGTTTTCTTTTTTTTCCCTTCTGCATGGCTAGTACTCTTAATAGTCCCTTCTGCCTCTGCTTTCCCACCCTTCTGTTGTGACTGGTGTAGGGAGCCCCTCATTGGAGGCTAATTTCACCATGAACTTACACCTTGAACCTTGTTGTGCTTCTTGTTACTGAAGGGGTTAGTTTAGTGGTCAGACCTTATGCTATTTATAATTTATATCACTGGACACTTGGGTTGAGGTCTCAAAGTTTTGTGTTTGTATGTAGTGGTCAGCTCTGCATTCCTTGAATGCAGCTATTTTTGAGTCAGCCATCTCCTCTTGAATAGAAAAATAAGATTGCCCTTGAATAGTAGATATTATGTATGGGAAGAAGTTAAATTTGGTTTATGTTCATTAGGCCAAAAGAATAATTGAAGCATAGAAATGCAATGCAACCTATAATATTCAGAAAAAGAATCCAAATAATGACAGAAAGAAATCTAAATAATGACAGAAAAATTTAGATAATGGCAATTACATTTCAATATTTTCTTGTATATTGTAAATATGTTCAGTAAAAATTATAAGTATTGATCCCACACAATAATCCATTTTTAGCACCCATTTGACTAATACAAGAAATTATTTTATGTTCATTAGGCCAAAAGAATAATTGAAGCATAGAAATGCAATGCAACCTATAATATTCAGAAAAAGAATCTAAATAATGACAGAAAGAAATCTAAATAATGACAGAAAAATTTAGATAATGGCAATTACATTTCAATATTTTCTTGTATATTGTAAATATGTTCAGTAAAAATTATAAGTATTGATCCCACACAATAATCCATTTTTAGCACCCATTTGACTAATACAAGAAATTATCATAAGATAATGTGATGGTGCACTAATCTGATGGACATTTTATCAGTTACACAAAGATAATCATTGATTATTGGATTTCTACTGCTTTTACCATTGAAAGGAATATCTGGTTAGTCACTTGAAGAAGGATCTCATTATAAGGTGTGCTTGACAACCTAGAGATTTCAGAGTTGGTCTTCACTGCTTTGATGCTTATTTCCCATATGATGTAGATGTAGAGAGATGTAGAGCTTGAGACTGGGGAGATTGCACTCTGATGGTCCACCCATTCACTTTTACTTTTTTTTTACTTTTCCTTAACCAGTTTTGTTTTTATTTATGTTATATTTATAATTTTGGGGATTCATTTTTTTGGACATCTCAATTATCGTTTCTGAGCATAGGAGTTGTGCATGCACAACTCCGACCTTTTGACTGTCAACCGCTAAAGCGCGTGTAGGACACGACCCCTCTTATGTCATAACTAGCACGATCATCATATTATGCAAATGTCTTTCCTGGCATGCAATAGACAAGTGCCGGCTTTGTATGCCACTTGTTATAATAGTGCTATTAGGTCACAGATTGAGATTGAGAATGTAAGAAGAGTAGAGTGTGTTGTGAGTAGAGTGGTGGCGTTGGGCCACGGAGAGTGCTGTTAGTGGAAGTTGAGATGATGTTACTTTAGATAGGAGTTGTTAGTCTCCCTTTTTGTATTCTACCATTGAGTTTGGTGAGTTGAATTTTTTGGAAATAAACTTTTTGTTTTAGAAACTTTAGAATTTTTGCTATTTTTCTCTTGAGCAACGTTAATTGATTTTTCATTAGATTTAAACTTTAAACTTGACAATCCTCTTTGAATTCTTACTGGATAAGTAATGCCTGATATTATACATTAATAAACCCTATTTCAACTTTATTTGGCAAGTTATTTATTGCCTGGTGCCAGATACAGCTATCCAGAATTTGAATAAAACTGTATCAGACAAAAGGTCCAACTTTAAAAGTTAATAATGTTTGAAGCGTTACAGCACGAAACTCAACCTGGGTGACTGCTACCACCAAACCATACTCAAAAACCAGGCCTAGCACTACCATTTGCCACCATGTCTATTCAAGGATTTAAAGCATTGAATAGTGCTGCCATTAAAGCCAGATAGATGTTGCTGCAACTACCATTTGCCTGTTTTGATTTATTCTGAACTAAAATTCAATATTAAAATAAAATTGCATTGTAAACAATTTAACAATTAATAAAATCTATAAAGTAGTATTTCTCAGACAATAAGAACAAACATTATAAAACTGTCAGTTTAGCATTCAGAGTGCTAATATCAGCTATGCAGTATGAGTGAATAAAAGTTCAAGCCACTACTATCAACAAAGTGCACAGCTCCAATTCTTACTCTTCGGGTTCTGCCCTTATGGAACATCATTATTGTCCAGTTGGAATATCAGTTAATACAGTATACAAAGAGAGTAAAAAAAAATAGTTTGTAATATATTGGCTTGAAACAGGCTCAGATCTAAAAAATAACAACAATAGGGGGGGGGGAGGGGGCAAGAGGCTGGATTTTCATTGCAGTAAAACATTTTCTCCCTCTGTTTTACAGGTCTTTAAAAATTTTCTTGAGAAATGCATGAAATATACATAAGTTAAATTTTTTTTTGCCTCTGTTACCCTTACTAGTATTTTCAGGGGGAAGGGGAGGGCATGGACTCCCCCCTGCCTAGATCCTACCCTGGCTTGGAGTATCCCATAAAGAGCTGCTGGTGAGAGGCTGAAATATAGATAAGCTGCTTAGTATCATGATAATTATCCAGCTAGAAGATGAAAAGGTAACTTCAGAGCTGTATTACTAACTGAAGGGCCTGAAGTGGTGCCAGTGACAATATTAAAAGGATAAATATTCACACTAAGACTACAATAAAAGAATGTACTAAATATTAACACATTGTAAGTCAATTTAATTTTAGAGGAAAAATTGTCTTGAGCCGGGTGGGATATGAACCCACGACCTCCTGATAACATGTCAGGTGCTCTAAACCACTGAGCTACCAGCAGCCGATCAAGATCTCCTCTAATTGATGATATGAACATTCTTTTTTTTTTCCCTCTAAAATTATATCGACTTACAAAGTAGTTAATATTTAGTATATGAAAGTCGAGTTTATTCAATATTTAATACAATAAAAGATATTCTGCTGACCCAGGATTTCACCTAAAGCCACAAAAGCATTATCAAAATTATGTAATATGAAGTGGAATTATAGTGGTATTATAGTGGAATGTAATATGAAGATGTCTTATAAATCTGCATCAGAAATATTAGTATATGGGTTAGAAACACATCTGTTAAAGAATATTATCAGATATTACATTAGGTCATGGTGATAGATACAGCAGTGTTGCTGTTAATATTGTTCATCAATAAAAATTTATGTCAGTGGTAGTAAGATGATTTCATCATTGATATATTGGTTTCTTCATTAATAAATATCTATTCAGCTAAACCAAGTTGTAACTGTGTGGGAGATTCTACTATAATTTTGGCAGCATCATTTCAATATTTTTATCTATTGGTTAACCATTCTGGCTAACCAAGTGGAAGTCTTGGCCTCAAAATGTCCCATCAATGTTCCCATAGGAACAGGTTAAAGGTGCACCTAGGTTTTCCATAATGATCACTGATTCCACTGTTCAATCAGATTTTCTTGTGGTATTCCACTAATAGCTGATATAATAAAAATATTAAAAAGGATATTTAAAAGCGCATCCTTATAAGTAGTGGACAGGAAAATGGAAACACCAAGGTTTGCAAAAAGCCTCCAGTTTATGTTAAACAGCTGCATCTGAGTGCCACTGATGAAGGCATGAAACATGTATACGACATTCCAGCATGCTTAGCATCACATCTATAAAGGCAAATCCAATGTAACTGCATATAATTATTACTACCATGTCACTGAGAGAAGATTTTAGCAATTTTGAAAGGGCATAATTGTTGGAGCATGTTTGGCAGGAGCTTTAGTCACTAAGTTTTGGTTGCTGTTGGTGTCAGGAGGAGAGAATTCATATCACCAAAGCTTCCACCTGACCAGCCACCACTAGCAATGCAGAGGAACTAAGGCACTCTGTCTTCCTCCTTCCCCTTCCCCAGCAGAAGGTCCTTAGGGAGAATACTCCCTGCACATTAGGTGTGAAGTCAGTCCTCTGTCCTCTAGTTTAAAAGTTATTGTCATATGTCTAAATTAAAGGATAAAGTACACCATCTTAGCAGTTCAGCCAATGACTTCAAATAGAAAATTAGTGTGCTTTCAATATATCATAATCGTGGTGATTTATCCCACAATCCAAAATGAAATATCAAATCTTCTTGTTGTGTTTTTGCAGAACCCGGATGAGAATCTATTCTCAACCAGAATAAATTCTCAACTATATATAGAATCTATTCACAAAATTTACATTTACCAAGGGGAGGACTTGGGTTACAGCGATTTCCCAAAGCTGTCTGAAGGGAAAGTCGGATGTCATGTGATTTGGGCTGCGCCACAGCAGGCTTAGCAGAGGCCCAGTCAAAGTGCGAGACGATTTTACATGTGCTAATGGTCACCATTGCTGTTTGCAACTTTACCTTTGTGTGCAAAATGCAAGTTCTATTTCTTTATTCTGTTTTAAGTATATTGTTTAAATTCTAGTGTATTTATAGTAATTATTAAACATTAATTAATAGATTCTGAAAAAAATTCATTGCCAACACGGCAGGAATCGATCCTGCATCTCTCCAGATTCATGCCAGAGCGCGCTACCATTGTACCATGCATCGGACAATGAAATTTTTCAGAATAAGACCTTATAAATCTTTTCACTGAGATGTGGCTGAGACAGCACCATCTGTACTCAAGGAGATGCAACTTTTTCAGTCGTTGCTATTGATTATCAGATGTTAATGAGAAGGCCGCTAACGCAAAATTGTTAATATATAATTAAAAATCAATCCAAAGTGAATGCACAGTATTCCCTGTTAAGATAGATATCAAACATTAATTAATAGATTCTGAAAAAAATTCATCGCTGACACGACAGGAATCGAACCCGCATCTCTCCAGTTTCATGCCAAAACACGCTACCATTGTACCACACGTTGGACAATGAAATTTTTCAGAATAAGACCTTATAAATCTTCTTCACTGAGATGTGGCTGAAACAGCACCATCTATATTCTAAGAGATGCAACTTTTTCAGTCGTTGCTATTGATAATCAGATGTTAATGGGTTCAATTCCCGCATTGTCGGCAATGAATTTTTTTCAGAATCTATTAATTAATGTTTCATATCTATCTTAACAGGGAATACTATGCATTCATTTTGGATTGATTTGTAATTATTATTCTTATCCTGCCCCATAAATATTGCGGTTCAGGATACCATAGTAATAATAGTGGATCATCATATGCATGCATGCCACAACACAAAAAACATAATGTTTTGTGTTAAATATGTTGATCATTTAACAACGAAAAGAGATTTAGTATTGCATGTACCTCAGCAGTTGCTTAGCATCACATCTATAAAGGCAAATTCAAATGCTCATAATATGTGTGACTGCAGAGGGCTAACTTATCCTACTATAGTTTCTATAAATGTGGGAATATCATGCTGTTTTTCAAACACTTACATCCAGTAGAGCAGCAATTTTTAAACAAAAATCAATTATTGAAATATGTTAATTTTGAAAAAAGAAACAGTGTTTACATATATTTTCAGTGTTTATGTGGGAATAAAATAATAAGACTTGCTGCATAAAATTATATTAACACATGAAATATGTATATGTGCAATTACACACAATCAAAATATGCACCCAACATATCGTTCGAAAGGAAATTGAGCACTTTGGTGAAACGATTAATCATATGCCAGCTATGTCTATCTGTTGAATTTTACTGGTGTACCAGTCATGTCTCAATGATAGAAATTCATATATTTGATGTGGATTTCAAATATTTATTTGTCTTGTAGTTACTAACTTATCATCAGTATATGGTATTCATTGTTATCATTTTCCTTAACAAGCTGCATGGGTTATATTTCTAGTTGTTACAGAACACTGTTCAATGTTGCACTGAAATCTGCAATTTTTTTTATATATTCTATGATTCTGATTCTCTTACAAATTATGTAAGGCAATGACATAGTGCTCACATGTTGTGCTTAATAATTTTCACTTGTCTACTGGAATGTCTCAGTGATAGACATTAGTTGTCGCAAACTGTTTTTTGAAGCATAGTATAATTGAGTTATCATTGGTATATTTGATGTGGGTTTCAAATATTTACTTTTTTGTTGGATGTATGTGTAGTCAATATATTTAGCTGTAAATAATTCAAAGTAATATTTGTATTAAATTTTTTATGTCATTGTGTTTGTTAAACAAGTCTTTCGTTTTGGTGTTTGTATTGGGGGTTTATTTCAATTATGTGATACTGATGATTTAAATCTTATTAAGAAAATAATTCTAGACTTATTAATAAAATAATAGAATTCCACTAATGATTTGATCAGCCATGAATGAATTCTGATCTCAGTAGCTTTCTTCTTAGAATATAAGCTATGTGAAATTTAAAAGTTTTATATGAAATATAACCATACTTTTAGTGACAGACTGTATATGTGATATTTATCAATATTGTTAAACCCTATCTGAAGTTAGTATGAATATTTTTGCTAACCTGAAAATAGATTTTGATCTCTTCCAATATATTAGCAAATGTAGCAAATTTCTTTAAAAAAATCAATAAAATTATGCTATAAAATTCAGATTATTCCATTTTCTTATAATACCATTTACAATTAATTATAATTTAAAAAAAATATGTGTAACTATGTTTAGATAATATGTTTATTGATTATTTTTGATGTCGAGAAATGAGTTTTTTTAACGTATGTTAAAATTAGTAGTAAAGAATCACAGGATAAGTCCTGTAGACATGGAACTCATGAAATGATGACCTGAAAAAAATTTAGTTTTGCCATGAGTGGAAGCCGTCCCATGGCCGAGTGGTTAGCGTGCTTGGCTACTGATCTAAGGGACCTGGGTTTGAGCCCCGGGTAAGGCATGGATGTGTGTGTCGTTTTTCTGCTGAGGTCCTGCCATCCTCACAGACCTTCTACTATGGCATATAAACTGACAGGATCCTGTCAGACCTCTGTGGCAAGCAGCTGCTTGAGGGGGTATTTATTTATTTTTATGAGTGGAATTCGAACCATCTCCAGGAATCTCTAATGAGGCAACAGAGTTGTCCACTTCCTGGATAGATGGCACCACTAGTGCGAATCAAATAAATAAAAATCCGGAAAGCTTATAAGGTCACTAAGCTGAGAAAAGGTTAGCCATTGATGGTGTAGTGGTCTAGGATAACAGGCATGTTTCCTGGAGACATGAGTTCGAATCCCACTCATGGCAAAACCAAATTTTTTCAGCTCATCATTTTGTATGTTAAACTATTTCTTGAAAGAATGAAATTCTCTGTATTTATGATAATTTGCTTTATAATTGATATTTGATTCGATTCAGTACAAGAAATGAAATCATTTAAATGATGCGCACATCGAATTAGAAACAAATTAGATCTGTGGACTTAAAGCTATGATGCGATGCACAGCCCCTGCTTGTGACATCAGTCTTCCTCTTCAGACGGCTTTGGACTTCCCCTTGCTAACCAATGTGGTTATTGTCAGTTAGTGAAGGGAAGAACACAATGTAATGCAATTAAGCAACCAGTTATTGCATCTGCAACAACAAGGGCATGTAACAGATTATGAACATTCTTCTCATTTTTTGTTCAAGCACCTTACCTAAGCATCTTGCAGAACCATTAAATTGCCATCTCAACACTAAATGGGATGGAAAATCAGATCCTACATCAGACAGAAACCCTGAAACAATTCAAAATTAAAATATTTAATTATGTTTGCAGTTATTTTAATACATATGCTCAAAAAATAATACTCTATAATTCAATTAATTCTAATACACAATGAAGGTTTTAAAAATATTTAAAAATTCACAATTATGCTGTTTCAACGTTAAATGCTCTTGAGCACTTAACAATGCTCTTGAGCATTAAATGTTGAAACCCAATTTATCTGTAACATGATTAAAGGATACAATCAATGTAACCAATACCAACAAGGTTTAATGAAGTGTGACCTTAAGAAAAGTGTCTACCTATGAAGAAGAACTGGTATATGGTGCTGCTAAAAACATCAATTTGAACATTTGGTGCTAATGACAGTGCTGGTAATCAACATCGGAAAGCCACCGACCAAAGGAGAAGGGCCCTTCCAAGAACAACTTCATTGGCAACAAGACCAGTTGAGCCAGCATATAAAATTTAAGGAAACACCAACTGCGATAATATATTTCCATCTTTTACTTTGGAACTTTTTAAAAATCCTCCTTAAGTAAACTAAAACCATATTAGAGAACTCTTAGTTTGACTAAGAACTCAGATGTAATCTGAAGGTAGCTTAGTAATTGCTCAAAAGCATTTAACATTGAAACAGCATAATCGTGAATTATTCAATATTTTTACTATACTATAAAACTAATTAGCCTACAGCAATAATCAAATATTACCTTCTTGTAACTAATAAAAAAAATTGCATGAAAAAATTGTTACTTTACAAGTCACTGCAAAATATTTTTAGATTGAATTTGATGTTTAGTTTTTGATTTGTAGTCTCTTTGAAAAATATTAGAGGCATTTTTTCTTGTTGGATTACTTACTTGTAGTTTCTTTTCACCAATTTACTTATTGTAGTTGACACTGTAATAGCAATTTTGTAGTTAGGCTTTTTAGGTGTGCTACTTCAGATTTTGTGTAGACAATGCTTTTTCAGACTATTGTATATTTAGACATTGGTTGACATTCTCTCTGCCTGTGGCTGGGAGAATGTGTTCCAATTATAATTCCTGACATGGGCTGGAGTGGATTATGATGAATTGCTAACTTTATTTTAGACTGCATTTTCTATTTCTCTCAACTCAAAACCAGGCCCATGTCAGAAAGATGAAGAGATAATCATCTGTATACACCCATCCCTCAATTTATAAATATAATTCATTCTTCTTAAACTGTTAATAATGTGAAAAATATGCAAATTGAACAATTATTTTCCATTAATTTCAATGTAAAAAATTACAACTGGTTTTTGAGCTTCTGAAATTCACTAATTTATTATTCATAGTTATAATATTAAAGAATTGTCCAATTAAAGAAACAATCTTGCAGTAGTTTATGCTAATTACAAACAGTTTTCCTAACTGTACCTAACAACTCAGTATTCTTGTTTACATACTCTTAAACTGCACTTTTAGATGAAAAAAGTTCAAAATGCATTAAACATTGAAACAGCATAATCGTGAATTATGAAATATTTTTAATATACTATAAAATTAATTAGCCTACAGCAATAATCAAATAATAAGAGATTACCTTCTTGTAACTAATAAAAATATTCTTTCATTATATTTCAATTGGTGGACGAGAGAGAGAGAGAGTAGGTAGGTACAGAGTGTCAACATCATAGGATGTTATGCAGAGGCAACTCTATCTTAATCTCCTGGTGCTACACATTTATCTCTCTCTGTTTTACAAGAGCCACAGCAAGACGTAAGCAATGGTTGTGGCAGGCCTGCCACTTCAATAGCACTATAGGACCTGATACTTGTCGCGGAGAGAACACGTTTCAGCTACTTGGAAAGTTAAGATAAATTAGGCAACTGCCTAGGGCCTTGCAAGGGTATCAAGATATTTACTTAGAACAAACAAAAAATATTACTTACTATATCAAGGGGTCACATGTATGTTATATGACTTTTGCCTAAGACTTCACTAACTCTAGAGCTACTGTTTTAACTAGTAAATCAATAAAGATTCCCACTCAGTAGTTCAGTTTGGAAACTGTCATGTGATGTTTCAAAATAATGTAGGAGCAGTTATAGTTTAGTTCAAGCTGTCCTGTGGCAGAGTGATTAGCATGCTTGGCTACTGATCAAAGGGACCTGGGTTCGAGCCCTAGGTAATGGGTTGCTTGTGTTGTCTTTCTGTTGAGGTCATGCCATCCTCACAGACCTATTATGGCATATAAACTGATTGGCTCCTGTGAGACCTCTGTGGCAAGCAGCTGCTTGAGGGGTATTTTTGAAAACTCCAGTGGAATGTATAAATTCCAAAGAGTTTCATTCTTGAAACATCGCATGAATTTTGCACTGACTATATTACAAACTGTAATATCTTCCTTGAACTGAAAAAATATTCTGCTGTTCAAAAGTGATGTGATCATTTCTTTAAAGACCATAAAAATAGAAGGATAAATCTTATACCAGAATGGGGTTCTGGCTCAAACTTGCATACTTCTATTTTTTTTCCAAATCTGGACCTGATTTTAGCTGTTTAAATTGCATTTTTTTGCATGAATATGAAATATCTGACTCATACCAAACTCTTTTCTCATTCTTAATATGGAACTTTCAGAAATTTCACCCATAACTTCTTTTATTCATGTTCCTTGGGTTCCTTCTCTTTTTAACATATGATTTAAAACATTAAAAATAAGATTTTTTTTCCCTTGCAAAAGGCTTCCCTAATCTGTGCTTAATTGCATTATTGACAATCACCATGCTTATAGATGATATTTGTCTTCTTCCAAATTAGCTAGATTAGTTTCGTATTTGCTGTTCAAATTTATAAGCCTACTGATTATTAAATGCTAATAAAATTGTAGTAAATCACTTAATTCTCAACATTAAGATGCAATTTTTTTCCTGCATGTTTTTATTTAAACTTATATATTCGGGGAAAAAACTATTACTTTTTTATGCATATAGTCCGTTATATATAATAATGAGAAACTAAGTCAATACGCAATAAGCTGTCTGATTAAAATAAATGACAGCTTTGGTGAAACAGAGTATTGTTACAAGTTTAATTTTATACAATATATGTTGAGGTGACTATAAATATTTCACTGACAACAGCATGAAGTAATGTAACGCTCCAAAGAAATTCAAAATACTTTTTAAGTTTGGACCCTTTTTCTGATCCAATTAGTTTTATGACTGAGAGTTTTATGACCAATTAGTTTTATGACCTGAGACGGGCACCAGGCAATAATTAACAAATTGCCAAAAAAATAGAATAAGTTAAATTAGGGTTCAAAATACCAGCGAGCGTTAATGAGTAAGAATCCAAAAATGATTGTCAAGTTAAATATCTAAATATAATCAAAACTTAATTCACGTTGCTCAAGAGAAAAAAATTAGTAAAGACTCAAAAGGTTTAAATAACAAACAAATTTATTTCCAAAAATCACTCACCAAAACTTCAATGAAGAAGACACATCAACTGAGCACTCTTCCGTGCTACATGCTTATGCTATATTCACTGTCTATCTGACTCTCTCTATGTGCTTCTCTAAGTGCTATGTGCTCTCTAAGTGCTACTGTGACTAGCATGTCACCAGTTTTAACAAGAGCAGAACGTGTCATGTTGCATGCCGGGAAAGACATTTACATAATTCAACATGTCCTTGTGCACGCGCTTTAGCGGGTGACAGTCGGAAGATGAGTTGTGCATGCGCAACTCCTAACTCTTGGAAACGAGCGCTGTGATGCCAAAAAGGAAATAAAAAACCCCAAAATGATAAATATAACGTAAATTAAGCAAAACTGGTTAAGGTAAAGCAAAAGTGAACGATGGGGCATCACAGTAATATATCAGCATTGACTGAGTTAAGAGAATGGAAGAAAGAGTTAAATTATAAAGGTGGCACAGTAAAGGCAGAGAAGCAATACATCTTACCTTTTATAAATTCAACCATAATTGATGAACGAGCTAGTCTTGCTGGAGTATGCCCAGAATAGGTAGCAATAGTAGGATCAGCTCCATAAGATAAAAGCAAGCGAACAAGTTCCACATGATCGTTCTCTACTGCATCATGCATGGGCCTAAAAAGTACAAATTCAAGATAAAAGATAATCACAAGAATTTCTCAAAATATGTTTTCGATTAAAATTAAAGTTTTATTGTGAGCACTTTGTTTGCCAAAACCATCAATTAAATCATCATATTTTAAAGAATTTTTCAAATCACATTCAATAGAGATTAAAGATAAATTTGGCATTTTATTTTATGCTAATGAATGCATTAAATAATTTTTTTTATTAACTTAAGAACTGAAAATTATCTTTCACCACTCTCATTTGCCTACAGGCATGGTAAGTAATATTTTAACAATTGTTTCCATTTTTGGAAATGCTGATCTTAAATCTTCATTAATGGTTTGATACATGTCCATATCATTGGATACATTCTCCTCTTTAATATAACTTAAATGTATAATATAATTTAAAATTAAGCAATGGAAATAAGAAAAGTTTTTTTCAGTTAATTAATTTTTGTAGTCTTTTAGCAGAATTCTTTAATGGAAGTTCTGAGATATGGATAGTAAGGTGATCACCTTGCGTTTGGTTAACTGAATTATCCCATCATAAAGTACTAGCAATTGATGAAGAAACTACAGCATGGTCTATAGCTGTCATTTAATTTGGTCAGTGGTTCCTAACCATTTTGGGCTGGACATCTGCTTTTAGTTTTTGGGGCAAGGGTGGCTCAGTCAGTAGAATGCCAGGCTTATAATCTGTAGTTCCCAGGTTCGAGTTCCAGGTGGGATTCAAAACTGGGAACTACTTTTACCTTTTGTTCTGTTTCTTCCTGATTCAGGCTATAACAGTGACAAAACAGAACAAAAATTCTACATTTAATAATAGTAGAAATTTTTATATATATTATGATATATCAATCACTGTAATTTAAATTTCAGCAGTTAAATGCAAAGTAATAATTTTATGAATACATAAATGTCTTTTGAGGCCCTCCTTTCCATGTGGCCACTAGCTAGCACCTAGTTATAAATCCAGCCCTGTGAGCCCTGTGACATGCTACCAACTGAGCCACCCCCACCCCAAAATTTACTGCAAAAAAGAATTTATAGCACCAGTGTTTAACCACAGATAGCAAGTACTATTTATTGGAAAATAGTATGGTTTGTATATTAAGACAGGACGTCTGGTTTGTGTTTTGATGATAATAATTATGTAGTGTGATTGAAAAGTTCAAGTAGTGACTCTTTATCTTAACAATGTGGTAGTGTAGTGAGTTGTGACTTGTTGCAATATGTTCAGTGATTCATCTAGCCATTGTAAATCACTTGTTTATCTGCAGCCAGTCTGGGTTGGGTTGTTTTACCACTGAGTGGCATTTTTTTGCACACAATGGGCTAAATGGTCAGGTCACAAGGACCCTGAGTGCTCAGAGAAGTTTGAGGGAGGGAACCCACTGGACTATTGGGAGACAGATTGGGAGACAGATGGCAGCCTCCTGTCAGGGCCATCCAGCATCTTCTTTAACATGTACAGAATATGGCTCTCCTGCACACAGGGCCATGGCTTTACATCCCATCTGACAGACCTTCAAGTCTTTCAGAGTCTTCACAGAAGGCTGCCATCCACGGATCTTTGTTTTCTGGATGACAGCCTTTCTAAGCCCTTTGGTATCCCCTACTGAAAGAGGGTTAGGTCTTGGAGATAAATCTCACTGCTGGCCCAGGTGTGATGGTTCACCCATTCACTTTTCCTTAACCAGTTCCAATTTTTGATTCACAGCCGCTAATGTGCACAGGACAAGCCCCCTCATGTCTTAGCTAGCATATTTCATAATTTTATGCAAATGTGACTTCCACCAGCATTCTTCACACATATTAGTTTGCACGCCAGATATATGGCAAGTTACACTATGTCACAGAGTCAGTGTAGAGTAGTGTAGGGAAGAATTAGTTAGTGGTCAGTCTAGAGATGGAGCCGTAGAGCTCAGAAATGTTAGTAGAGTCAGTTGAGTGAACATTTGAGCAGTCAGTGTTAGTAAGGAAGTTAGTTACTGGAAGTTTGGTTTTTTTTTTTTAAAGAGTTGCTTTTGTGATGAAAGGATTTTTGGTGAGTCCAGATTTTGAAATAAACGTTATTTGGTTTATGAAATAGATTTGACTTTCTAATTTTTTTCCCTTGAGCAGAGTTTATTAAGATTTGATTAAAGTTTATATTGACAATCATTAAAGTTCTTTTCTGTAGCAATGTCACTAATAATAAGAAAATAACACTTATTTATTTGGCAAGGAAATTGCCTGGCATCCAAGCTATCTGGTAACCTAATAAGATACATTTTGGAATGTTACACCGGTGGGACTTGAACCTGAGATCTGCAGATTATGAGCCTGGCACACTACTGACTAAGCCACCCCTGCCCTGCAGACAGTTTGAATTAGCACATATTGATTAAATGATATTTTAATGTTTTGTCACATCTTAAAATTAGTAATTTCATTGAGCAGTAAATTTGCATCAAATTTTATTTCTAATTAGAGAAGGGCAACAGAAACTGACGAAATGCTAAAAAAAATTTGAGGAAGATACATGTGTCCTTCAAAGACTTTTCAATGGTTCACAAGGTTTAGAGAGGGCCACATGTCCATTGAAGATGATTCTTGCTCTTGCTATCCTTCAACTTCATTAATTAATGATTCAACTGCTAGTGTTCATGATCTGATCAGGAGTGATCAATGTTTAACAATTTCTAAAGTTTCTAGTGAAATTGGCATTTCTTATGGGAAATTTAAAAACAAGATTTGGGAATGTGATGTGTTTCAGTCAAGTTTATGCCTTGCATCTTCACTGATGACTAGAGACAGCAGTAACATGCTAGGATCTTTGTCAATGTGCTAGTCAGGATCAACCAGGTCAGCTGGGAAGTAGGTGTTCCCCCCCCCCCCCTCAATCTTTCTGTACCTACAGGAGCAGGGAAAGCTGCACTCTATCTGCATCCCACAAGAAATTAGCTCTGCTGTGCTGACTGCATACACAGAACTGAATGGAGTCAATAGTGAGGGAGAAGAGACAAAAGAAGCCCTGTCTATAAAGAGGGGTTAAGAATAATGAGGATGAGGAACTTTAGGTATTTCTTCTCTGTTTCTTGCTCAATGAGGTCAGTGCTGGCGGCCCTACATATGGGTATTAAGCAATTTAGGTTGATTTGTAAAAGTTGGAAATAGCAAGAAACCTGCTTGGAGAATAGTAATCTCTAGCAGGGTAATTGTTGGTGGTATTGGGTTGTTTTACCTCTGAGCGGCACTTTTTGCACACAATGGCCCAAAGGCTCAGAGAAGGTTGGGGGAGGGGACCCACTGGAAGAGCTGTTGGGAGACAGATGGTAGCCTCCCATCAAGGCCATCCAGCGTGTTCTTTAACGTTCACAGGGTATGGCTCTCCTGCACAGGGGGCCACAACTTAATGTCCCATCTGACGGATGGCAGCCATTCCAAGTGCATTGGTCTCTCCTACTGACCTTGGGCAGGGTGGGGAGTTTTACAGAGATAAATCTCAACCCTGACCCAGCTGGGGCTCAAACCTGGGAACTACAGATTACGAACCTGGGACGCTACCAACTGAGCCACCCCTGACCCTATTGGTGATGTATCCTGATGAAGTAATAAATCTGTTTTTATTATTTAAGTTTAGTAGTTGGAGTCTGATTTGCCAAAGGTACTAGAAAAAAGTGATATTTCGCTAAATCCATTTAAAATGTGTATATGCTGTCTCACATCCAGCACTGCATACCACTCAGCAGTTGAATTTATGACAATGCTGCTGTTGATCCAAACTTTGTTTCTTCCATCATTCCTGGTGACAAATTGCACCATATTCACTAGATTTAGCTCCTTGTGTCACCTTTTTTTTTGGTTTCTAAAACTCAAAGTCCCCTTGAAAAGCCATAGATTTGTAACGGCTGAGGAAATTATTCAGAACACGACACAGGAACTGTCAGCAATTAAAAAAAGAGCCTATCAAGAATGCTTCCAGAAGTTTCAGAAGCAGTGGAATTAATGTATACAGTGTCAAGACTACTTTGAAGTAGATCCATCTGAATAGCCAGTAAACTTCATCATTACCCAAATATTAGTTCCATCCACAAACATTTTGATCACATTTCATATGTATATATAGCTGTAGTTATTTATTAACCATGCTGATTTCAAAAAAGCTTTTAACTCTATCTATATATATGACTTAGATAGAACTGTAAAGATTTATGGAATACATGAAGAGTTTAATATAACAATGGCTTTATAAATACAGGATTATGATGCAGAAATAGATATTCTAGAAAGTAAAACTGAGTTAGGAACTGAACCACCTGGCAAATGGGCAGTAGGAAGATGACCATTAGAATGTAATTTCCAAAACCATAAGAGGTCATCACCCAAAAACGTCCCCTACCCACACCACTACCACTACAAGAGTG